>CM042318.1:30267581-30712581 GCA_023566125.1 Zingel zingel | reverse complement strand
CTGTCAAAAATGTTCAATTCCTACACATAGTGGCTTAAAATGAAAGTTCTGGATGTTTTGTGCATCACTTATCACACATTGTCTCCTAAGAGCAGATTCATAAATAAAATGTAAGGTTATATTCTCAGTCCTTCAAGTCCTCCCACAATGCATTGCACACACATCATCAATGATTGGAGGTCACATAATTGATGCAGGTAGCCGATCCCAGCACTACACTGTGTTTTTAAATTGCCTAGTCTTCTACTGTTAAACCTTATTATAAGCAAAGTGATCACACACATTACCACACATTTATAAAACTATCTAGCAAAAGGGACCACTTTATTGTTGTCAATGTTATTACAATGATATTTTATTGGTATTAATTAAATAAACTACAGATATCCTCTGTTTTTGCCAAACAAGTCCAGGTGCACCGGTAGAATATAACTTCATAAATTGAATTCTCAGGTAGTGTGTTATATTAGCCTATAATGTGGCTCCTGTGTCCACAGACTCCCTCAAATTTAACCAAATTGTAGTTCAGGTGGCCTAAAAATATACATTAGTTATCTTGTAATGATTTCCCTTTCCATCCTTCATTTTAAGGCTGTCCTCTAATAAAGACATTCTTAGTCGACTAACACTCATATGATTTTGCTGACTAATCGATAAGTTGATTTAATGGACAGATCTGTAAAACTGAGTTTCTCCACAAAGAATCATGCATCAATCTTGTGTTTATCAGAGATGTGCTCATACGTTTCTTGGAAATAAGTCAGCATAAAAAAATGACTAATCATAGTTGACTTGATCATAGTATAAATATAGTTGACTAATCGACTGAGAAGTGGCAGCCCTACTTCATTAATATTACCATTTTGCTTACTTATAGTTATAAAAAAGAGCAATAACTGAAAAACAACAAGCAACTAAAGTCATGATTTAACTATGATGAATAGTTGACTGGTTATCTTTGTTTCCCAGGCATGCGTCCGTTCATCCCAGACAAGGACGTTGGTGTGTTTGAGAGTTTCCTGGAGAGCATCGGGATCCGGGAGGGAGGCATTTTAACTGACAGCTTTGGACGCATCAAACGCAGCATGAGCAACACGTCGGCTACGGCCATGAGAGGGTAGGTACCGTAGGTCAGGAGGTGGGGCTTGTGATTTGTGATTGTCTCAAAGCTCGGTTTGAAACTCAGTTCTGATTGGTCTGTGAGGTTATGTTGTTTCTAACCCTTGTGTTGTCTTCCTGTCGACCATGCAACTTTGTATTTTTCAGTAACTCATACTCTGAAGCCCAAATACATGAATGAACAACATCAGACAATCATGTGTTTGATCTTAGTGCACAGTGACCAAGTGCGCGTTCAATCTCAAAACGGTGTGCACCATGTTGCTACGGTTTCTGGGTTGAAGGACGTGTTTACTCGGGACGGTGTGAACGGTGTGCTTTTGAGGTATTTTTTTTTTTTCTCTAGATTTTTAAAGTGCCCATATTATGAAAAAAATCACTTTTTCTGGGATTTGGGTGTTATTTTGTGTCTCTGGTACTTCCACACGCATACAAACTTTGAAAAAAAAACATTTATGCTGTTTTGAGTGAGATACGGTTTCTGAATGTGTCCTGCCCTCAGTCTCCGGGTGAGCTGGTCAAAATCTGCACGGCTTTCTACGTCACTAGCCGAGACGAGGGGCCTAGGGGGCTAACCGTGCTAGCATGCTAGCATGCTAGCTCGTTCTCAATGGCAAAACACTGCTACAACACACACATTCACCCTAATCTACAAAATAATTGTATAGAACTACTTACATGTCCCTGTTCTGCAGGTATTCCACGCAAAGTTGGAAGTGCGCCCTCGTTTAGAAGAAGTCTCCCGGCTAATCCTGCCTTGTAAAGGCCGAAGTTGGAGCTAGCTCATGTAATCCTTGCCTAGCTACTGCGCATGTGCGACTGACAACAAAGATGTTACAGAAGTTAAGAGTTTTATCAATATCACTTCCCCATTAGTCAGGAACAAGATCTGACCATAATTACACTTGTGCTTTCCATAAACTGTCGTTGCTTTAGCCTATTATTTCAGTTGCAACCCTGGCAAGGGAAGCGATGTGAGCGCAAATAAAATATATAAAAACATAATTCAAACTGATGTGCACATTTGGCAACACACGGCTCAAGATGCAGATAGCCTATAGGCCTATGTAATTCCCTCCCATTAAAATCTATATATTTCAAAATACCCATCAGGGAATGTTAACGGGGTTGTCGGTCTTTAAATGTTTTAACTTTAATGAGCACATTCCTCTCACCCCCTCTCTCCCCTCTCTCCCTCTCGCTCCCCCTCTCCGCGCAACCGAGCTACGCCTGATCCGTCCTAATTTCCACCGGATGTGGTGACGCCGTTATCAATCAAGTGTTGATTGGTCAGTAGGCGGTGCTTTTACACCAGTTGATCTCTAATCTCCAACATAACTTGATCCCGACCAGGTTAGGTGTTCAGCATAAGTTACCACGGCGATTGAACCCAATAACAAGTGATCCACCTTCGTGGTACAGAAAATCCTGGGTTGAACCTGAAGTTAGCTCGTTAACGTCAAATCTTGCTTCGTAGTACAGGCCTCAGGTTAGGTGTTCAGCATAAGTTACCACGGTGATTTAACCCGGTAACAAGTGATCCACCGTCATGGTACAGAAAACCCTGGGTTGAACCTGAAGTTACCTCGTTAACGCCAAATCTTGCTTCGTAGTGCCTCTAGTGATCCATAGTCTGATCTTTATTGTTGTCTCTCCTGTGTTTTTGACTTAAGAACAGGTGAAAAAAAAGAGGTTTTGGCAGGTAAAAACTATTTATTTTTGTCCTGATAGTCTCGCTTTGCCAGACCTTCCTCCACAGCGCTGCGAAGGAAGGTCTGACTAGTCCACACAGCATTCTGGGATGGGAGAAAAACATGCTCTGGTTTATTGACATTTCTTTAAACCAATCACAATCGTCTTGGGCGGCCCGTAAGTGTTTGTTGATGTAATACTAATTTCGGCCACAAGAGGCTGAAGTGCACCAGCATTTTCCTGTAAAATCACTTCATTCTCACCTGGACATTTTAATAAGCAGGCAGTCAGAAAGATGAGGTAACATTTTAGATCATCTGTTCATTTGTCCCGTCCCGTCCCCCCCCCCCCCCCCCCCCCCAGCAGGTATGATAACGGCTCTCTGGCCTCAGGATCGCAGGAATTCAACCGACGCATGACTGACATCACACACGACATCCAGGCGCTTGGCTTCAAGGACACACACGGAGATATTGAGGAGGAAGACTACTATCTCTGATTTCTGATCTGGAGCTAGATTATGAATCAGCCAGACCTCTCAGGTCGTCTGGGACAGCTCTGCTTCCTGTTCCCCAGAGTCAGAGCTAAACAGGGGGAAGCAGCGTTCGGTTTTTATACTCCACATCACCCGCGGCGCTACCATTGGCCCACCCATTTTAGGTCCGGGCCCGCCCATTTTAACCCAGGCCTATAGTGAGTAGTGAGTGATTTCATTCTAGCAGTTCATCCAATAAGCAGCCCGAGAAAAGCTTTGGACTCTTAAGCCAGCCCACAAGCTGTATCGTCACCAGCAAGTGATCCAATGAAATGAATGACGTTGGCGCGCAAGCTTTTCAAGCAAGCTCAATGAGACAGACACAGACGGTAGCTATTAGCTAATATGAAACGCAAAGCAAAGCAGCTTGTTTTCATTTAAATTCAGCAAGAAAAGCTCCGAGGAGCAGGAGGAGGAAACTCCTGCCATTTTAAGTAACGCGGTTACAAGTGACGAGTTACCATCCTGCTCGGCCTGCTCGGCCGCCCTCTCCCCATCAAGTCTGTAGCCACCGCCTCACCGAGTCGCTGTCCTCAGTGCCGCAGAAAAGCGCTGAAACCATAGACTGTATATTATTAATATATATACTAATAATATACAGTCTATGGCTGAAACAGAGATGAAGGGGAACCCGTTTTTTTTTGGGGCTTATTTTAACTGGCCCATCCAGTTTTCTGGAGGCCCACCTACAATCAAAATCCTGGCGCCGCTAGTGCTCCACATATCTGGAACAATCTCCCAGAAAACTGCAGTTCCACTGCAATGCTCAGTTCTTTTTAAATCACGGCTTTTCTCTTTGTTGCTGCATTTTTTTACACCACACTGTAACTTTCATTCTTGCATTTCATTTCTGTCTTGTTTAATGTTAATGTTTTTTTTTATGATTTTAATAGTTTCAACTGCTCTTTAATGTTTTATGTAAAGCACTTGGAATTGCCTTGAATTGTGCTATACAAATAAATGTGCCTTGTCTTGATGGTAAGATGAGAGAGAGACTAACTGACTAAATACAGGCTCAGTGACCACCAACTGGCCGTAGACACCACTGTGAAAAAAGAGATTTACACTTTGGTAAAATAGCCCACAAAAAAAGCGAATTTCCCAATGTTAATCTCAGAAAAGAAGCTGGTAGTTCTCCTAGGAGAAGGGACAGCAGCTCCACTGGCAGCTAAATATGTATCTGCCTGCCACAACCTGAGGGACTCACCACTATAAGATCCTAACATTACAGATTGATTTAGTATCGTACAGTAATTATATTGTACAAAACTGTTAAGTATTGTATTGTGTTATCTAATTGTTTGGTAATGTAGTGTGTTGTATAACGATCAGTGCAGTATAGAATCTATGTGACACCTACTGTATGTATTTAAAATGTGATATGTACTATATATGCATTTTCTGTAAACTGCTTTGGCAACAACATGTTTTCTTTGTTCATGCCAATAAAGCAAATTGAATTGAAATTGAGAGAGACAGAGAGAGAGAGCAAGAGAGAGAGAGAGGGGAAGAGAGAGAGATAGATACATCGTTGAATTTAGACAGTGTTTGAACTTCCAATCTGCCCACGTGCACCTGAGCAAGAGCAGTTCTCTCTATTACTAGTCAATAAACTGTAAATATAAGTTGTCTGACAGAGAGAGGCATCCTTTTTAATGTTGGTGCTTTAAAATGCAATGCCTGCTCAACGCACAGAAAAACAGGCCACAAAATCAAGCGAGTGAAATAAAGCAATACTAAGTTTGTGTAGTTTGTGCTACAGAAAACCAAAGCTCTCTTAATTTAATTTAACTCATTAAATACAAATGCAGTTTCTTTTTCCGGGTATCATACAGTAAATGCAAAAAATGAAAACGAAAATGCCACTGTCTCATGTGTTTTCTATGTATTTCATACATACAAATAAAATGATGATTGTACAGAATGTTCTTCCTGTGGATATTATTTAAGACAGAAATCAATGAAATCTCAATCCGATGATATCGAACACAAATAAAAAGGGAAACCAGACATCTTTAAGAGGGGGTAGTGCAGTTTTTTTGTTAGGTCATGATTAGTTTATAATGTGAAGATGATCTACATAAATCAAGTCCTAATCTGAATACTTCATCATAATAAAAGATATTAAAACAAAGCAATTCATCATTAAGGGGGTCTTAAATCCATATCACTACATTTGCATGGAATTAAGGAATCTAAATGCTTGGCAAAGCTGTTATGCAGTATGGTAGTACCTAACAGTCACCACACAGAGGCAGCTGGGGATCAAAGAGCTAATTTCACCTCTGCTATACTGAGCTAAAAGTAGGCAGATACACATTATACTTTCAGTCACTGGTTTTACAGTTCTTCTAAATCACTTTGGCACAATCATTGAATGACTATTAAACTTCAAATCAAACTATATGACTATTTATATGAACATTTGTCAGTTGTTCACATGACTATAGTCACTTCTCATTGCTTTGGCACAAAATGTATTGGTAGCACTTTATAATAACTATCCATAATTCATCATTTATTAAGCACTAGTTAACTATTAGTTAATGGTTTGTTCATCATTACTTATTAATTGTTCATACATAGTTCATCATAAGTAAAGCATTTGTTCACAGTTATAAATGGTTTGTTCATAGTAAACCAGCCTATTAATGATTTGTTCATCATTATTAATTAATTGTTCTTACATAATTCATCATCAGTAAAGCATTCGTCCACACAGTTATAAATGGTTTGTTCATAGTAAATAAGCCTATCTTGAAAAATATGTTTGTAAGTAGATGCTTTATACTTGATAATGAAACAACCATTTGTAAATTAAATAATTTTCCCATTATGAACCAGTTGCTAACTATTGCTAAATGCTTTGTTCATCATTTGTAAAGCATTGCTCCTATGTTAATTCTCATAAATAAAGCATTTGTATACACACTCATAAATGGTTTGTTCATAGTAAATAAGGCTCTCGAAAATTATGTTTATAAATAGAAGTTTGACACTTAATAAGTATTGCAAAAAACATTGGTAAATTAAATATCTTTTCCATTTATAAACTATTTACAAACTATTAGTAATTTCATTGTTTATCATTTGTAAATCATAGTTCCTACATTCATTCTAATCAGTACAGCATTTGTAAATACAGTTAGTAAATGGTTTGTCCATAGTAAGTAAGACCACTTAACTGTTTATAAGTTTATTTTTTTAATAATTCCTAAATTATGCACTAACCATTTGTAAATGAAGTCCTTTTACCAGTATTAACTAGGTACTCAAGAACGTAAAAGGTTGTTTAAAACTAGGAAGTTAATGATTAACAGACTATCTACAACTACATTTGTTCATGCCTTAAATAAAATGTTATGATTTAGAAAAAGGCCTAAACTAATAGCTGGGGTGTTAATACATCTGTTACAAATACTTACCAATAATGTAATTCAGGAGTTACTGCTGGTTAGTTAAGTATATTGTGTGAGCCCATCTAAAGTGAGCACTTTCTATGCTTTACAAAGCATTTATAAATGAGTTGCAAAGGCAGAACCTGGACACACTATGGTGCTAGCAACATCGAGCTGCCGCAGCTAATGCCCAGAGCTCCCAGTTAGCTAAAACGGCAGTTATGGGGGCATATCATAAAGAGTGACTTTGTGCCTCTTAACAGACACAAAATGCAATTAAAATGTCTGTGCAACATGAACAGGGCCCTTACATGACAACAAGAAGCGTTTTGAACTCAGACATTGTTTAAATTCACCTACCCTGTTAGCTGCTAGCTGCCATCTGGGATGAGTGAGTGTGTCCAGCCAGGCTTCGGTAATAATCATCAAGCAGCAGTTCCGTGTGTATTTGTAACATAAATATCCATTTTGTGTGCAATCCATCTGGCGTTGGTGAGTAGGAGTCTTGTCCGTGTCGATCGTTGTGGTTTCCTTAGCCAGGCACTATTTTACTAGTACAGGGCACAAACATAATTTGGTCTGTTTCCATGTAGTTACATAGTCACTAATATGGTCATAACCACTACATTGCTCAATTACCTATTTTTGAGGGTGAAATAAAATACCAATTTTCGCGGCGAACGGTCTTCTGGAAGACATCCACCAGATCAGCGGGCGCTCGTTGGATTGTTGTCGGCTGCGTGAAGCCAGGAGGGCGGGGGGGGAGGCAGAAGCAGGGACGCCGGCCGGACCTGCTAGCCCGGCTAAGGAAACCAAAACGATCGACACGGACAAGACTCCTACTCAGCAACGCCAGATGGAATGCACACAAAATGGATATTTATGTTACAAATACACACGGAACTGCTGCTTGATGATTATTACCGAAGCTTGGCTGGACACACTCACACAATGGCTAAGTTGCTAAATGCATCTTGTTGTTATGTAAGGGCCCTGTTTATGTTGCACAGACATTTTAATTGCATTTTCAGTCTGTTAAGAGGCACAAAGGCACTCTTTATGATATGCCCCCAAAACTGCCGTTTTAGCTAACTGGGAGCTCTGGGCATTAGCTGCAGTAGCTCAATGTTGCTAGCACCAATTTGGCTCGTGTTTTTTGCTATAGACAGTACTCAAAAAAGTATAGCGATCAAAATTAACGTAAAAATTGCCCGGAAGACATTTAAGACATGCGTGCTTATTTATCCCTCCCTGTACTGGTAACAGTAGAAAGAATGCACTCAAAATTAGCTTCTTAAAGTTAGCTACTTCACCATAAACTCCAGTTAAACAATTAAACTCACAATTTGTACTAACATTCATTCAACAAAATACCCACAGCTATCAATAGTGTTGAAAAGCAACATTACGTTCCATAACCAATAGATAGAATCATTAGCCTTTTCACAGGCAATATACAGTAGTCTGCTAGCCTTTTGTGACTAATTGCGCTATTAGCATATGAATACAGCACCTTAGCTAACCCGTTAGCTTTGCACTATTAGCACCGATTAGCATGGATGCTAGCGAACTCAAGGCCTAGTGCTTAGGAATGACTCACCTAACGGAATTCACTGCCTTTAACTACATCTCTATTCACAACAAGGCATAGCCAGTATTAGATAATATTTAGTATGTAGAATTGATTTAATTCACTAAATGTCGTTCTTTTTCTCTTACCGAGTGAATAACTACAGCCTCTTACATTCCGATGCAGGCGCCAAAAGGGACGTGAGGAAACAGACGTAAATTTAGCGACCTAACGTAGCCTAGTTGATAGCTGATTGGTCAGCTCACGGACCCAAGTTCACCCATTGGCTTATTTACAAGCCCATCAAAGCCAAGTGAAAGCTAAATCATTTTCCACTATTTTCTCCCAAAGCTCTTACCACTACTTTCGACCACATTTTAATAACTTGGAAAACAAAAGGAATGTCTCAAAATAAAATATATTAATATAGGGGTGTCATTATTGTTTGCTTTGAAGTTCGTTTCAGTAAATGTGCCAAATCGATTGAGAAAAACTGCAATAAAAAAATAATAAAAGCTTTTAGAACTGGAACTACATAGATAGATAGATAGATAGATAGATAGATAGATAGATAGATAGATAGATAGATAGATAGATAGATAGATAGAAATCAATTAAAATGATAGTATGATAACGTGACATACAGAAGTTACCCCCCCCCTTTACAATGCTGCATTGACCCGTTATCCTGGCAGCAGCATCATGACCTTCCCATAGTGCACTGCTTCTCTGTGCCCCCCCGGCCCTCTCCTCTGCCAGCATGGCTGAACATCAGAGAGAGGGAAAGTCAGTACACCCATGGGCTTTATCGGGATCACGTTAGTCTCCTCTCTCTCATTATGTAATAGACTAACGCTGTCTGCAACGCAGCAGTTTTCTATTCATTTATCGTCAACAGAGTATTTAACAGCAGCAGTGATACACATTACTGTAAATGTACCAGAGGTTTTCCAAAAGGCTGGTTTTAAACTTGTGGCCTAGATGAAACATGGGCACTGCAAAGAAAATTAAATAATACACATAAAAACACAGTTAATTCAACTGGATACGTGCATGTAGAGCACTGGGTGTTATAGGAAAAGAGAGAGAGGGAGGAAGAGAGAGAGAGAAAGAGAGACATCCCATACAATCAAAATACTGTTTGTTTTGACCATGACCATGTGTTTGGGCTAATTGCAGGCAAACAGCAATATTGTAGCAACTCGTTGGACTGCTTCTAAAGATCAAATGTCATGATTAAGATTAAGAGTTTATATGAGTCAAAATGATACCAGGAAATGCTACAAGATCATGTTCAGTTCTTTAATCAAGACAGGAGGTAGGAGATACACTCTGAGGTCATTTTTCTAACTTGAAAGCTGTGATAGGCATTTTATCTTTGGCATCATTGGGGAAATAACCCATAATAACCATTCAGTACATTGTAATTCAAGTGCTCTGAGAGAAAACTAGACTTCTGCTGCTCCTCTTGGCTCTGTTTTCAGGCTTTAGAAAATCTAGCCTGTGACGAGAGACTTTGGCCAATCAAAGGTCATTTCAGAGAGAGAGAGCGTTCCTATTGGCTGTTCTACAAATGCAGATGTGCATGCTTGTCCCTTCAGATGGTGAAAGCCCAATTGAATGGCGGAAAACCCTGCAGAAAAAGTTGCTATTACAGCATTGGCAACGACTGCCGACACTGACAGACTTCTCAAAGAGAGTCTAAAGAGGAGCCTGACATGAACGCAATGAAACGTGTCAATATCGGCGAAGCGTTTCATAGAATGAGAGAAAATGTTGCTATTAGTTTAGCCCTCTGCTCTGATCCTAAGGTAGCATTTGAAAAGAGATGATTGTGTGTGTGTGTGTGTGTGTGTGTAGAGCAGACACTTTGTATAAACTCTATCCTCATCATTGGATTACAGCTCTGTAGTGGCGGCATTTACCATCATATCATCATTATCATCATCATCCCTTCACACACACACACACACACACACACACACACACACACACACACACACACACACACATACACACACACACACACACACACACACAAACACACATACAGCGATATTAATAAGATATATTTCATCTGTTTAAAATTGCGGCATATTCATAAGTAATATTTATTTAAAAAAAACAAATTTTACTCATAATTCTTAGTTTTGTAAACAGTTGTCCAATATCCGTTTTATTAATGGTTTTTATATTCAATATATATATAGTGAAAATGTAGTATTGTATGTCAAGTTTTTATTTTTATTTTGAATGCACCACAATGTAATTTCTTTGTCTTGATCAAACACACACAGCAATTGAATAGCAACTTCATTTGCATTTAAACCCAGGCAAATGTTCTGGTTTGTAATGCTAACTAGTGATGTCTCCTGCGCCTACTATAGGCCTATGATAAAACATGACGTCATGCAAATGAAAAATAAATTTCCAGTGAGATCAAACTGATTTAAATGATGTCATTTTTGGATTTGCATCCTGCTGTTGTTCCAGCTGGAAAGTCAAGTGCTTTTCATTGGTTGCTCTGCAGAAGCACTTGTATCAGTGGGGATCAGTGGGTTGGGTGATAACAGACTCCCAGTCTGCATGGATTTCAGTGTGTTGTGTCCGACAGGTTATATTTAGCAGGATAACAGTCATACTTCACAGTGCGGTCGTCCTACCGAGCTGGCCAGGTGCCAATGGGCCAAGTGTTGTGTCATTGCAGAGATCAGTGCAGAGAAAATCCACTGAGGTTTCATAACAAAGTGGTAGGTAGAGCTGCAGTGACAGCTCAGTTAATGCCTCAGCAGCCCTGATACTGCAGAGAGACAGACGCAGCAGAAAACAGTAACACAAAAGTAACACCAAGAAAACAAGAAACAAAAAGAATAAAACACATTATAATGAAATCATAATATCCGGCTTGGAGCCATATGGTGGCTTTTGTTGCGTAAAAAGTGAACCAGCCACAAATCTAAACCACAATCCAAATCCAACATTTCATCACTGAGATTTTCCAAACAGACATAGGCTACTGTCAATGCAGGCCAAACAAGCAGTGTATGTAGCTAGATTTCTATAATCCTAATGGATACCTAACTTTTTACAACTGGGTTAAAAATGTTTAAAAGTACTACCTTGTGGTAAAATAAAATCAACTTCATGGCTTTGTGAAAAGACTTTTGACAATATTTAAAATAAATAATAATAATAATAAACAATTAAGAGAGAGAGAAAAAATAAATGGTGAACAGGTAAGTAATTTAAATGCACTCTTTATTCATCTTGATTTGAAACAATGTTATACAATAATGGCCTTCTACATTATACCATTTATGGTCGGTATATTTACATTTTTGTAAACTACAGCGTGATGAGACGGGCTTTACACGTCATTGCGTATTCCCGTATGGGCCAATGAGAGCTGAGGAGGGCGTAAAGAGGTCTCGCGCCGGGTAAAAGGATTTGACAGTTGCTGGTCTCGAACTCAGAGCTGAGCTGATCCTCCAGTTGAATTCCTCAGGGGGAAGGAGACCATGGCGGCGGCTGCTGCCTGCTGCCAGCACAGCGCTGCGATAACGGCCGCCGTTAGCGGCAAAAAGACGCATAGTTACAGGGAACACAGTCGGAGGAACCGGGAGAACTCTCGCCGGAGACAAGCCGCTCTTTTCTTTCTTAGTAACATCTCCCTGGACGGACGACCAGTCCAGAGTAGTTCAGCCGTGCATGTAGGAAGTCGCCACCACAAAGAGACCGACTTGGAGGGAGCCGACCCCGGCAATGGCAGCTACGGAACATTCTCCGGTTTGGCAGCGGCCGCGAACTCCGGGAATGTCAACCCCTCCCCAGCACTGAGGACAGGACTCCTCAACATACCGCCAATCCTCGTCCTGCCGTCGGACACAGAGTTCAACGATGTGGGGAGCGCGGAGGTGCTGCTTGAGAGCTGCAGAGGCTCGTTCCCTTCACCAGGGAACAGTAACCTGCTCTCGTCGTCCCCATCCAACACCAGCCTGCTACCGTCGCCGCATGGACCGCGGAAGTCTTCCACACTGCTGTCAGTTCATAGCTGCAACTCTGTTTCCTCCTCAGAGCCGCGACAAAGGTGAGCAACACACAGCTGTGTTTGTGTTTTTGTGCATTCTTTTGTGGCTGCATGCCCCTTGAAACAGCACGGCTAGCTGAAAGTTTGAGGAAGGAGATTGTTGTCATCGGTTCACACAGAACTTGTTCATAGGTAGGCTACTGTGGCTGGTCCTGGTCCATCTCGCTAAGACGGGTTCAACATTGGCACCAATCGCCAGCCAAAATGCTGGTAGATGTAGATTTGCTTCACTCACCACCAGCCAAAAAAACAATGGTAATATATTGAGTGGCTGGTAAAATTGAAACATTCACTAGCCATTTGATTGGTGGACGAAATAGTTAATTTGGTGCCCAGCTTTGGTTCCAGTGAAATTATAGGACACTTAAAACCAAAGGCATAACTTTGGGTTTAACATTGGGGGGGATTTGAGATCTTTTGAGCAAAATTGAAATTTTGAGCATATCAAACACATTTCCTGCATTCTGGTGAATTTTTCTGCAACACTTTGTGCCTTTTCTACATCAATTAATGGTGCACATGTCTTTAATTATGTAAAGGAAATTATTAGTAGATATTTGGGGGGTTGCACTGGCCAGTTTTGATTATTGAGGGGGTTGTAACCGCCGCATTGGAGCCCGACCGATAAAGGATTTTGAAGGCCGATATCGATACAAATATTTGGTGATTTAAAAATCCGATATTCTGATATATATATTTAAAAAAAAAAAAAAAAATCCAGAAACGCGTAGCAAAACATAAACAGATTTCCCTAACACTAGTTATTTGTAGTTATTTATGAGTCCTCACTAAAATAAAACAATATGATAATGCAGTTTAAAAATACACTTGTTTGTTTTATTGTCACAACAGAACAGCGGAACATCAAAATATATTAAAGTTCTGATAAATAAAATGTATAAAAATACAAACTTAAGATATGAAACTTAAATACCTTTGAACAAAAACACAATAACAGGGACGTTGTAGATCGCCCTCCGGTGGACAAACTGTGCAACGCCAACACTCTTAACGTGGTTGAAAGGTGTTTCGTCCGTTTTTATTTTATTTTTTAAATATTCATTTATCGGCCATTATAAATGCCGATACCGATAGTTTGGAAAATGCCTAATATCGGCCGATAATACCCCGCCTAGGTTCAACGTTTCTCTGTATCCACAGTTACTGTTACCTACCTGTCTAGAGCTCAAACTGAACTCCGATCATTTACTGTAGGCTATGTAAATGTACTGAGTCATGTCCTGAGTCACTACAGCCTGCATGCTCAGGTGATGACTCCTGAGGAAAATGTCTTATGAATTACATGACTAATGCCAGTTGACTTTGGGAGGTAGTGGTGGTGGTGTGGATTATTAAAGTGATTATTAGGCAATAGCCACAAGAAAATTGAAATGTCAACTTTTGTGAAAGATGACTCATGTTAGCCTGTTCTCATTGTTGCTGTCATAATGAAAATGAGAGAGTAACTGTTAAACCACTGGGTAGGAACCTCCATACATCTAATGTCCATAACATTGATTGTAGAAACCTGTTGCGTGCTGGGTCAGATCCCTTTGGTCCTGTTTACTTATTCTGATCGGATGTTGTCTCATTTAAATCATGATTTTAAATAGGCAGTGTGCATAATAGTTTAGACAAAGTCAAACCAACATTTACTTTAATTTTACAATACTAGTAATCCAGTCCTTATTGTTTTGATCAATCCTTTATTCCTTAAAATAAGAAAATGTCTTCAAATTGCTTTTGTCTTAACTACCAGTCTTTAGGTTTTGATCAATCACTTTATTTATTTGTCGCATGAAATCGTAAAACAATTACAATTTCAGTCAAATGTAATCTGTCAGCTTCTTCAATTTAATCATTAAAAAGAGTGATAGTAAAATAGTGTATATTTTGATTTAAATAGTATTGCATCTGAGAACTTAGGCATATTTTGTCCATTTGTCATAACATGTTTGTTTGATAATATGTTTATACTCTTACTTAAATGTGTAGCTTTACTTTAAATTAGTGTTTTCCGCTAGAGCTCTAAAACTCAGTCGTTTTTTTCAAGACTTGTAAATTCGATTTATCTTAAAATCAACATAGCATGAGTAGTTATAAGAACGTCGGACTGAAAAGTATCTGCAGGTAGAGAGTTTGAATGACACGACCCTCCACTTCCCCCTTTGCAAAAGCACAAACTCAAACTTGCCTTGTTGAACTTGCATATTTTTGGTATCTCTTGACATCTCTTAACAATGTAAGAATACCAATTCTCAGCCTTGTTAATGACTTTGAGCTTGGTTGTATATGCAGTCTGATAGGAAACATTTTAAAGTAGTACCCTGCTGCTGGAGTAGCTGGCGGCTTTGTAGAGGGGAAGTGAACCGAGGACGGTTTAAAACCACTAACCGACAACATGAAGTCAAGATGTTTTCTGTGGCACAGTAGTCTCGCATTGCCAGACCATCCTCCACAGCGCCGCGGAGGAAGGTCTGGCTAGTCCACACAGCATTCCTGGATGGGAGAAAAAGGTGCTCTGGTTTATTGGCATTTATTTAAACCAATCACAATTGTCTTGGCCGGCGCTAAGTAGGGCTGCACTATATGACCTAAAATCAAAATCACGATGAATTTCACATTTTACCTCTAACGATAATTAATCACATTGTTCTAAATAAGCTTTTCTGAAGCCCAAATGTTCCCAGACGACGGACACTGCATTTCTTTTTTTTTGGGAACAAGTAGCTTAGTTGACTCACACTCTGTGTTTGAGTTATCCTGGATTATGCTTTCCGTGCGTCTGACTGGTCCCGAAGTCACGTGCCTACTGCCTACACACGCAGTAGAATGTTTTTAAGGAGAAAGTAGGCCTATCAACTGGAATAAATAATCGAAATTAACGTCATGGGAAAAATACGTCTAACAGCTTCTGAATTCCTATGACGATACATTTTCGATTAATCGTCCAGCACTAGCGCTAAGCGCCGGACGGAGGTAATGGCGCCTCTGCAAAATAGCCTCCGGAAGAAACTTGTTTTGGTGGAACGTGTACGTTCAAAAGTTGTTTGAGTCGTGCAACAGAAAACTCAGATTGGACAGATAGTCTAGCTAGGATTTACCCCGCAGAGATCTGAGGAGCAGTTAACCATAGTCCTCATACATCCACCGGAGTTTAAAATTACAACACAAATAAAGAGGAAGGTGACAGACATCCCATAAATGAAAATTGATCGATATAGACTAGTGGCACAGTAACCCAGAATCATTGTCATTTGGGTGTTTACTGCAGTAACTCAGGATTAGTTTGGATTTTCTCCGCGGAGAAATTCAGACACATAGAGGCAGATATATGCTGACTGAGAACAGGAGGAGGCAACGGGAAAAGAGTAAGAGATCCATTTAATAAATATGAACTGTGTGAATGTGACAGTGTGTTTGGATGAAGCGTATTCATTTGGTGGCGGTTCACACTTGCAGCGTTTGTGAGTGCTGATGGATGGATGAGATTAGTCATCACGTTGGCAGCGTGTCAAACCCAGAGAATGTCAGCCCCACTGAGATAAACACTGCTTAACCTATTTACCGCTAACAACAGGCCGGGAAATTAGCGGCAGATAACAGCTCATCAGTCAAACTGCTGCACGATCTGTCAGTAACAGCTCCTGCTCTGGGACTTGATTTAGTTTGTTTGTTTACTGTCTGTGATGCTGCATGTATACAGTATTTCATTGTTTTTTGTATGCTAAGATGGTTGTTGTCAGTGTTACTAACTAGTGTAAATTCACACAAGAAGACTTTGCAATGTGAGGTTTGAAAAAATTTGTTCATTTGCAAAGGACGGAAAATTACTATTATTGATCTAGCAATGTTCTTTAAACAAATTGATACGTTTATAAAAGGTCAGAAAATACTGAAAAATGGCTATCAAAATTTCAGTTTTCAAATTGCTGGTTTTCCAATAGTCCAAAACCACATAATATCTAAGATATTCAATTTACAGTGAAAAGAGAGAGAATCAGGATAGTAGATATAAGCGGGAGCCCTAATTTATTTATTTTAAAAACCATTATAGCCAAGCAGCTCGAATCAGTATATTAAGGCAATTTTTGGTTAAAACAAGATGATGATCAATGATTCATTGGTTATCGAAAGAAGTTGCAATTTAATTTTCTGTTGACCGACTAATCGATTAACGGACAAATTATATAACTCTTAACGATTAGCCTATATCAGCAGGTATTCTTTTTTTAAATGAACTAGGACTGCAGCTATTGATTATTTAAGTAGCCGAGTATTCTACAGATTATTTTGATTAATCCGATAAGAAATATATTTGATTTATTAAAGAGCAATAGCAAATGTACAAAAGAGAAAATAAAACCGGTGTCCTAAAAAGAACAACTAACCCAATCAGCTAACCAGCTCTGTGTGACCGCAGTGTGTGAGCTCCCCACTCAACTGCCGGTGTGGGTCCCCGCGTTTGGCATCATCCAGCGGACTTTTGCAGGCGGGTGAGCAGGGAGTTTTCATTTGATGTCATACTTATGTTAACGTTACTAGGCATCAGAACCGGTTCAAAAATAACGATTTCAATGGAATCATTTGAAAATTTGGTTTCAAATCCGTTTGAAAATTTGGTTTCAAATCCGATCATCTGTACCAAATTGAACACGCGCAAGTTTTGGTTTCCATAGCGGCCCCCGTACTTCCAGGCACTTGTTGTGTTGCAGGCACAGTAAGCGGCGCTCTAGTGTGGATTTATTTTACTTTGAAAGCCCCGTAAAACTGTAAATAAAATGTTCCTCCTATCTGTGACATGAGCGTAAACGTTGTAATTTCCCTTGCGGGATTAAAAAAGTATAAATTATTATTATAATTATTATTATGTGATCCATTTCAACTCTGGATGCTGAAGCACTGACGTTGCGCTACTGTGGTAAGCTAATTGGGTTTACAATGGAAATGCTGTACAGAGTTCCTGTTTTTATTTCAGCTTGAAATGATCCAAACTTTGGACACTTTCTGTTTTTTCCTCTGGTCTGTCTCTTCTCTTCGCCCCTTGCTCCTCCTATTTCTGAAGTGCAATTTCTTGTCTCTTATTGGGAGACATTCATGCACATACCAATATATTTGTAATTAGCTAATTAGACTCTTAATATTGGCTGACCGATTTATCGGATCGACTGGTATTTTACAACCTGGAGGTTGATGTAAACTGTATTTAGATTACAAAGTCATAAATATGTTAACTTCCATATGTCATATGGTATCAGGGCTAAATGTTTCTCAAAATTAATGGCGTGTTCCAGGCAACCCGTAACCCGTGTTTTCACAACCTTCTACCCATGAAAGTGCCCTGGAACGGCAATCAAACCCGTAACTTACTACTCTTGAACTCATACCAGATCGTTGTACTCCCAGTTACAGTTTTTGACGTCACACACACATAAACAACAATAGCGACCCCTGTTGATGCGGTACAGATGCTGGTGATTAAAGAGTAGTCTAGATCAATGGAAGTACATGTCAAGGATAAAGCCTAACACCCGGCGCGTGATGTCAGGCATTTTCCCTCTCTGTGTCTTGTCATTCTCAAACTCTGTTCGCTTCGGGAAACAACAACTAACTTCGAGCTAGTGAGCTACACGCTGAAAATGTCAAGGTTTGAAGAAAATGTGGATGGTGCAACAAGGCAGGCCTGCTTAGTTCTTTCGGGGAATGATTGTAAAGATTTACAAATAATATGTTTAGGGCATTTCCTCTCTAACTGGGACGTTTTTGGACCGATTGGTGGGATTGCTGTAGACGAAGTACACACAATGATACACTGGTTTAACCATGTATCTAGTTAATTTAAATAGCTCACGTTACTGTATTGTGTGAACAGTTAACTTCATTTAATATTGTATGTGGTGTTTTCTTTTGCAGGGTGCAAACGTTCCACCAAAACCAATTCCTTCCCAAGACTATTTTTAGCAGAGCCATCATTACTGCGTCTGGAGCTTAAAGGACAACTCAGGCTCAAAATGAACCTAGGGGTTAATAACAGATGTGTATCCAGTCAATCGTTCTCTGGGACATGTTTTCATGCTAATCAAATGTGTTTGTAGCTTGAAAGAAGCTAGCACGGACCGCTGATTAGCTTACAACGCTAGTATTCGGGGCACAGGGAAAGTAAAAACAAATTGCTATTTTGTACCACTAAAAAGTGTAAAAAAAAAAAACAAAAAAAAAACATAACTTATCTAGTGTACTTACTCAGTGGATAACTGTCTATCTGGTCCCTTCATCTCTAATTTATTTTCGGGACATGGAAAAAAGTTTCAAGTACAGCCCTGTTTATCAGAGAGGGGAAATCTTCAGACTGTACAAAACACTGCGTCTCTTGGGGGTCGCGACGCAACAGGTCCCACTCCGTGCAACACAGACACTCCTGTTCGGTGGCCATAGTTTCAAAACGTCCGCAGGTACACCACCCGAAGTACGAGGCTGTGTTGCGGCATTGACTACCGGTAGCTCTCTCTCTCTCGTAGCCCTTTCACGGAGCTCCCGCAGCTCTTCGTTCAATAAACTGTCTGTACATTTACAATGTTCTCAATGCTTCGGTTAACATTTAGGGACCCTCATTATGCTACCGTTGAAGTTTGGTGATATTTTGAGCCTTTTTAATGGTATAAATAACGATTTGTTTTTACTTTCCCTGTGCCCCGAATACTAGCGTTGTAAGCTAATCAGCGGTCCGCGCTAGCTTGTTTAAAGCTCCAAACACATTTCATTAGCATGAAAACATGTCCCATAGAGCGAGACAGTGAGTGGTTACACATCTGTTATTAACCCCCGGGTTCATTTTGCGCCGGAATTGTTCTTTAACACCGCCCAAGGCCATTGTGATTGGTTTAAAGAAATGCAAACTTTTTTTTTCTCCTATCCCAGAATGTATCTGTCGTGTAGGCAGACCTTCCTCCACAGCGCTGTGGAGATGGCAATGCGAGAACCTCTTAAGAGTCACTGTACCGTATACAGTACAGTTTGTGGCTGTGGCGTCGCTGTAACCTCCATTCATAAAGGTTTTTATAACTTTACAGCATTAAATCTTCAAAATATACAGCCATGCGATACACCAATTGAAAGCTTTGTCTCTCATGATTAAATTAAGCCCACACACAAAGCATAAGATGATGTATAGCAGTTACACAACTGCTACAAAGTTAAAGAAAATAAAACAATTCAACGTAAACAGCGTATCTGGTGTGTAGTGCATCCATACCTTTTTTCCTTGTTCCTTTAGCCACTGCGGGGATTTTTTGCCCAAAACTTTTTTTTCTTAAATCCCCCAGAGTCCAAGGAAATGGAATATCCAAGCCATTATATCCAAAACGAGCTGTTTGCCTCACAATCTTGATGTTTCTGACCGAATAACAACAGAAGCTACACTGTATCTCATTTCCGCACTTCTATCGCGTCTCGCTCTTCTCTCGAGGCTCCTAGCAACTTGATGTGGGCGTCACTGTGTTCTCTGACTTCCAAGGTTTTCATAGACACCTGGTATAAGCCAATCTGTGCATGTTTGCCTGTGATAGCCCTATTGGAAGCCAAAGAAGTCTCTGACACGTTGTGACCCCACGTGGAAACGATCGACATTTGCTCGGACCAGTTAGATTTAAATGCTATAAGACCCGCCTACATTTTTAGCGAATGAGCAGACGAGTCGATAGACACCAAATGTGCCCCTGAAATTTTAACCCTGTCATGGCTGGAGCTGTGTCAAAGAAAAAACAGGACCTCCTGTAAGCATAAGGCACCCTGTGCAATGTATAATGACTTATTTCTAAATATTTATGTATATAGTTATTTCAAGTATGTGTATGATTGATGTGGGTGTGTTTTTGTATTTGAGAAGTGTTTTATTTTGTACTTTATTGGCTTTTTTCTTTGCACTTTTCAAATGGAAATCAGAAAAACGCACATATATGTAGACATATATGTAGAAAAAAATTCATATAAAATCAATTTTTGAGTCTTTTGGCTTCTGGATTTTTTCTGTAGTAAGCTCAGACATGTGACTATGGCATTGGTGTATCTGTATCTTACCAGATGTGTTTACAGCAGTGTATTTGAATAATTTTACAGATGTATGACTTGGACAGAAATAAAACCCCTCCATTCTAGCCTCTGTAACTCTGTGTCAGTAAGGCCTAGAATCACCCTGACACTTTTAACAACAACTTGAGAGTGTTTCCTTTCCAATGATGCCAGGCACATCCCTGAGTGTCTACGTATATGGGAGCTGTACCACTTTTAATTTGGGTATGTCGTTTAGACCAAAAAGCTTGAAAATGCAGCTGACTGTTAAGAGGTTTTAAAGAGGGAAAGTGTTTAGAGATTTTGCTGTTAAATAACCTGCTGCAGCTGGTGTTTCCTCAAGTTTCCTGTGCAGGACTGTTCGCTGGGACCGAAGCAGTTGAATTTAAAAGCAGCCTTCTCCGCACCTGTAAACACTTCCTGGTGTGATGAATTTGGCTGTGGTCAGATGCGATCATCAGTCACGCTCTGTTTAGCCTCTCTGTCTGTAACAAGGCTCAGTGTATGTGTGAAGTTGTGCCAGCCAGTTGCTTCATTAGCACACACACACACACACACACACACACACACACACACACACACACACACACACACACACACACATAAACAGTTTAGCTGTTTAACAGATTCTCTCACTGTACAGTGAGTAAGCACACTTGGCTTGTAGTGTACACACTTTGTGTATTTATTTACTTCCTAGCACATTTTTATATTTTTTTATACATTGAAATTAACAGCTGATAAATAATAACTGCAAAACAACAAAACCAGAACAAAAATACAAAACCGAATAGGGCTGAATGATTTGGGGAAAAAGTCTAATCGTGATTTTTCTGCTAGATATTGTGATTTTTATTTATTTTTTTTATTTTTTTAAGTTTAGCTAAAGTTCTATAGTCACTGTGTAACAGATAAAACATATCATGGACCTTTTTATAACATGAGACACCATCAGAACTGCTCTATAATCTTATGCAGAGATGAGAACATAGATATGAATTGCCAGCATTAGGTGTTTTTCTTTTAATAAGCATGGGACATCTGTGATATGTAACACTATTCCAACATTTATCTTATGAAATAACAGTAAATATAATGGCAAAAGGCGGAAAAAATAAAGTTAAACCAAACACTCTACTAAATATTGCACGTTCGATTAATCGCAGTCTTCAGGATTAGCTAATCGCATTCTTTCAAATTGCGATGTCGATCGTTTAGCCCTAAAACTGAACAAAAACCAGCTGCAGAAGGGTTTGAACTTGTGACCTCCGACAAGCTTTGGCACTTTCGCCTCAGTTGAGTGAATCCTCTTCTTTTATTGTGTAATTGTATTTCCGTTGCAAAACCAATTGTACATGGTTCCCTTTAACCTGCCGCACTATTAAAAGTATCAATGTTTACATAAAAAATTGACCCCAATGCGGCTACATTAATGTACTTTTATTTCACATGAACACACAATACAGTGCAGCTCCACAGACTCTACAGTCAGTAAGTTTGGAGTGACAGTTCATTCCGATATCTTGAGGTCAGAGGTCAGCGGTCAAGGGAACTGTTTTTAAAATAGCCATGCCAGTTTTTCCCTCGCCAAAATGCAGCCTAACTTTGGAGCGTTATTTAACGCCCCTTCCCGACAAGCTAGGACATGGTTGGTACCAATGGGTTCCCTAGGTCTTCTAGTTGTAATATGATACAGTCAGAGCTCCATTCTGGATTTTCTGAATCGATATGGGATCGTTCAAATGAAAATCGATTTTAAATCGGAAAAGTCAAGTTTTCAAACCCAACCCTGATGGTGATATTATGCAATGGGTTCGTGTGCGAGAGAAGTGCTAGAAAAAGAACTCACAGTTCAGGGGGCCCGCAGGATTTTTTTTTGTTTTTTTGCTGTTGTACTGTGTCTGTTTTTAGAATTTGGAACAATGAGATGTTTCTACTAAAGTGGACATTAAACATTCAGGAGTTTTATGTAAACTACAACAGCCTCAAACACTTCAGAGGACAAAGGCGTGGATAATACGTGCACACATCTGTACTGCATTTAAAGTGAGGACATGATGATGTAACCTCAACAGCCAGACAACTCCATGCCTACACTTAACCCTTACTCTAACTTTGGTGTAAACCTAAGTCTAACCATAGCCCATAACCCTTAAACTCAATTTGATGTGCATTTATAATAATCTGCGTGAACATAACAGATTATTTTTTCCAATAGTACTGATGTGTGTGTGTGTGTGTGTGTGTGTGTGTGTGTGTGTGTGTGTGTGTGTGTGTGTGTGTGTGTGTGTGTGTGTGTGTGTGTGTGTGTGTGTGTGTGTGTGTGTGTGTGTGTGTGTGTGTGTGTGTGTGTGTGTGTGTGTGTGTGTGTGTGTGTGTGTGTGTGTGTGTGTGTGTGTGTGTGTGTGTGTGTGTGTGTGTGTGTGTGTGTGTGTGTGTGTGTGTGTGTGTGTGTGTGTGTGTGTGAAGTTTTATTATTTTTTTACCCCTTTATCAAATTTTAGACAAGATTTTGGTCTTCTCTTTACCCAGGTGCATTTCTTTTTTAACGGGTGCTGAATTGACTATGATCTCCAAGTGTAGCCACTATACTTAAAAAAAAAAAAAAATAAAAAATAAAATACTCAGTCCAGTTTAGTTGGAAATTGGGGGGTGTTATGCCAGTAGGGACTAATATAGCCTCCAGCTGCTAGCCTCACGCAGAGATAAGGAGTGGGCTACAGAAGGTCTGGGGAATCTTATTATTTCTAACTCCACACTCCCAGAACTTGTAGTCTTCAGAGTTGTCAAAACTACACCGACCGGCCACTAAATTAGTAAAAATGTAACAATGTAATGTTTAATTCACACATTCTTGTCACAGCGTAGGAATGCACAGTCCTCTTGCCAGATGACTGACAACTTGTTCGGCTTATATCTAACCAGTGTCCTTAGCTAACTAGCGTTATCCAGTGGCTGCAGCGGGGGCTGCCCGGTCCCTCCAATTTTTTTGCCGAGACACAGCGAACATGGACAATCTGTTTAGCTATCTCCCGGTTTCCGCTGCCGCATCGCTGGGGAGTAAAACAGATAAACAGCAGGCTCTTTGCTGCCGATGGCCCGCTAATTCAGGCATCGCTGTGTGTTGTATGGTATCTACGTTTCACAGTGCTGGCGGATCATTTCTGGTTTAAAAACCACTCCATGTGGAGTGTGGAGGGGCAGTTGGAGCATACGCTTAACCCGATCTTACCCCGGTTAAGATGTATACATGCAGGAATACCCCAGTTACTGAAGGGGTTATCTAGGTCTGTTAACCGGGTTAGGAGAACTTTTAACCGGGGTAAGGTGTTTACATGGCCTTAACCAGAACATAATGTTTTTCTGACGTAGACTGTCACAGACTCAAGATGTAATGAGGGTTGTTCCTGGTTTAAATTAGGCTTTGGCTTTTCCCCTAATGACATCAGGCCCAGAAGACTCTCTGAGCTAAGTTGCTTATTTGAACAGTTGCTGGATGAACTTCAGGCTCTCTGCATCATGGTTCATCTAAGGTTCTTCTATTGCCAGGAGGAAATGAAACCAAACAGCAGTTAAAGACTGATAAGCCTAAAACAGAAAGAAAAGAAAGAGGAAGTGTGGGTCAGCATGACTGAGCTTCTCAGTAAATAACCAGTGTTGCCAACACACTAATCTATCTTTTTAATAAACTGTCTGTACACAAAGTTCCCAACACTTAGGTTTGTATGTAGGGACCCTCATTATGCTACCGTTTAAGTGTGGTGCTATTTTGAGCCTTGTTAGTCGTATAAAATAGTGATTTTATCAAGTACCCCGAAAGCTAGCGTTAGCAGCTAATCACCGGTTTGCGGTAGCTTGTTTAAAGCTAGAGATGCATTCGATTAGCATGCAAACATGTCCCAGAGAACGTTAGACTCGGTACACATATGTTATTAACCCCTAGGTTAATTTTGCACTGGAATTGTCCTTTTAAAGGGGGCCTTTGACCGCCGGATAAATGTGTTGCATCTCTCTCTCTCTCACTCTCTCTGCCCCATTTCCTGTCGTCTGTCTGTAATAAAACCTTGAAGTTATATTTACAGCAAGCTTATCTGTAAAGTATTTTGCCCTTTGAGTCTGTTCTTCGTGTGCATGTGCTTTCCCATGGTGTCCCTCCCTTATTTTCTCCCAGCAGTGTAAACAGCGCTTTAAGGTTTGGTTTTTCAAATTTAACTCAACCTTTCTTTCATTCTCTCTCTCTCTCTCTCTCTCTCTCTCTCTCTCTCTCTCTCTCTCTCTCTCTCTCTCTCTCGTTTCTATCACTCTACCTTTCTTGTTAGCTTGACAGCTTTGGAGTCCTTTTGGAATTCATTTTCCTCCTCATCTTTCTCGTTTCTTTATCTCTCTACCTCACACATGGGTTGAAGTGATACGATACATTGAAGGTGGACTCTGATAGATAATTTAGGCGACTAAAGCTGCTGAAAGTTTGTGTTAATATTCGTCAGCATTTTACCATTTTCAGACGAAGACTACCTTGAAATGTCTGCCGTCAAGTGCAGCTGTGTTTTGTCTACTAAAATTGCAACATCAGAGTGGTTGATCAGTCTAACACTCATGTACAAGCAGATATCGTACATTTTGTCTGGATTCTGGCCCTACATGTTTTGTCAAACTCTATCCCCTGTCTCATTCACACACACACACACACAACACACACACACACACACACACACACACACACACACACACACACACACACACACACACACACACACACACATTGACTAAAAGTAAGTTGGAGTTGTGAGCTGCTCCGTTCCCAAAAGGTTGTGCCGAACATGTTGCCTGAAGCAGAAAACTTATCAAATTCGTCAGAAAACGCTGATTTGACACACCCTCTGGACACACACACACACACACACACACACACACACACACACACACACACACACACACACACACACACACACACACACACACACACACACACACACACACACACACACACACACACACACACACACAAGATGGTATCTGACTGACATCATCTGTATGTCTTGGTGTGTGCGTGTCTAAACCTGCATGCCTTTCCAGTGAAAACAGAGCTGAAGCCCACTCCCCTCCACACCCTGAACACACACAACATTCATCTCTTTCTTTGAGTCTGTACAACTTTCCTTCAGACCATGTCCTCACAAATATGGATAAATTATGAAACATCCTTCACCTGTCTATTGTGGTCCTGTCTGCACACAAACCTTTTCAGTAGGGCTGGGCAATATATCGATATTACATCGCTATATCGTGATATGAGACTAGATATCGTCCTAGATTTGGGATATCGTAATACAGTGATATGACACAAGTGTTGTCTTTCTTGGTTTTACAGGGTGCATTACAGCGAAGTGATGTCATTTTCTGAACTTACCAGACTGTTCTAGCTGTACTATTATTTGCCTTTACCCACTTAGTAATTGTATCCCCATTATTGATTATGTATCTAAAATCTCATTGTGTTAATATTTTGTGAAACACCAATAGTCAACCCTACAATATCATCACAATAGTGATATCGAGGTATTTGGTCAAAAATATTGTGATATTTGATTTTCTTCGTATCGCCCAGCCCTACTTTGTAGGTTGTTTTCTCTCTGTCCGCACTGAAAAGGCACTGTTGAAGCTTCTGTCGGTTGGAAAATGGCTCAGAAGGAGTGTGACAGGCGGGGTAGCTGTTTAGACAGATATGGTTGGAGGGTGGGGACTTTTCTTCGATAAAGGTCCAGTCTGATTCTCTGTGCCCTTGTTATGTTATATTATAGGCAGCCAAGTTCACAATCCAGATGCTGTCATGACTTTGTGTTTCTGCTGTCAGACCTCCAGCTACCAAGGCTAACTGTAAGCATGGCTGCTGCACTGAGACCCTCCATCTTTATTCATTTAATTTTTTTTGTGAAACACAAAGTTTGCTTATGATTATAACACCAAAAACCATGACCATGAGACTTTGAGTCTTTTAAGGTTGACATTAGGGCTTTGCGATATGGAGAAAATGACCTAATATATCGACATTGCGTCGATATCGTAGGATTGACTTGGTGCTTTCACCAAGATTCACCTCATTATCATTATTTATAAGAAGATAAAGTCATCTGAAGGGGCATTTCGTTCTCCAAAGAGAGTACTTCATATTCATAAAGCGTGTTTACATGCACTCAAATAACTTCCATTATAACCAGATGTAATTAATTAATCTGGTCTGTCACATAAACACCTTACCCAGGTAATGTCACATTAGGATTATAATCAAAGGTGTGTGTGTGTGTGTGTGTGTGTGTGTGTGTGTGTGTGTGTGTGTGTGTGTGTGTGTGTGTGTGTGTGTGTGTGTGTGTGTGTGTGTGTGTGTGTGTGTGTGTGTGTGTGTGTGTGTGTGTGTGTGTGTGTGTGTGTGTGTGTGTGTGTGTGTGTGTGTGTGTGTGTGTGTGTACTTTGTATAAACTCTATCCTCATCATTGGATTACAGCTCTGTAAGCTCTGCAATCATCCACCACTTCCCTAAAACCCTATATGTGGAACCCTTTGAAGCTGAAGCAGAAGTTTTAATCAATCTTGTGTGTGTGTTTTATTTTTATTTATTTTTTTTAACACACTACACATTTTAATCATCCTTTCGGTACAGCCAGAACTTGCGACTTTTGTGCTCACGCTGTGCGGATGAGTTGACCGGCCAGTGCCATCAACAATCTTGACAAAAAGAGAGAAATGCAGCACCACTTTCTGCAATTCTTCTATCAACTGAAAGTAAGCTGTACTGCAGCGAATATCCCAACAGTCTCAGTAGCCACAACATCAAAAATACTACTCCAGTTATACCAGAACAAGCTCCCTACAGTTCACAACGGCTCTTGACTGCAGCCATGTGAATAATTGGTCTGTGGAACTGCTGAAACGGCAAGGTAGCCGACTCCAATTTCAATGTCAAAAGTCCAACTGAAAAACATGTTAATGTTCAAATCAACGAACAGTTAAATCAGGTCATGTGAGTGATTTATTTCACTATAAAACAAGTAATTGATTTTAATATCGTGTGTGTGTGTGTGTGTGTGTGTGTGTGTGTGTGTGTGTGTGTGTGTGTGTGTGTGTGTGTGTGTGTGTGTGTGTGTGTGTGTGTGTGTGTGTGTGTGTGTGTGTGTGTGTGTGTGTGTGCAGAATTACACTTTAATGTCATTTTAAAAAGTGTGTGGTTGAAGAAATGTGAAGTTGGGCTGTTTCAAAAACTGTGGTACCGATCATAATGATGGGAGGAAGAAATATAGCCAAAGACAGACAATGCAGCAAATGAAGAGCGGGGGGAAAAAAATGAACAGGTAGTACAAAAAACAGAGAGAACAGGCCAAAAAAAGTAAGACTAAAAAGAAAGGTCCAGTAAATGTTTTTTATACTATTTTAAGCGTTCTGACAGTGTGTTTGCACTGGTTTATTTGAAGCTGAAACAACAACAGCAGCTATTATTAGTGTGACTCTGATGCTGTTTACGACTCAAGCTGAATAAAATGACTCTGCGTCCTAGAAAAATCCATCACTGCAGTCCCCTAAAACCATGCAGGCCTGCAGCTGGTTCTTGGCCCTGACCTGCAGAGTCCCGTTTTCCTCTGTGATTTATTGGAGCTGCTGTCAGTGCTGGAAGGTCATGTCTGTCTGAATCACATCTCACTGCCAACAGTGCTGCAGGGATGAGTCCGAAAACCCGCAAATGAGTTTGCATGTTTGCACTTCCGGTTCCCTCGTCTTGAAGTTAATGAGTTTTTTGAATGGGTTAACACAAGTTATTTTTTTTTAATAGATTTTCACATTTTGTCCTATGGCATAAATTACGCCAGTAAATATGCCAGTAAATACGCCACTTGTGAATTTTTAAGCTCGTTTGTGTCTTAAAAAAGGGGGGTTGCTAACATGTGACTAAATGAGAAGACAAACGTCATCATGGCGAACACGCAAAATCTTTTTGAAGTGTTTGGAAGCTGGTGGTGGTGACATAGTCATGCGACCGTGGTGTGGTTTGATTTTGGCTTAATGTTAGCTTTTTACTTCCAGCGATTGCATTTACGCTTAAAAAAAAAATAATGAAAGTGGTGTTCATTTGTGAAGATTATCTTGCTGAACAAAACATGTAGGTATCATCTAACTTTTGGTTCGGCCTACAGAAGTATGTCATCCCTGCAACATTCTATTCTGAAACTTATAGCAGATACTCTTTAATATTTTAATCAAGTACTATTAATCAGTGGTGAAGAAGTATTCAGATTGTTTACTTCAGTTAAAGTAGCAAAACCAAAGTGTAGAAAGTCCTGCATTCAAAATTTTAGGTAAGTACACAAGTATTAGCATCACAATATACACACAAGAACTAAAAGTAAAAGTACCCATTATGCAGTATGGCCCATTTCAGTATAATATATATCATATTTTTATATATTAACTATGGTTATTGTTTTGTATGACAAAAAATGAGATATCAAAAAAAGGTATTTAGTTTGAAATTTTTTTTTAAATTATTTTAATTAATCAAATTCGTTGTCAGTATTTTGTACTGATCAGATTATAAACTCAATAGTCGGTCACTAGATTTATCCACCAAAAACAAAGTTTCAGCTGTATAACCTGCTGTTTTCTTTCATTTACTGTATTTAAATATCCATGTATTAATTCACTCTTGCATTTGTTGTTAGATAGCAACAGAAATAACTTCAGCAAGTCTGAAGCTCCTACCTGCTTAAACATTGTAAGCTTTTGTGGAGAAGGGGCATCATCCAAACCTAACGTGATTGCAACGTAGAAAAACTTGGAACAGAGATGAGGATATTTACAGAATAATGTCACATATTTATAAAATCCTTCCAAGTCTAAAAGTAGGTCATCATCATCATCATCATCATCATCATACTCTACAGCACGGCAGACTGGACTTTTCCGTTCCCACAAAACAGAAACTTTCCACAACATCCCAAAAAGATGTTGCCAGCTGGTTCTCATGGAAATGTGCCGCTGGTTATAATGAGGCTGCAGATCCACAGCTCAGATACTGGGACAGATTTAGAAAGACTGGGAGAGCACTGGCGCCAGCTATCACACTTTTATCCAGATATTGTTGATGCTTATGACAACAGCGTTTTCCCAACAGAAGCATCCCAAGCTGAGAAAATAAATTAAAGATGACACCTATGTTTATTGTGTTTTAGTTTAGCATTTGCTATCAGAAACCTATCCTGGTAAATGTCAGTCACTGTTGCATAACTTTATCATCATAACTGTGTGTGGATGTTTGTTCGTGTTCCATCCAAACATGTTGTTAAGTCCTAATTATTATGTGTAGCTGCCAATCTGGAGATGAGTTAACTACTGATTACTGCAGACACTGGTCATTATTCAGCTATGTAACCTCGGGAGTGGGGCTGGGTTTGGTACAAGCACCTAAAGTCTGCGTTGGATTTGTAGTGTTGTTTTCTTATTCTTTTATCATATAGTTCCTAATTTTATAGGGGCTTCACGATTTTGAAAATCGATTGAAATGAGCTTTCAATTCAACTATCAAAAGCAGGATTTGTGATTCCTTCATGTGTTCATGTGCACCTCGTTAAACTAATGGAGCATTCAATTGCACTTTGTTAAACTTTGAGAAACTCAAAGTACCCTTCTTCCATCAAGTGGCTCTTATTGTGGCATTGCAGTCACTGCTGAAAAGAATCGTTACCTCAAAATCTAAAAGTCCAATCGAAACGTGGATTTGGAGAATCGTGACACCCCTACTGGATAAAATGATAATTTTGCCAACATGCGGCTAATTAATGTTGACAAAGGTGTTGTGTGGCTGCTTTGTTTAGACAATGTTCAACATGTGCGACGGAAGGCTATGTTTCCATCCATCCATCCATCTTCGTCCGCTTATCCGGTATCGGGTCGCGGGGGGAAGCAGCTCCAGCAGGGGACCCCAAACTTCCCTTTCCCGAGCCACATTAACCAGCTCCGACTGGGGGATCCCGAGGCGTTCCCAGGCCAGGTTAGAGATATAATCCCTCCACCTTGTCCTGGGTCTTCCCCGAGGCCTCCTCCCAGCTGGACGTGCCTGGAACACCTCCCTAGGGAGGCGCCCAGGGGGCATCCTTACAAGATGCCCGAACCACCTCAACTGGCTCCTTTCAACGTGAAGGAGCAGCGGCTCTACTCTGAGCTCCTCACGGATGACTGAGCTTCTCACCCTATCTCTAAGGGAGACGCCAGCCACCCTCCTGAGGAAACCCATTTCGGCCGCTTGTACCCTGGATCTTGTTCTTTCGGTCATGACCCAGCCTTCATAACCATAGGTGAGGGTAGGAAGGAAAACTGACCGGTAGATTGAGAGCTTTGCCTTCTGGCTCTGCTCTCTTTTCGTCACAACGGTGCGATAAATTGACTGTAATACCGCACCCGCTGCGCCGATTCTCCGGCCAATCTCCCGCTCCATTGTCCCCTCACTCGCAAACAAGACCCCAAGGTACTTGAACTCCTTCACTTGGGGTAAGGACTCATTCCCTACCTGGAGAAGGCACTCCATCGGGCTATGTTTGCTTAATAAAAAAAGATGTCTGTAGAGAAACCTGCTCATATTTCTCAAAGCAGAAATTATGGTATCAAAACATTTTAAACAACAACCAGCCCTACTTGTTACTACTTGCTAATGTTAGCATGGTTGCACAAACTGAGATGAAACACGTTAAGTATGTCATATAAAGGGTCAGGTTGCACCAGTGTCCTGCTCAAAGGCACTGCAGCAGAGACCGCTGTGTTGGCTGTGATAACGATTTAAAAATTGGACCCTAAATGGGTCCCTGTGTCGCCATATTTGTCTTTATTATCTTAAACACCAGCCACTATCATCATCATGATCACCACCACTATCATAAACTGCCAGGGGTATTGCCCAGTGGGCTCTTTCTATTCCCATACAATGGGAACATTCCACAACATTCTGGAATGCTGGTTCCCATTGGAAATTTGAAGGCTGAGAAGATTCCATCATGTGACTGTGGTTACAGTAGATACTAAAGATAGAATCATTCCAAATAGACTCTTTGGTTTAATAATACTGCAGAGGTGACAGCTGAGACTGGGGAGGCTGACTGATCCACATCTTCACTGGAACAGTTCAAAATCTAGATTCCAATACTGTGACACCGTTGACATAATCTTTGTGGATCAGATCTGAATGTAGTGCTTTAATTTGATGCCGTGCTCAGTTTCCATCAGCACATCTAATTCAATCTTTCATATTTCCCCCAGCACTGACGATGACTCACAGAATCAGGATTATTGTTACTCTGTGTGTTTAGGAAACAAGAGCATACGTTTTTCAGTTGATTGATGAAACGATCAGTGCAATGGTGACTTGCCACATTGTTCGAATTAAAAGTAATCCATTGATGGCAATGTCAGAGCAAAATGGTGTCTCCAGAAAGAAGCCCTCACTCTCCAGAGGGACACAAACCAGTTGTTTACATTATGATGTTTCAGACGGCTGATCGCCAATCTGTGAGGGTGACTAGTTAGGAGGGCTCCCTCTAAAGCCGCCTACACATGATCCGGGGTATAACCGCGAGGTAGGTAAGTGCTGCGCCGGTATACTTTGTCATTGCTTTTGAAATTGGTTGCGCTTCGAAAGGTCAGCGGCAACGAGGTCAAAGTTGAAATAATTTCAACTTTAAGCGCAGCACTCGGCAGCAATTCCGAGGCGTGCGCAACACACTGAGGAGTGCTGCGCCCAGTTGGGCAGCACCGCTCTCCCCATGGGAAAACAATGGAATGGCCAGCGCAGAGTGGTTTTACCAATGATCACGAGTAGGCGGTTAAATCCCAGTTCAGACCAAAGATTCTTGACGGCACAAAACCGTTTTACAACGTTGCAGAGAAAAGTTTCAGCGGTGTGTACCGGCACATCTCAGCTCAATTCAAACCAGCTGATGGTGTGGCTGCGACTCAGCTGGTCGAGTCTCCAGAGGCTGGTTTTAGGACGTAAGAGACGTCACTGGTTTCAACAGCCAATAGAAAAGTCAGCTTGTAAAGTCAGCTGCAATAAAATGATCCATAATCCATTTTATTTTCTGTTACAAACTGTTAATGGGGGCTCAACGTGCGCCTGCAAGAACGTATAGTCGAGGCGAGCTAGAGAGTGACTGAAGAGAGGCAGCGCCTAGGACAAAGCCGTGAATCGGAGAAATAAAACGTGTTTTCGCCGATTAATCACTAGAAATGTAACTGTAGCAAGCATCTCACAATCACTTACCTCATCCACATTCATATTTAATGATATATTTAGCTGCAAGAAGTCAGAAGTTAGGGCGGAAGTACAAAGAGTCGTTGCTAAGGAGATGATACACCGTCTCGTTGCATCGGTGTGACCTGGCAGCTTTCAGAACGCTGCGGACCGACGTGTTGCAAGTAGTTGCAAGTTTCAACTCGTCTTGTAACTTCGCTCTGAACTGGGCTTCACAGAGGATGGCCTTAGTCAGCTTTTGATGCAAAACGGAACTCAAATTCAAATGTTTGCACAAAGTCCTCACAGTCCAGCAGACTTCTGTATTCTGTGCTCACGGCTCTCTGATCACGTCTTCCCACTGTTTGCACCACACGCAGGCTTGTCACAGTGATGGTACCACTGGTGGCGTAGAATGCGTGAGCCTAAACTGCCATGTGCTCATGGGATCACTGCCAATTGAGTCATGACACCACTGTAGTCTCTGACGTATCATAATGTGAATTTAGTGAAATGTTACACTAATTTAAAAGAATTATATGACTATATATGGTAACTGTTTGGCTTTTTTAAAGAAATAAATACTGTACATTTAGGGTGGAATTTCCTTCAGAAATACTGTCAGCGAGAATTGTGTGTATTGTCATTTCGGGGTGGAATTTTTAAGGACCAGCAGACGGCAGAACTTCCTGTTAAGTCAATGTGACTGAATAAGGAGACTCATCTATCTACTCGGATGTCACTACTGAGTCTCATGCACACACACACACACACACACACACACACGCACACACACACACACCTCCCTCAAACATCTGCTTCACTGCCTTCCTTGTGTGGTGTGGAATCACCAGGTCAGCCATTAAAAATGTGTGTGTGTGTGTGTGTGTGTGTGTGTGTGTGTGTGTGTGTGTGTGTGTGTGTGTGTGTGTGTGTGTGTGTGTGTGTGTGTGTGTGTGTGTGTGTGTGTGTGTGTGTGTGTGTGTGTGTGTGTGTGTTGTTGTTTGGGTTCCAGTCTGCTTTTGGTGTGTGTGGATTTAAATTGTTCTGTTTAGAACTATATGTGTTGTCATGCTGTCCTTCATACATCCTAGGGAATGATGCACAGCTTCTTGCCTGGTGGTAATAAAGTAACTCCATTCTTGTTTTGATTATTGAAAGAAAAAACATACAAAAAATGAAGAAAAAAATGTTTTGTGGAGGTTGTTTGTTGAATGAGTTTACAGTATATGATAAATGTGTGTGTGGTGTTAGTGTATGTTTGCATATGTGCTGAAGGTGTGTGTGTCTGTCTCTGCTGGTGTTATGTTATGTAACTGCTGTGATGTCACTGAGCTCAGCTTATTGGCCTGCTTTCACTGCTGTTGTCTAAATCCACAAGGTCGACACAGCGACACAACTGGGCTTATAATCTGACTTTAGACAGACAGACAGACAGGCAGGCAGACAGACAGACAGACCCTCAGCTGTGGTGTCACAAATGAGTGGGTGTTTGGTACAGCTTGGAAACAAAGAAAGATTTTCTTTTTAATCACATGAAGAAATAAATTGCATAAAACTACTGCTCTGTAATTATTTTGAAAATTACACTATATCATTTGTTCAATAGGTAACAGTCCCTCACAGAGAGGTTTGTGTGTGTGTTAATGTTAAAGAAGCTTTTGGTAACACCTGTCATGAGAAAGGTTCTGAACGAGGAATGTTTCTGTTAATGCTCTGCTTAATTTTGTGTGTGTGCTTTTTTTTGTACTTAAATGTGTCTGGTGCCGCAATCGTTTAATCTTGCGATTATTTCCTGGATGAATGGATTAGCTGTTTGGTCTCTAAAATGTCAGAACATGGTGAAAATGTCTCAAATGTCTTGTTTTGTCCACAATTCAAAGATATTCAGTTTACTGTCACAGGAGTGAAGAAACTTGAAAATATTCACATTTAACAAGCTGCAAACAGAGAGGTTTTCTCAAACCGAAGGAATCGATTGCCAAAATAGTAATTAGTAATTTAATAGTTGACAACTAATCGATTCATCGATACATTTTTGCAGCTTCACATGTGTCCTCCGGCATCCTAATTCATGATATAATGAAGTGAGTGATGCTCTTCATTAATCCTGTTGTCTGCCTGTCTCTTTCTATCTCTGTAGGACTCGTAACCTCTCCGGCTCTCCCAGACCTCGACACACCAAGAAGATCCACTTCATCAAAAACATGAAACAGTACGACACAAGAGGCAGCAGGTAGGACACATTCATCTGTAGTTACAGGTTTACAGACAACACACATCAGTTTGATGTTTAAGGAGTAAGACCAGTAATATATACTTCACCAAAATGGTTTTAAAGTCCAATCCTGTGACAGTAACAAAGTGGTGGATTTTATCACTTGTTTAATATATATTTTATATGTTGTATGTATTTTATCATACTTGCGAGTGCAAGACAAATTTCCCCTTTAAGGCTCTGACACACCAACCCGACGGCCAACAGTTGACAGAAAAGGCAGTCGGACTGATTATTCGGCTCCCGTCGGTCCAAAAAGTGTTGTCTTGTCTGGTTTTAATGGCGGCGTTACAGTAAAGTGATGTCATTTTACCACACTTACTAGCTGTTTTTATTATTTGCGTTTACTCACTCAGTCATTGTATCCACATTACTGATGATTATTTATCAAAACTCTCATTGTGTTAATATTTTGTGAAAGCACCAATAGTCAACCCGACAGTATCGCTGCAATGTCGACATCGATGTATTTGATCAAACATATCGTGATATTAGATTTTCTCCATATCGCCCAGCTCTACGCTGAAGGTACAAAGTCAGCACCATTCGCCAGCTACATGCTGGTGGGCTTAGGCTTTGTAAACTGTCTTCTTAATTTACTAAGTAAAAAAAGAGACCGCTTTGTTAAACAATAGCAGCAAGTCTTTGTACAATTTACATGGTACATGTTTCACAAATTTTTTTTAAGGTTAATAAATGCAAATGCATATTAAATAATCGGGATTTCAATATTGACCAAAAATAATCATGATTATAATGTTTTCCATAATCGGGCAGCCTTAATCCAACCTGAGAAAAAAAAAACTAAAATGTTTTACATTAGGACCACAAACTGTATTCCCTGACCTGGGATATTAGATCTTCTTTTTACAGTCATTTAATGAATTTGTTTTGAACTTTCTTAAATGTCATAGGGGTCAAAGCTCAGATTTTTGCATTATGGCTCAGCCTGTTTAAGCATGAACCTCTACACACTTGGCTTACATGCAGAAGTGTGGAGCCTTTACTCCAGCGGAGGAGGACAGCACAGTGTGGACAGCTTTTCCTCTATTTTATTCTATTCTTGTCCTTCCTCGCAGGGTGTACAAATCAGACCTGTGAGTCAGAGGAACAAAAGCATACTCCGATCAGATAATAATAGACTGAGGGCTGATTGTTTTAGAATGGATCCAGCTAAGAGCTGTTGTTTGTCCTTCAGCCAATTTACCAAGTCACCACAGAGACGTGACCGCAGCTTCCAGAGATTCCTGCCTCACACTCTGGGTCCTAATTTAATTCAATTTTATTTATAGTGTCAAATCACGACAGGAGTTATCTCAGGACACTTTACAGATAGAGTAGGTCCAGACCACCCTCTATAGACCCCCCCCCCCCCCCCCCCCCCCCCCCCCCACCCCCCCCCAAGAGCAAGCATTTGTGGCAAGGAAAAACTTCCTTTAACAGGCAGAAACCTCGGACAGACCCTGACTCTTGGTGGGCCAAATGTACGTACATTTGCGAATGTAGCGTTATCAGCGCCAGAAAGCGCACGCTGTGATACTGCAGTTTACATCGTTTTTACCAAACCTGCCGTTCATCGGGTAATCAGCGCCTTTCTCCACCCACTATACCGTAAATTGCGCTGCAGCAAAGCGTTAAGTACTTGCGCTATGATACGGCTGAGTGCAGACTGCGATATTTCCACTGCTGATGCTATGACTGTTTGAAATGATCCTGATGCCAATATTTGTAATGTAGCGAGGAGTTTAACAACTGCTGGAATGGAATGTGAATGCTGAGGCGGAGATTCAAGGTAATCTTTGATTTCTTCCAATTTCTTCCGTGTAATATTGCACGGCTGCTTAATCTGTAACGCTTAATGATTTCGTGTTCACTCAACTGAAAAAGTGTGATCCTTGTGGCAAAAATCTTTTCAGCTCGTCTCCGTGGCCTTTGTCTTCGTCTTTCTCGGATTACTGTTGCCATTTCACCAGGAGGCATATGCGAGGAAACCCGCTTGCGGCTAGTTTACATCTGCTTTTAAGAGACAGAGAATTTTCACGGCAAAATAGAGGCACGCTTTCACGGGTGTTTTTTGTACATACCGCGGAATACATAATTAGGCGCACTTTACGCTTCCCCTCCCATCTCTTTATGGAAAACTCCCACTTTCCCCTTGACCCTCCCGTGAATGAATATGCATGACACGGAAAAGCACAATTTGCCCTTTTCAGTTCCTGCGACAGGCATGGTATGATGAACAGTGGCAATTATAGTACCAATAAAGATAATTAGGATTGGGTACCAACACCCAGTGCTAAAACGGCACCGGTGCCTTAACATCCGGTATCTACCGGACTGAATAGTAACGTAGATTTCGGTGCCTCATTTCGGTGCTACTGAAATGCCAGCGCTGCTCTCTGATGCTTCGAAACGGACGTTAGAGGCAACCGAAACATCGCTGCATGTAACGCTAGTTAACATAATACACATGGCAGCAGGTAACGTTAGCCTACCATTAGCTAGCAGCTGGATTAAACACGGTTAAAATGCTGACAGCTAACTGTGTGACTGTATTTCATTGTAGAGGATTCCAACACAGAGACCTAGTCCGTAGCTGCCATTGTCGGAAAAACAACACAGACTGTTCAATTGAAACTCTCCTCGCCAGCCTTGTGGTGCATTCAAAGTTATTTTAAAATACCCTTTTTCCATTTAGTGGTTGTTTTTTGTCGTTTACTAGCAATTTACTGGTAAAATAATGTATTGTTATTAAGTTATTGTTGATAGGAAAATGATTACAATTCAATGTAAAATGAGTTGATTGTTGTCTGCATATCCTTAAATATAGCTAATGTGACAAAACCTTTAATGGTGCACCTAAATGTAGATAAGTTAAAGGGTCTGTACAGACATTCAGAACATCATTATAGCAGCATTCACAATATTAGTACATACTTTGACAGAACTAAGGGTCAAATTGTCCCATCAACATAGTTCTTAAAACGGCTCTATCCATTCAGATACATTTTAGACACATAAGGGCGCCAGCTGAAAGCGATCCAGTGATTTGCCGCAGGTTTGTGCAGCGGTGGGAGTGTCGCTTAAATGGCCCATTTGTGTGACGTCTTGTTGTGTTCTTTAACCTCCCAACGTAGCAGAAGACTTCATATTCACAGCTACTGTTTTCCGTCAGATCGTTTATAGATCTCGACATTCCCGACCACTCTTGAAGGCAGCTTAATTTTCCGGAGAAAGAGAGAGAAAGAAACTGAGACTCAGTAGACGGTCAGCTGTTAAACAAGCTCCTGGGCAGTTCAGTGCTTGTGTTTTCAAACTTTCTTGTGGCAGCGATAGAGGCAGTAATGTTTGCGGTTTCCTGTACAGGACTCAAAACACACTGACAACAGTGATCGAGTGCCAGTTACATGATTGGCCACCGCAGTGTGACGTGGGCCTGCGTCTCTCCAAAAGTTGACTTGGTCTCATCTGTTCGCCGTGGGCTGTTGTGTTTTTTTTTTTTTTTAGGATTTGGGGTTGTGACCGTGCCATAAGCATGTAAATAAAGGGAGTTAGAATTGAACAAAAACAGCCTACGGTTAAAAAAAACATTGCTCCGGAGCATACATTCTGTGTGATAATAAACTTCCAAGATAAATAAAAGTCACTGGTCAGAGTTACTCTAGTGGGCATTGCTGGATTGTCTCACCCTTACGTGTTTTCTGCATCAATTCTTTAAAAAAAAAGATATCAGAATATTTCTCAAACGTCTTAGGATGTTTGACTTGTTTTCCCTTGGTTTTCTTTGTGTGTAATCAGTTGTGTAGCTCAGTAGATACAACCCCTGGGCCGTGGGTCAAGTTCCCAGTAGGATTAGTCAGGTGTTTTTCTTTAAGGTGATCACGGAGTAATGAGCCCTCGGTGTTATGAAATATATGGTAATAAATGGATGTGTTGAGGGGACAGAATCCCCAGCGGAGTCGCGTTTCCAGCAGGCCTGTTGTGATGCCTCTGCCGTTTCCACTGAAGTCCCTGGCCACTTCGTGCTCATCACTTTCCCATGCATGGGGAAAAAGCTGTTTGTGTGTTTGTGTGTTTGTGTGTTTGTGTGTGTTTGTGTGTTTGTGTTTGTGTGTGTGTGTGTGTGTGTGTGTGTGTGTGTGTGTGTGTGTGTGTGTGTGTGTGTGTGTGTGTGTGTGTGTGTGTGTGTGTGTGTGTGTGTGTGTGTGTGCGTGTGCGTGTTCCCAACCCATAATCTGTCTCATGGGATGGATAGAGGAGGAGCACCGGGGGCAGAAGAGGACAGTCGGTTTTTCACAGTATACACAGTTCTACAGACATGTCCAAATTTGTATTCACAGTTCCTACTAATTACTACATATTCAGCTTGTGTGAGAACTAAGGCTACTGGGGTCAATTACAGCCACAAAACGAGATTGTCTCTATTTATTCTTGGATTAAAGTGTAATGAATCCTCCACTCCTCATGAAAAATCTCTTGATTTGATTCATGTCATGCCTGTAAAAAAAGAGCAGCATTGGGATTAATTAGGGCTTTTTTTAATCGTTATCCCAATATCAGCTGGCAAAATAACCATATCGCAAAACACACTCAGAGATATTTTGTGTTAGTTGAAAGAAAATATCAGTAGAAAACTGCACTTTAAAATGTAACTGTCACTCTTTAATAAAAAAGTTTATTTATCGCAAGTAATATCGGTATCGCAATATTCGACAACATTATCGCAACATATCGCATATTGTCCTCATATCGTGCAGCCCCAGATACACTACTATTTTCTTTTTTTTTTTTTAATAACTTTATCCCAGTGTGATGTAAACAAACTGCAGTAAGCTGCATGTTTGAATCAGATACTATCATTCAGTCTGATGTCAGGGATTGGTGGGAACTGAGATAAGGTAAGTGACTACTAAAGCACATAAACAACACAATCTGCCGGCATTTAAAGGACAGTCAAAGGCCCCAATCAGACACCGTGCGTGTGTGCATGTGTACAGTATATAAAGGAAAAATGATTCATCACAAACGTGATCCACTCAAAGATGAGTTTATGTTTTGACTCACTGCGAATCATCTCCCAGTCTCTTTGGTGCCTAAGCCAAATATACTGACTGTTAACATTTTCTTCTGAGAGACAAACCAGGCGAGCGCCGTGCAGTCTCTGCTGCGCAGGGGTTTATACTCCAGACAGAGGAGCAGTCATAAAAAAATACACATACAGTGCCTTGCGAAAGTATTCGGCCCCCTTGAACTTTTCGACCTTTTGCCACATTTCAGGCTTCAAACATAAAGATATAAAACTGTAATTTTTTTGTGAAGAATCAACAACAAGTGGGACACAATCATGAAGTGGAACGAAATTTATTGGATATTTCAAACTGTTTTAACAGATAAAAAACTGAAAAATTGGGCGTGCAAAATTATTCAACCCCCTTAAGTTAATACTTTGTAGCGCCGCCTTTTGCTGCGATTACAGCTGTAAGTCGCTTGGGGTATGTCTCTATCAGTTTTGCACATAGAGAGACTGACATTTTTGCCCATTCCTCCTTGCAAAACAGCTGGAGCTCAGTGAGGTTGGATGGAGAGCGTTTGTGAACAGCAGTTTTCAGTTCTTTCCACAGATTCTCGATTGGATTCAGGTCTGGACTTTGACTTGGCCATTCTAACACCTGGATATGTTTATTTGTGAACCATTCCATTGTAGATTTTGCTTTATGTTTTGGATCATTGTCTTGTTGGAAGACAAATCTCCGTCCCAGTCTCAGGTCTTTTGCAGACTCCATCAGGTTTTCTTCCAGAATGGTCCTGTATTTGGCTCCATCCATCTTCCCATCAATTTTAACCATCTTCCCTGTCCCTGCTGAAGAAAAGCAGGCCCAAACCATGATGCTGCCACCACCATGTTTGACAGTGGGGATGGTGTGTTCAGGGTGATGAGCTGTGTTGCTTTTACGCCAAACATAACGTTTTGCCTTGTTGCCAAAAAGTTTGATTTTGGTTTCATCTGACCAGAGCACCTTCTTCCACATGTTTGGTGTGTCTCCCAGGTGGCTTGTGGCAAACTTTTTAAACAACACTTTTTATGGATATCTTTAAGAAATGGCTTTCTTCTTGCCACTCTTCCATAAAGGCCAGATTTGTGCAGTATACGACTGATTGTTGTCCTATGGACAGAGTCTCCCACCTCAGCTGTAGATCTCTGCAGTTCATCCAGAGTGATCATGGGCCTCTTGGCTGCATCTCTGATCAGTCTTCTCCTTGTATGAGCTGAAAGTTTAGAGGGACAGCCGGGTCTTCGTAGATTTGCAGTGGTCTGATACTCCTTCCATTTCAATATTATCGCTTGCACAGTGCTCCTTGGGATGTTTAAAGCTTGGGAAATCTTTTTGTATCCAAAAACTTCTCCACAACAGTATCTCGGACCGGCCTGGTGTGTTCCTTGTTCTTCATGATGCTCTCTGCTCTTTAAACGGACCTCTGAGACTATCACAGAGCAGGTGCATTTATACGGAGACTTGATTACACACAGGTGGATTCTATTTTTCATCATTAGTCATTTAGGTCAACATTGGATCATTCAGAGATCCTCACTGAACTTCTGGAGAGAGTTTGCTGCACTGAAAGTAAAGGGGTTGAATAATTTTGCACGCCCAATTTTTCAGTTTTTTATCTGTTAAAAAAGTTTGAAATATCCAATAAATCTCGTTCCACTTTATGATTGTGTCCCACTTGTTGTTGATTCTTCACAAAAAATTACAGTTTTATATCTTTATGTTTGAAGCCTGAAATGTGGCAAAAGGTCGAAAAGTTCAAGGGGGCCGAATACTTTCGCAAGGCACTGTATATACATACTCTGTTCCATTGAAACCCCATTACAGTATAACACGTCGTCGTTGAGCAATCTCTGCTGAAGGCCCAGCTCAATATGAAAACTTGTAACGGAACATATAATGCAGGCAATGATGCTTATTTATTCTTTAAATGGTCGGCAATTGACTGACACTGAACATGTTTGTTTAGTTATTTATTTTATTCATTTTCTCTGTTCATTTCTAGAATTGTTTAACAATGTAATACATTGTATATGTATAATATGAAATATTCTTTAATAACGTTATGTTGGTTTAGGAAAGCAGCTTTCTGAGTACCTTTGCAAAGTCATATTGGTGCAAAATTGGTACACAATCCACATTTCATTCCAGCTCAAAAATTCGCTGTATCTGCCGCCGTATCTGTAATCGGTGAGTCTCTCCCCTCTATAATCGGTGTTGGTCTCAACAGTGCCATAAAAGTCGGGCACTACATATAATTTTCCGATGAAGAGAGATATGAACCCTCAGGGGAAAAAAACTTGACTTCAATTTTCTGTTATAAAATGTGGTAGTTTTACTTTTCCACCTGACTGTTGTTGTGGTCTCGTAGCTCAGCACTTCCTCTGATTGTATTTCTACTTAATGAACATATGCCAGATGTCTTGCAATGTTTTAGTACATTATTATCAAACACACATCTGTTCACTGGAGATTTTTACAGATGGAGTCGGCTGTCAAAAACAACAGTTGAGATTGGAACACCAGGTGAAACAAAAACTACATTAAACCAAGATGAAATCAGTTTATTGCTTGTTTTTCGCAAGAGGAAGGCAATAAAAGTGTGAATGCTATACATGCAGTACAGAAATAATAAAATAAAGAGCCAATATATTAAGTAACTGCAACAAAGTAGAACCAGGATAGAATTAAAAAAAAAAACAGGCTGTGTCAGCAACTGACACTGTTAATTAAGTGTTTATTGCACATGTAATAAAACTATAAATCAACATTTTAATATAATCTTATATATAATAAGTCTGTATCTTTGTCCAATGGGGAAATATCACCTAAAATCAATATCATCATTAATTGTCACATTCACCCTAGGTAACAATTAATTAAAGATATGTTCTTAAATACACCTGTCCTCACAAGGAGCTCTTATTAATTCTTTATACTGAAAATGAAGTGAATTTCTCAGTATTGTCTATCCGAGTTTGATATAATTTACTGCCTTGACTTCAGAAAGGACTGTAGAATCAGTTTTTTTATCAGACTTGATAAGTAGGCAGCAGCCTGTATGAAGTAAAGAATTCATCGACTATATCAATATGACTAAATTAGGTCAGTTAGAGACTTAATGCCACTTTTCATTAATTGCACAGCCCTACTCTGGAGTTGGTTTCTGTGTTTTGTCGGGTAAACTGTGTGACAAGGACAGCGGCTGCTCACCAGTGATTTTGATGCCCACCGCGACAATGTGGCCAAGATTCCTTTTTTTCTTCTGTAAACGGTCAACTGGACAGATGTTTTAGCAACATATCCGCTAATGTTCTGTGTTTGGTTGTCTTTCAGGATCGTGCTGATCTGTGCAAAGAGATCTCTGTGTGCTGCCTTCTCTGTTCTGCCCTACGGAGAAAGCTTCTACCTTAGGTAATCCACACACACACACACACACACAACTCAGTATAAGGCAGGCTGGCCACAGAAAGAAGACCGAGTAGAGGATGTGATTTCCTCTACCCGGAGACATGGAAAAAGGAGAAAGGAGTTGCTTATGGAGAAGAACATGATTTTCCCATGTGCCTCAGAGCCTCCTGACTTGACCTAAGGGCTTTTTAGCGTGACACACACACACACACACACACACACACACACACACACACACACACACACACACACACACACACACACACACACACACACACACACACACACACACTGACATAATCACACAAAAACTTCCCCACGGATAAACACTTAGTGTTTATAGACTAATGTAGAGATAAACATGGAGCAAAACATACACTTATCATGTTTTCCTGTTCTCTCTGACTCTAACACAGACACACACACACACACACACACACACACACACACACACACACACACACACTCAGATACTGTATAAACACACAGCTGAAAATACAGATGTTACTACAGTTTTGTAAACTTATCCTAATCCCTTTCTCTCGATCACCTTCACACACATGCGCACACGGTCTGTGCATGCTTACATCACGCCACACATGCACACTGTAGCATCAGTAATACAGGAAAAAATAATCTGTTATGTACACACAGATTATTATAAACGCACATAAAAATTGATCCATCCTTCTCTGTTGTGACACACACACACACACACACACACACACACACACACACACACACATACAGAGGCAGCGTGAGTAACATTGCTCTTCTTGGTGTTTTTTCTCCCGCAGAGGAAGTGAGTTCAGGCATCACATTTCCACTTTTATCTGGTAGCTGATGCTGTGGTTTGTAACTGTGAAAGTTGAGCAGAACATGTGGCTGCGGTGGGAGGTGACGTTTGACCTTCCACGCACACCACGTCTCTCTCTATCCTCTTAAAATGCTACAGGCAGGGAGACGTTGGGAGGATGATAAACGATAGTTCTATCTGTAGTTATCTCGGATCGTTGTGGGTGCAGCTCGTGCCATATGTCTCCTTTTTTGGCCAATAAATATGGAAGAGACTGCTAAATATATTGTTGCATACTATATTGTTAAATTATAAGTCTTCTTCAAACTAAAGTAGAAATGTAAAGCTCCAGTAGCCGCCCCTAGAGGCTGCAGAGGTCTCAACATCCAAAGAAGGTTTTGGTGCCAGAGGAAATTACAGGTCATTCATTTAAATCTAATTTATATTGGGGTTTTTTTTTCAGTCATATTGATCAATTTCTCGGTTTAAAATAATAATGAAGATTTCAGTTTTATCAGCTGTTCAACAATTACAACACACGTTTCTGTAACAATGACTTGTGACTAATTCAAACTGCTGCAGTGTTCTTAATCAGATTCATCATGTTGTGAATCTTTTCTCTGAGCTGTTGTTAATTTAAATTCCTGCTGGTAAACCTGCTGTTGCCAGACCTTCCTCCACAGCACTGCGGAGGAGGGTCTGGCTAGTCCAAACAACATTCTGGGATGGGAAAAAAGACATGCTCTGGTTTATTGGTATTTCTTTAAGCCAATCGCAATCATCTTGGGCGGCTCTAAGCGCCGGACGGAGCCGCGGTGCCTCTGCAAAATTGCCTCGGGAAGGAACTTGTTTTGGTGGAACATGTTCAAAGGTCGTTTTAGTCGTACAACAGAAAACTCAGATTGGACAGATAGTCTAGCTAGCTGTCTGGATTTACCCTGCAGAGATCTGAGGAGCAGTTAACCATAGTCCTCAGAAATCCACCGGAGTTTAGAACGCCAACACAAAGAAAGAGGAAGGTGACGGACATCCGGCTGAACGGAATTGAAACATCGTTTGATATAGACTACCTTAACCTTTAAGTACTCTCTCTCCCTCTCTTTCTCTCTCTCCAGTGACCCTACATTAAACCACCCGAGGAGGAGGCATTCGTCCGGTAACATCTCCACCACCCTGGAGATGCTGCCGGGGCTGGAGGGCTTCCAACTGGACACCTACGGCAGGGTAGACACACACACACACACACACACACACACACACACACACACACACACACACACACACACACACGGGTAGTTGTTTTCAATGATCAGGGAGAATTTCATGTGTTCAGATCCTATTAACTCTCTCTCTCTCTCTCTCTCTCTCTCTCTCTCTCTCTCAGTCGGTGTCGTACGCCCAGTTCCTGTACCCCACTAACGCCCTGGTGAGGCACAAGCCGTCGTCGGCCAGTGACCTGACGCTGCAGATCCCCGTGTCCAGGAGCGCTCACAGCATGGCGGGCAGGAGCTGCCCACCCGGCAGACTGAACAGCACAGTGGGACTGAACCTGGGTAATACACGCACAAACTCTTTTCATAGCATTGGTGAGCCTTGCCATAACCTCAAACTTTGGATTATAGTATTTCACCAAGTCAAATCAAGGGTTGATGGTGTCGCTGCATTTAGACTAAGAGGGAGAACAGTGATACAGGGAGTAAAGACAGAGGGGTGTGTATGTGGCTGCAGTGAGAGGAAGAGAGGAGGAAGAGGTAAAGAGGGATGAGATTAGAGAGGGATGGGAAGAAGAGAGACAGTTGTTGCAGCTGTGTCGACTTTTTATATTTAAACATGTATGTGTGTGTATGTATGCACTGTGTCTCATGTTTCTGCCATCTATGAACACACACACACACACACACATACAGTGATAGAGCCCTGTATTAGCTTCTAAACCTCTCTCTGTAATCCGGAACCTTTCATTACCACAACACAGCTGTGTGTGTGTGTGTGTGTGTGTGTGTGTGTGTGTGTGTGTGTGTGTGTGTGTGTGTGTGTGTGTGTGTGTGTGTGTGTGTGTGTGTGTGTGTGTGTGTGTGTGTGTGTGTGTGTGTGTGTGTGTGTGTGTGTGTGTGTGTGTGTGTGTGTGTGTGTGTGTGTGTGTGTGTGTGTGTGTGTGTGTGTGTGTGTGTGTGTGTGTGTGTGTGTGTGTGTGTGTGTGTGTGTGTGGATAGCAGGTTTATATTTTTAGTCTTCTTGTGACATCACGTGTCTCTTTAGTCTCTCTCTTATGTTAGCTGGCAACTAGTCACAAAAAACAGTAATCATGTGGTTTTGTTCAGAATTGTGAAACTGTGTGACGTCGTCAATTCAACCAACACCCACCCCCCCCCCTAAAAACTCTTATAAATCTGCACCTGCAGATACTGCGTGGCCCTGCTTCTCACCCACTCACTTGAGGTTTTATTCTTTTACAAACAGGGTCATTTATGATCTTTTATATTGTGTTATAGTTCTGACTTGACTGTGTGTGTGTTTTGTCCAGGTCTGGAAGATGTGACAGACTACGATCCTAACCTCCTCAGTGACCCCCAGTGGCCTTGTGGGAAACACAAGCGGGTGCTGATCTTCGCCTCCTACATGGTGAGAAGACACTCACATTAAAAGAAATCATCTTTATAAGCTTCATCCTAATTATATTGTTGCGTGCAAAAATTACAACATTGATTAAGAGCAAAATTGCACCATGATTTAAATTTTCAAGGAGCAGAATGAAAAAGTGAAGGACAGACAGACAGAGAAAGCGGGATTGAGGATTATAGACCTCTGAGAAGAGAATAATCACTACTGGGAAAGGCACACTCACATACACACACAGCTTTTACATCATCAACATAATGATCCTATAGGCAGCAGCTTAGTTTTATTCCTCCACTGAGAGTTAAAAACTATGGAGACACACACACACGCTTTATCATTACTGTTTAATCCATCAGAGGAGATTACTGCTGAGTCAGGCTGCTTTGTCACTGATCGTGCGTGCGTGCATGCGTGTTAGCATTACACAGTGTGATCTCACCACTTACTCTAGCATCACCTTTCCTTAACCCCTACACACTATGAACAACACCATTGAATAGGCACTTAAACTCGTGTTTACCACTTGTACACACAGAGGCCTTACAAGTGTTTTTTCTGGGTTTTAAAGATGTTCATGTACATGATTCTACACTGAACTAACATCAACTAAAGCCTGGTTCACAATACAGGAGTCTGAAAATAATCTATGACCTAAAGCTCAGCTCGCTTTTTGTTTAAAACAGATTTTAAAAATGTGAACTTATACTTTAAAGTGACAGCTCACCCCAAAATCAAAGATACTTATTTTCCCTATTACCTGTGGTGCTAAGTCTAGATAGTTGTGGTGTGAGTTGCCCAGTATTGGAGATACCGGCCTGTACTGTAGAGATGTCTGCCTCTCTTGTTCTATAATGGAACTAGATGGCACTCTGCTTGTGGTGCACAAAGTGCCAAAAAATACATTTTGAAAAACTCAACGGCAATGTCTCTTTCCAGAAGTCCGACCCGGTCACTATTTTCTTTCTACCGAACTACAGTACATCTGCCAACCCTATCACCGTGCAGGGAAATGTATTCATGGACAAGAGGCTTGTGGTCCAACATTTCTAGCTTGTGGAGATTATTTTATAGCTAACCGTTACTGCTAGCTCACTGTTCCTCCAGGGTTATGAACTGTATAGTATCAATAAAGTGTTGAAATGTTATAAAATAACAATATAAAACACAGATACCTAACTTGTACACTCTAAAAAGTATCTGTGTATTAACAGTTGTATGTCTGTATATTTTAACAGAAACTGACTGTCCATAGAACGTGATTCACAGTTGTATTTTTGTTTTTTACATTTCGAATTGCATAATTTGTTCTTCGACAACTTCTGTCCATCACGGAGGTTGAAGAAGTCTACGTTTGACACTTTTTTCACATTTTGGGCGTTTTTTTTTTTTTTTTTTCCAATGTTTTGTTGCTCTTTTCAACCTTTTGTGACACTTTTTAATGACGTTTTTTACTAACTGCGCAGCTATGTATGAGAGAATTTTATACTGGCCTAACAGAACATTTTCTGTATTTTAACTGTAGGTACACCCAAAATTGCTGTTTTGTAATAGCGGGGCAAAGTCCGGGTAATAAGCTGCCAGAACCTTTTCTGTTTTTTACCGGTTATTTATTTCTTAGAGTGTATAGACACGACTGTGCTGTTGGCAGGGTGCGCTCAGAGTGAAGCAGTAGAGAAATGTAAAGACTCCGTAGTGTTTACTTCATCACAAGGTTCATTCACATTCAGGGACCATAGTTTGACTTTTAAATGTTTCTGCTTACTTTCACTTCCACATGACTACAAATCATTCCTCTTCATGAGTTCTTCTCTTACTCCACTCCTTCTATTGTTTTCTCCATTTTCTTGTCCCTTTTACTTCCCTTTTTTGATCTTTTATCCTCCAGACGACAGTAATAGAATATGTCAAGCCGTCTGATCTGAAGAAAGACATGAACGAGACATTTAAGGAGAAGTATCCCCACATTAAACTCACCCTCAGCAAGATACGCAGGTAAAGTTTGTCAAATGACAAAAAGAATACACTTGATGTTTTGTTATATAGAGTAAGACTGTGTGCACTTTGCTAAAACTACTGTAAAGAATTGTATCATATTCATCACTGTGTTTCTCTTTTTGTCCAACAGTCTGAAGAGAGAGATGAGAGTAGTCGGGGAGGATTGCGGCATGCAGCCCGTCACCATCGCGATGGCGTTTGTCTACTTTGAGAAGTTGGTGCTGCAGGGTCGACTGAATAAACAGAACAGGTACTTTAACCTCTGGTCCTCATACGATACAACAGCTGCACGGAGTCGCTAACGCTTGATAGCACAGTAGGTACACTTCATATTGTTCTTCCACACAATAGATATGCAGCATACATAGGTGTGTTTGGTGTTTTAAGCCCCCAACGTCGTCTTCCAGGCAGCACTGCCTGGAAGACACTAGGATTAGATTAGGGTTAGGTGTCTTGAAGTCGACGGTCGCAGCGCTACCTTGAGGTCACCATCAAGCTGCATAGGCGTAGTTTAATCAAATAAATCAAAACTGGGCTTTTCTGGTTTTTTTTGTCGCTTCTTTCAACGTTTTGTTGCTTTTTTTCTGCGTTTTTGTCGCCTTTTTCAAGTTTTTTCTGGACAATTTTTACGACGTGTTTGTCCCTTTTTTCAAAGTTCTTGTCGTTTTTTCTGACATTTGTCGCCTTTCAATGTTTTTGTCGCTTTTTTTAAATACATGCATACGAGTCCCGGGACCTCCCTAGATAGTTGGAGATCTTGATGTTGAACCCAAAGTTGTGCGGTTGGCAGCATGTTTTTTATTTTATTTATTTTTTATTTTATCTTCATACCAAACCTCATAACCTGAATGCTTGTCCACACTGAATACGGACATTATTTGACAGAATCAGTCTGTTTGTAACACAAAGTACTAATAAGCCTGTAGCAACACTGTTAACACTGAGCTGCCTTCAAATACTGAATTCATTCCTTCGTATTGTTATTGTTTGGTATTACATTCATTTATACAGTTCTGTCAACAAGCTTGGCCCTTCAGGAAAAAGCAAAAGCAATAGGGAAAATAATAATGAAAAATAAAAGGATACAAATAAATTACATTATGTAAAGATAAATAAATAACTCGTACGTATTTTCTTATTCTTGTACAATTTTTTTTTTTATGGCACTCCTATGGCTCCATACTTTGGACGTTGTTTAAGCAGAACTAGCTAGCTTTTAGATGCTATCAGTTAGCTGCACATACACAACTGGGTAAATGCAGTGCAAAACAAAAGGTGAAAGTTTTTAGAAGATGGACAGTTTAATCTAAGAGGTTTTGTTCTGAACGTAGACGTGGAGATATACTTTATCTGTTAATGTTTAACAATATGGATTCTAAATAGTTCTTGAGGTACAAACCCGTGAATCGGACCTGTTCCATCAGGTATCATCATGTCGTGTGAGCTCCTGTCACTGTTGTTGCTTTACAGGAAGTTGGTGTCAGCTGCCTGCATCCTACTGGCTGCTAAGATCAGCAGTGATCTGAAGAAACAGGAAGTCAAACACTTCATTGATGTAAGTCACTCTAACACGCACACACACACCCACAGTAGGATCCTGGTGGTTGTAGTGCGTTCCATTTGTACTCGGAACTCGGATTTTCCAAGGTCAAAGTCGGAAACGCGCCCCCCTGACCTCGGATTTCCGAGCTCGGAACTCGGACACCGAGTGTCCCGGGCTAAATTTCCAGCATGGCTGCTTCGTGCCTCAACAGTTGTGAAAGCTGTAGTAACTAACATACAGTTTAAGCATATCAAAAACAAAACAAAAAAAACTAAGGATTTCCCGATCAAGTTTCTTTGGCCCTCATCCCAATATGAGTCCCCTTTTTCATATTCAGTATCTGCTGGTACCAAGTCCTATCTGATTCTTATATTTACTGTACCTGAATGTTGAATAAATAACGAGTGTAGTTACTAAATCATATTTTTCACTATATATACTTGATCTGAAAACATAACGTGTTTGTAAAGTGTTGCACCTCAGAAGCACTGCTTGACTTTAGCATCAACAATACAAAATCCATCAATTTATAGGCCAATAAAAAAGAAAGTAGGGCTGCAACTAACGATCATTTTCATTGTCGATTAATCTGTCCGTTATTTTCTGGATGAACGGATTAGTTGTTTGGTCTGTAAAATTTCAGAAAATGGTGATAAATGTGGATCAGTGTTTCCCAAAGCCTCAAATGTCTTGTTTTGTCCACAACTCCTCTGTGACTTGGAGAAACCACAACAATTTTCATATTTATTATTTTTTTTTCCTTAAATGATTCAAAGCAATTAATCGATAATCAAAAATAGTTGCCGATAAATTCAATAGTTGACAACTATGCTAATCACGGCTGTCTGTCATGCTTTGGTTTGTGCTGTGTCTCTGTAGAAGCTGGAGGAGCGTTTCAGGATCAGCAGGAGGGAGCTGATATCGTTTGAGTTCACCATACTGGTCGCCCTGGAGATGGCGCTCTACCTCCCCGAGAGCAAAGTCATGCCACATTACAGGAAGCTGGTGCAGCAGCAGCAGTCCTAGCACCATCCCCGCTCCCCTCCGCTCCCTTCCTCTCCCCTCCTCCCTGCAGATCTCTCAGCACCTTTCAGCTCCACACTACGGCGGTTGGACGGGTCCTCTGGGTGCCTGGCTCAGAGGCACTGAGGCACCGAGAATCCTCCTCTCTGCTCACAGTGCAGACACATAGCCCATCCACACTGTGACGGTAGCGCCTGGCTCAACGGCACAGCAGTGCAGAGAGCAACATCGGCCTCTCTGCTCCCCCAAACACCAAAGTGACAACACACTGTGACGTATAGTGCCTGGCTCAGCAGCACCACAGGAATCACTGAAGGCCAAATCTATCACCACATTTACAGTATGTAAAGTTTCCCTCACTGGCTCGTTTGCCGAGATTTTAGAAACAGAGACTCTGCTGAGCACGTCCTTAGTCGTCCTTTCTAAAATCTCTGCAGTTGAGAATGTGAGTAACTATTGGCTAAAAATAAAAACTCGTCAGGTTTAACCACTGCACCGGTACCCTGTTCAACTTTTAATCCTCGCAGCTTTGCAGACAAAGAGTGACTGACCTACAGTATGTACTGTACATGCAGGATTGTTGATTCAACAATGACAACATTAAGATTAGAGTGTACTTACAAATCAAAGGCATAACAGTAAATCATGTTCTCAGAGTACAGATCTGTCAATTAACTGTCTTACAAGGCTCCAGGCTTGTAGAAACTAAAATCCAAACTTCCAGAGTCGGGCTGACCAAAAGAAATAAAAGACTGGAAAAGATCTAAAAGGAGGCAGACATTAGGCAGGATTAAACCTAATGCTTCAAAAAAGCAGAATTTAATACCTTTGCTTCTCATTTTTTGTTTTAAATCAGTGGAGAAATTTAAACTAAATCTAACCAAAAGTGCCATTTTCAAAGAACTTTTCAAACTCCCAATGGAATTGCTGCCAAAGGGTTTCCAAAATTGACTTTAATCTGATGAGATTCTCTCTAGACCTCTGTGTGCTTAGGTCTCCTTATTTTCAGTGTGCCAAGTTTGGATTGTACTGTCTGCACTGTGAACCACTGAGACTGTGATAGTGTAGATTTATTTTCATTTAAATGTACTGACAGTCCCTAAATACAAAGCTCTATGCATTTGACAATCATTTTCGTGCATTTAAAAGCATCTTAAATCGATAGTACTGAGTTTTTTTTTCAGCAACTGTAGCAAATACATTGTCAACATCCTCGTGTTTTTGTAGAAAGTCGTGTTGTGAAATTAAATTGAAGTTGATACATTCAGGCTGTGGGAGGGAATTGATCCATCACTGTGGTGACCACCATTTCCTGTACTTCCTTCCATATGTACCCCAGCTGGACTGGTTTCACAGTCACAGGTCAGACTCTTGTTTGGACTCTGACTCACATTAATGACCTGGACACTTCTCTGTGTGCAGTCCTGATGTTCCATCCTTCCATCCCTCTGAATTATCAGCATGACTGTTTTTTCAGGCTAAACGTCTGTTTTTTGAGACGTTTACCCCGATTCTCCACTGGGCATGGCTGTGCTGTGTTCCAGCTATGCACCATACCACACCAGGAGTGTCTTGCTGCCCGACTCTTTTTGAGATTTTATTGTCTCTGGAAGTACTTCAGAGAACAATCCTGTGTCTGTTAAGCTAGTATCTACCTTCCACTCCAAGCACTCAGCAGTTAAACTCCATACCATCTCTTTTCTGGTGTTATAAAAAGGTTCTGTGATGTCTTATTATGTCTTTCCAAGATGAATCTCTTGTTGTCTGTGGTGTTGTAGAGGAGACATATACGATATTGGGGGGGGGGGAGGTATCTTTTGGTAAAATGACTGGATAGTCTCGCTGTTTCACTTCCTGCCTGGCTGTCCAAACGGCCTGCGGGGCGCGGGAAAATAGACCTGCCGCGTATCTTTAGTGGACCGGAGCGGGGAGCCGCTTCACGCACGCTTCTAGGACGTGCAGCTGGTGGATTATCAAGCATAGACTTGAATGGCTGTGGTCGCTCGCGGGGTATGCGACGCCTCCAGAACGCAGCGCAGATGAGCACGGTGGAAAGTAGGGGTTACACTCCCACCCAGTCTCTTCTTCACTGCTCTGATCGTTCTTTAATTTGTCGAGGGGGAGGTTCCCCGGTTCACATAAGCTCTACTTTACTGTAAAACGCATTTAGATGTTGAAGTGCCTTCACTAAGGGCACCTGGAAAGTAGGAGTTCCTATTCTGCCTGTCCTTGGATCCAGGGACTCAAAAAGGCAACTTTATCTTCACCTGTCTTCTGTATTTTGACCTCTTGTCTTGCTCGCCTGTTTCCTCCCTCTTCCTGCTGGGTTGGTGTGAAGGATCAGCAGGCTGCTGCTCCCTCTGGTGGCCACAGAGAAGCAGTGCGTCCCTGTAGAGAAAATGCTGTGATGGAACCAAGTAGTACAGATAATACCATCCCTGTTATCATTGTCTCTACTGCAGCGATAGCTGCTTGGCTGAATCTCACCTTCGCTTGCTTCCCTTCCTTGCGTCTTACAGTGCGTCCCACCGAGGAAGCATGGGAAAATCCTGCGAGGAGAGAGGAAATGTGTTTTAGAGGAATGAGACGTCCTTTTCTTCTGAAGTGTCCCGAGAATTTCTCAGCTGTATGGGCAACGGCTTTCAGCTACACAGCTTCCAGGAAGGCTGCTCTTGTGTATCCTCGCTCATAGCTCCTCAGAGATCCTTCCTCCATCCTCGGGGCAGGAATAAGAGCTTTGAGACTATCCTTACGAAAGAAGGCCAGAACCACTTCCGGTTCAGCCGAGGAGCGAGGAGATATCAAATCAGGGAAGTTAGATTCAGCCATTGTCTCTACTGCAGCTCCTTCTGTCTTCATATCACTGTGGCATCCTGGGAAATAAGTTTCCCCATACTGTTTGCTCATGTGAGATCACATAAACACTGTGTTCCATTGCAAAAGTGGCAGCCTTCTTTTGCCCAAGGTTAAAGGGGTTTCCTTTTGAGGGTCTTTAATGTCCCAAAGAGCTGGGAATCATTTTGATACGATGTTAAATCTTGAATGCAACTCGGCTGATGTCACGCCGCAGCAGAGGCACGATGATTTGCTTCACGTTCAGGGTGAAACTTTAAGGAAGCTCCTTGTAGGAGAACTGAAACAATTAGTTGATTAGTCGATTGATGGAAAATAAATCGGCACGTATTCTAATAATTTGCTTAAACTCACGGATTCCAGCTGCTCAAATGTGAACATTTGATGCTTTTCTTTGTTCTGCTGATTGGACAAAACAAGCAATTTGAATATGCTAACTTGGGCTGTGAGAAATTGTGATTTCACTTTTTTTTTTTTTACAGGCCAAAAAATCAATTTATTGAGAAAAGAAATGCCGGATTCATAATTAATTTAATTCAGGATTTAAAAAATAACAAAACAATGGCAGCTGTAAAAACAGACTGAAAAGCCCTGACACGGTACAACAGGCCTAACCACGGAGATTATTCTGGGATGTTTGGGACTTCAGATGTCCTCATTCTGTCTGCACTGTGGAGCAACATCAACTACCAAAAAGACCTTTCTGTTTGTGAAAAACTACTTTTCACTCAAATATTATTTATTCTGTTTTTGCTGTATCGTAAAGGGACACATATATAACCAAACGGAAGCCTCGGACACGATGTTTGTGCCTGTTTTTCCTCCATGTTTCAGCAGAAAAACTGCTGTCAGGACACCGTGGAACATTTGATCTCCTTTACCCAAAAGACGATGTGGGTATTTTCTTTTAAAAGTGGTTACCATTGGTTACATAAGACGACGGCACAACCACGTAGGGCCTCTGTTGTTTTTGCACTTTGCCTTTTTGCTTCACAGTCTTTATTTTATCACTAAGTAACTATGGTTAGAATATTTTTCTACGGTAAATGTGTGAAGTATGTTATTGTATATAAAAAATGGCTGTGTCACTGAAATGTATTTATTGTTAATAATCCTCCAGATGAAGAATCGTGTTTTGAACTGTCAGAACATTGTGATGCATCTTCGCACCACATCACTGAGTTGAAAACAATAGTTTGGATTTCAAACATTATTCTTCATCTTGAGGTTTCACATCAACGTTCTTCCACTGATGTTATTTTCTCTGGCGTGTTAAAGGGACTCTGTTGTATTTTTAAGTCCGGGTTCATGCGAAGTGTAGTGTTGGAGCAGGAGAGCTGATGGTGTTCTGTGGAGTATGGTTATTTCAAACTAAATGTATTCTGACTGGGCCAATCATCTGCATCCAAGTAGATACACACCGCTCAGACTCTGTCTGAGCTCTTGGCCCCGCCTTCCTGAAAAGCCCAGTCTGTTCTGATTGGTCTGCTGGCCCACTCTGTTGTGATTGGTAAACCAAATTCAAACAAGTCACTGGGCGGGCTGTGCTTTGCTGGTTTTAGCTTCTCAAACGTGAGGATTTGAATATCTTTAGACAGATGGTGAAATACAACAAGCAATTTGAATACAGGGGAATTAAAACGGGCATTAAACATGCCCGTTTTAATTCCCCTGTATGTTAACTGTTCACTGATAAAATGATGACTTGACTGCAGATTGCCAGATTATAGAAATGCTACCTAGCTGCAGCCCACATGTAGACACTGTACACTGTGATGTATTACAGGCAAATTTCAAAAGTCTGCTAGTCGGTTTTTGTAAATCTGTATCGGTAATCAAGCCGGCGGCTGCCTGAAAGATGGGAAAAGACGCACCAAAAGAAATGTTGGATGGAGTTTGGTCTCAGTTTTCTCTCCTGCTCTAATTAAGGTAGTGAAGAAGAACCCAGCGCTGCACAGTTTGCACTGAGACACTCCAGAGCAGAGGCGAATATTTAAATTGTTGTCTTTGTGGAAAAAGTACATTTTTGGCAAGAAAAAAAGCAGAAATTGATGAGATATGAAAGATGGTAAAAGAAGCACTCTTACTAAATAACTAGATGTTGCAATAAGACTGTTTGACAGTAAAAACCGCACACGATGGTCCAACGTTTTCTTCTCTACATTAGAGATTTGTGATATTTATTCTATGCAGCTTTTATTCTGTCATCCTCCTCCTCGGTGTGTTTACCTGAAATGTGCCAGAGCATTGATTTCCACTCCGTTATTTAAAACTCACGTGTTGTGTTTAGTTTTTTTTTGTATCGAGTAATTATCATTTTATTCTTCTTTTAGCACTATAAGGTTATCAAAGGGAATTATTAACCAAGTGTTTGTCTTCCATTTGTAATGATTGTTTTTATATTTTAAGTTATAGTTCATTCTAAGTTATGTTAATTTGATTTGTATATGTTTTTATTTCTTTTGGCCAGTATGGGCGAGCGGCACAGCAGGCTTCACAGGAAGTTGATGTGTGTAAATATGATTTCTGTTGTTTTAGGTTCAGCTGCTGTTGCCACACGCAGCGATAAAGATGATAACAATAGGGGGTAGGGACATTAACTTGTGACAAGAGTAGTATATATAATTTGTAATGTGAAATATATCCGCCTGTTTGCAGTGGCTTGAACTGACTACACTGTAGGGCTGGGTAATATGGAGAAAATCAAATTTCACAATATTTTTGACCAAATACATCAGGGGTGTCAAACATACAGTACTGGCCCACCAACGGCTCCATTCAGGCCCACTGGATGACTTGGCAATGTGTGAGAATTGCAGAGAAGTAATTTATTCCAATTCCCAAATTTACCACTTAAATCTTTTAAATTGAGTTTTTTTTCTCAGAATATTACCCCTCTCTCCTGAGTCCGTAACATTTTTTTTTTTTTTCCTACAACGGCCTTAGAACGCTGTCGAGGCAGAAGCAACTTGCGTTTGCCAACATCAAGCTGACATCATGTGGCAGATGAGGTTTCTGATCTTTCTGGAGAAGTTTACTGGTCTGGCCCACTTGAGATCAGATTAGGGGAATTAGGTTGACTATTGGTGCTTTCACAAAATATTAACATAATGGCATTTTAGATAAATAATCCTCAGTAATGTGGATACAATGACTAAGTGTTAAAGGCAAATACTTGAACAGCTAGAACAGTCATACAGTAATACATCAGTTTGCTGTAATGCAGCTTGTAAAAGCATAAGACAACACTTCATCATATCATGATATTACAATAATCGGTAACACTTTACATGAAGGTATCTACATAAGAGTGACATGACACTGTCATGAACGTGTCATAAACATTATAAACAAGTCAAACGTTTATGACATAACGCTTCTTTTAGTAAGGGTCATTCGATTTTTGTCATGACAAGTTAGGGTTAGGGTTCATGTGTCATGTGTTCATGATAGTGTCATGTCACTCTTATGTAGATACCTTCAAGTAAAGTGTTACCCAATAATCTAAAAAAATATCTTGCCTCATATATGGATGTGGATACAATATCGATATATTGCCCCGCCCGACTACAATGCCAACAGCTGCTGTTTAGTGTCGCCAGTCACGCTGCAGGACAGTTTGGTATCAACACACAGCTGGAGGAGATGAGTGAGGAATATTTATATTAAATATTTTGTAAAAGATAAAGACCATATACTGTTTAAACTGCCAATGTTCAATTCATGTCAAGTTTATTTTCAATAAAAGATTGAAATGACTGTTTAATGTGGTTTTCTTTCACTTCAAACAGATGTTTGAGTCTGAGTCTTTACTATGAGACAGCAGCTGCTGCTAGGAAACGGTTGACTATTATACCATATGACACTTTACTATGACATTTTATGACATACTATATGATTACGTTTATTACTTTTTAAAGACATGCTACTCTATGAATATTTAGACCTTTCATGACATACTATACTATGACTTTTTGATCAAAAAGATTTTTATTGCCAAGTAGGTTCACACATACAGTTCAAAGAATTTGTTGCATAACAATAAACAGTGCAAAGGTCCAGATACATAATAGAAAATACAATAAACACAGTGCAAACATCATGAGACATAATCAATAATGTGATACAAAATAAGAATTTAATAATTGTATTCATTTTAAAAATGGTTATCAGAACTGCATCCATGGCAACAGTCTGTTATTCAGAATCAGAATCAAGTATTCAACAAAGATGTTTAATTAACTATCATATATCTATGACATACTATATGATTGTTTATGACATACTTTGGCACTTGTTTAACATACAAAACTATTATAGAATAGACATACTATATCATGAAATGTTTCTGACATTTTTGATGATATACTATACATTTTAAGTTCAGTTTCGAGTCCAATCAGCCTCCTGCCAATTCAGATCTGGATCCGAGGATATCGTGGAACGTCCTTCTTTGTCATGGCTGTTGATATGTCTTCATCTTTTGTGCTATATGTGTAATTGTTTAACTTTGGGTGTACCTTTCTTTTTTTCCACAGCAGCTGCTCGGGAACACAAAGTGAATTTCAGTGTAGACTGATAATAAAGTTTGTATTGTTTCTGACATCATACTACACTGCCAACAGCTGCTTGGAGATGGGTGGATGAAAATATTTATAAAAAGTATTTTATAAAAGATGAAGACCCTATACTGTTTAAACAGCCAATGTTTTATTCATGCTGAGTTTATTTTCTTAATATATATATATATATATATATATATATATATAATAGATTACTGGTTCTGTTCTGATTCATTCACCAGAGTTATTTTCCTTCACAAACCTCGAACACTCTTTACACTTAGAGGAGCAAAAGAAATCCACCTCCCAGTAGTTAGTTTCCTCGAGTCCTCTTCAGTCTGCACGGAAACAAAGAAAAGTTCAGCTCTTACGATTTTTTTAGTGTTAACTCACCTTGTTCGTCACATCAGCATCATTTCAGCATGTGCTGCTTCATGTAAAACGTTCACAGGGTTTTATCTCCAAATCTATTATTTTTTTTTTTTATTGAACTGTATCTGTATTTGTCTCTGTTCACACGCTCATTGTGAGGACTTCCTAAAACAACAGAAGTTTGTGGCATGAGAAGTTATCTTAAACTGACCTGGTTCCTGTTTCTTAAGAAGGCAGCCCGCTTCTCAGAAACATAAAGTAAGTTTAAAACCACATTTAAAGAACGGGACTACAATCTTCTCTGTATTCTGCCACTGCAAAAATGTTTCCTCTGCTGTACAATGAAGTTGTTACCCAGTAAAATTAAAGTCTAAAGACACTGTTTCCTGAACGCAAAGCTAAAATCCCACCACAGTTTTGACTTACTTTCTTCTGAGAACTGGCTTCGGTGGAAAGTGTGAACTATAGACACTTCTACAGGAGGAGATGGGCTCTGACTGTCCTTTCTGATCTCCTCATACACTTGGTTGGCCTGCAACAAGAGAACAGGGCTTTGTATTAATATCAGCTGGTTGATACTGACACTGATGATGCTGAGATGTCCAGATGAACCCAAACTCACCTCTGTGACATTAGAGTACTCAGTTTCCAGATGAGGTTCTGAAAAACATGCAGTTCAGAGGATTAGTCACAGCTTAAACACACGTTGTAACGTGTGTTTTTTGGGGGGATTTCTGTGAGTTTTCAATGTTCAGGTGCTTCTGTTATGTGTGTGTGTGTGTGTGTGTGTGTGTTTCCTGTAGTCTCACCGTTGGGGTTCCTGGCTCTCTTCCTGCAGAAAATCAGAGCAGCTGTTGATAATATGATGACCAAGACGACCAGAGGGAGACGCACATACAGCACCGGCCCTGTGGTTGTTTCAGCAGAAGAACACGTTGGTTTTACACTTCTCTGGAATATGATGGAATACGTTACTACTATTAATTAAAGAACATCTTCTGGTTCTGACATACACACTCGCAGAACAACATCAGCAACAAGAGCACTGATGTCCAAACCAACAATAAATTGTGTTTTTATAGATGCAGCCTGCACATCCAACTGATTATCAACTCTAAACATACAACCATCTTCCACAGGGTAGCTTTATTAGAATTAAGAAAAGAGACAAAACTCAGACAATAAATAAAAAAGAGCTGAGGACACCACGGCGGGTGCAACAAGTATTATTAGGCTACATAAGCTAAATGCACCTGGAGCTGTGTGTTTCTGTCTAGGCTGCTCGCTGGCTTCAGGGGAGGCTGATGAAGGTGTGGAGCTTAAACTCTGTGATGTCATCAGCGTGGAGGCTGATGGGACTGATGGTGAAGAAGGTCTGAGAGGTGAGGTTGGAGCTGTGAAACATTAAAAACACTAAGAAACAGTCAGATAGTGGTTGTAGAGATCCAAAGAAGTGGTGATGATCAGATGCTCCCTGCAGAGAACTCTGTGTTAACATCCATGTGTTTTAATTACACAGCTAAATGCAGAAGGTCATCAATGGGTTTGGTGCTACAAGATTCCAATCAGCTGCAGTGTGGGACCGTCTGAGTTTATCACATATTTTACACATCAACTGTTAAAGGAGCATTTATCAGAGTTCACAATGATGAAAATATGCAGCTAAATACAACTGTTCGACTAAACATGTTGAGTTATTTGAAACATCAGCAGCTGTCAGTGAACAGTTAATAACATGACTCTCAGTAGAAACTCACCATCTGTAACTCGGATCTCAATCTTCTGGTATGAAATTGGGAATGGGAAAAGTCTGACCAAACCACATCTGTACCGTCCTGAGTCAGACTTATTCAGCTTTGTGATGCTCACATACAGAACTGTAGTAAATATTGAAATCTTTGTATATTCAATGCTGTATCTGCCATTCTGAGCTGTGTCCTCTTTTGTGTCAATGAGAATGTCTCCATCATCTTTACATTCGTCCTTACAGAAGATTCCTCTCCATCCAAGGTAAGTGAAGGAGCATCCAACTGTGATGTTTCCTCCTTCAGTTCCTGTACGTTCGATGATTTCTGCATTGATGAGACTAATGTTTCCAAACTGCAGTGCTGTTAAAAAGATGAACAATCAATAGTTACTATCTGTACTTCCTGTAAGATGTTGCAGTCTGATTTGTTTGACTCCATAAATCATACATAGATCCCCACAGTCATACTGGGAGCTGCCCAGTTCAACCAGTCTGTGACTGAGGGGTAACAGTTTAAAACAACAGAGATCTGGATTCTTTCAGATTTCAAGTATTAAAATAATATCACAGTCTGACTCTGATTTAATGTTCCACAGAGAATAAAAACAACTCAAAAAAGCAATGAAGTGATTCAGTCAACAATAATGAAACACATGGAAACATTATAATAGAATAAAATGTCCACATGCAATGTCAAGATAAAAAAAGGAATTAAAATCAAGATGTATTCATAAACTGTAGTTTTGAAAATGCTGTTAGACTGTTTAGCTGTGCCTTCCAGGTTTCTCTGTGTTTCTCCTCTGTAAGATGGCATTCAGTCATTTAAAATTAAGTAGTTTACTAGGTAGTTTCCTTTTTTGTGATAAATTTCTTCTTAAACCAAAGTGTTGGGATGGGTTACAAGTTTGTTGAGCCTCAAAGGAAATCAATGAGTGGCATCTCATCTCATTATTAAAAAAACATAAAGTCCTTCCTTCCTCTTTCCTCCCTTTCTTTCTCTCTGCGAACCTCAAGTTTAGATCTGTAGTTTCCTGTGATGTGAAGCTACAATAAACTGTAGTCAGGGGGAAGCAGCAGAAATATTTCCTCTGTTACAGTTATAATACAATATTAATAACTGCAGGGCATTGGGTTGCTTAGAAAACGTACAGTAGAACAACAGGCACAGGTCAAAAGTGAATTAGATTAATAACAAATAAAAAGTTAATTAATACATAGCAGTATGTAAAGTATTTAAAATGAGCTCCACCTTTCCCAGCTGTGATATTAAAGTGAAAAACACATGAATGCATAAATAATTATAATATTATAATCTGCATTATTCTGAAATGGGCCATACTGCATAGTGAGAACTTTCACTTTTGGTACTTTAAGTACATTTTGATGATAATACTCGGTAAAAATGTTAATGCAGCATCAAGTTTCTAACAGTGTATTTCTACTGTTATTCAGATTAAAATATCTAAGTATGATTATCACCACTCATCACATACTGTTTAACCACAGAAACCAACATGATGTTGGACTAATACAAGATGTGTTGTAACAGAGTTTACTCATGAGAAACTGTTTCCCTTCTGCTGCAAAGTTGAACTGAGCGACTGTAGATAAAGAAACAGAACACAGTAAAAAGAGACAGAATGATAGAACCAGAAGCTGAGTTTACTCACTGAGGAAGAAGAAGCAGATCAGAGACTGACTGACGTTCATGTTGGAAGAGATGATGGTTTAATGCTGCCTATCTTTCTTCGTCACCGGTAAACCAGGAACTGTTCACTTCTCTAAATAATGGAGTCCCTCCTCACACCCCCCTCTACTCTCCTCCCTTCTTTGAGTGTTTCTGGTTCCTGGTTGGAATTTAACGCAGCCAATTCTTTCAGAATTCAAGCATTAAAATAATATCACAGTCTGACTCTGAATGACAATACATTCTTTATGCCGATTTATTTTGATTGCTCATAACTTGTCTGATTGTTTTCAAAAGATTGATTTTCTTCTCAACTATCTGCAGCTGTAGTCAGATAGCAGCTCCACTCGGGGCAGATGGAGCTACAGAGTACAAACAAACGCACCTTTTTGTTTTATCTTTTGTCATTTTATTTTCCTCTGTGAAACACTGAAACTTAACTTCTTACATCCCACTGACCCACCACTGGTCAGTTATTACAAACTCACGCTGATCATCCAAACATTGTTCACACAGAACTTTATGTTGGCCTGTGAAGGAAGATGATGTTTTTATTGTTAATCCCGCTTCCTAAGCTCTGATTGGTTGTTTCTCAAACCGGGGTGAGAATGTCCACATCACCACCAGACATATTGGAATTACTGAACAAACTGGAGTTGTAGGCAGAGGTTTAAATATCTCTCCAACCAGACTACACTAGAGTGGAAAACGTTCTTCAACAGTCCAATACATAAAACCAGACTGTCCCATAATAATCAAGGGGGGAGGGGTCAGGAAACGGGGTGGGTTATATGTTCATTTCTGCTTGGGGAGTGTAGTCTATATTATTTAGGAGAGCAGGGGAGGGTGTCTTATCTTTTTCTCATCCCATGATTATATTTTTCTCATTTATTCTGGCTAAAATATATTAAGGTGCTCGAGTCCATCAGCACCAACAGAGTCGTCGCCACGGTAGCATGCCAAACCATTTAGCATCTCTTTATCCAAAAATAGAGTAGCTGCAGTTTTACTGTGTAAAATGTGTAAGAAATCATACTGTCCTATGAGATATGAAAAAGAACAGTTATAAATGTTATTTAGACAAAATGTAAACCTATGAAACATTTTATTTTTTATATTATTAGTACATAGTTATTTAAGTGCATTTTGTTTTTTCTTCTACTTCATGATTTTCTCTCTTGTGAAATGAGGTTTTGCATGTTTAGCTCAACATCCATCCTCAGCTCTAAAATAACCCTCAAATATCAAACAATCATAACAAACAGGATCAAAAGCAACATTTAAAAATGTTTTATTAAGACAAAATGTGAACCTATGAACCAAGTATTTTATTTAATATCATTTTACACGCGCGCACATGTGTGTGTGTGTGTGTGTGTGTGTGTGTGTGTGTGTGTGTGTGTGTGTGTGTGTGTGTGTGTGTGTGTGTGTGCGTGCGTGTGTGTGTGTGTGTTTGTTTATGAGGTTTTGGTGTGCATGTTTACTGCTGCACTTCTTCTTTTGGAGCTGGTTCAAATAAAATCATTTAAAATCATTATTTTCTCTCTACCGCTCTAAAAAGGTGAACACTATTATATAGCTACTAAACAGTCTAAACAATATAAATCTACTCTAAAACTACAAGTACGGGAGATCAAGAGTTGACTACAGATTGTCAGGCTAATTTGAGTAGATAACTTTTAAAGAACTACATTTTAAAGAGACTCATACCAACTCTGAACATCCTGTTTGACCAGAAACCAACATGTTGTTAGACTGAGACGAGAGGTGATGAAACACAGTCCACCAATAAGAAATAAAAATGACATAATTAAGAGAGAGTAGAAGCTGAGTTTACTCACTGAGGAAGAAGAAGCAGATCAGAGACTGACAGACGTTCATGTTGGAGGAGATGATGGTTTAACGCTGCCTCTCTTTCTTCTTCACTGGTAAACCAGGAACTGTTCACTTCTCTAAATGATGGAGTCCCTCCTCCAAACACATCACACCCCCCTCTACTCTCCTCCACTCTTTATTCTTTATTAAGTGTTTTCTTTAATCTGCGAGTTTATGTCTGATTTTACATTAAAACTAGACTTGGTTGTATCTTTAAGTGGGAAGTCATATTTTTGTAAAATCAATGTATGACTATAAAATCTCTACCTTGTTAACACATTTTTGAGTATTATATTGAGTCTTTTATGTTTATTCTTTTTTTTTAATCTACCAGTTTAACCAGCTTCAGATGATCAACTTTTTTCAAAAATCTGTTTAGGCATTGTGTTTTAATTGAAAAAACAAAATGACGGCTGATTTTTAAAAAATGTATATATTTTTATTTTCCTGTAACAAACTGATACTTTATGTAACATGGAGAATGTGATTTATTATTATTTTAAAAGTTGTTACAGCTTTGTGTCTATAGAAAGTATGCAGTAACAATTGGTACAGTGTAATCCCTAAATGTCCTCTCATAATTCAAGTGTTGAAGCCTTAGCAAGCGTTCAGACTGAAAACAGACCTGCATTAAAAAGAGACTTCATCTTGCTGTTTATTCGCTGCTGCCTTTGTCACCCCAGTTGTCGTGTCTTAGAGTATTATAACAACGTTTTGATACCAGGAGCACAATGAGGTTTTACAGATCATTCAGTCAAACCGAGCGTTTTTCGCCACAACTCCTGGCCATGAATTCTGCCAGCCACTGCGACGCATGTCTGTTTTGGTTTCTGGTTTTCAACAAGACAGAAGAAAGGTGCACCATTCCCGGGGGTTCTTTCATACCTCTTTAAATCATATGAGAGCTTAAAGCTGCAGGGGATAGAAAGAAAAGAAAAAATACCAGAATTTGAAGTAGAGTGAGACCTCTTCCTGCAGCTCTCTCTCTCCCCTCTCTGTCGCCCGGGCAATGCATGCAACAAGTCATACAAAGTTCATAAATATGTAAATTACCATTGAATATTAGGTATCAGAAGATCAGGAATTTAGCATTGTACCGTCCATTGTTCTCATGATGACTGGATTCAGCACCTAAACACATCCACTATAGTTAATTTATTCTGTAAAAATACAGAATAAATACAGTATATAATAATATAATATATAACTGCTATAAGAACATATACTTGTGCAAAAGCAATAAACACAGAGCTAATAAAAAATATTTCATCTTCAAAAAAAAAAAAACAATATGAGATGTAACTGACATAGTTTTCAGATTTCTTTGAGTGAATGTGACTCATTCAAAGCACTTTGTGTCCCCTGTTGGCTCCTGAGAGAGTAAATGTGGCGCTGACAGCGTTGAAGCTACAGCTGATGTAAAGTAACAGTAGAGTACAGAGGAGGTGAAGCGTCTGGGGCGTGGCTGCCGGCCGAGCTGGCTTCTACCCGAGGAACAGAGTAGACCACGTTATCTGCATCACCAGAGGGGGCGCTGTGCAGCGAGTCAGCTGTACCGTTGGGAACATTCAGCTCAGAGTAAGTGACGTCGCTCCAGTCGTCTTCAGTCTGCAAGAAAACACAAAGCTCAAACTTTATCACCTGACTTTACTCGCCTGTTTCTTCACAAGAGCATCATTGAAGCGTGAGCTGCTTCATGTAAACTGTTCACAGGGTTTTATCTCTGAATCTATTGTTTAACATGAATATCTGTATCAGCCACACCTTTTCCTCCCTCTCTCTGTTCACACTTCCTCCTCAAAGGCTTTACATACAGTACAGTATGATCACAAACTGGCCTGGTTCCTGTTCCTCAATAGGTTGCTTCTCTCTCGATGAACAAAATAGACAGATGGAAGTCCTCCTCCAACTATATTTATTTATCTTAACATTCTCTGAGTAAATAACTGGATTTCCTTTTCATTTTGAAAACATTAAGCTCATTTAAAACCCTATTTTTATCCACAAGCTTCTCTCTATTCTGACAATGCAACAAAAAAAAAGTCCTTTGCTGTACAATAACATTTTCATTTGTCTCAGGCCACGTCTCAAAGCCTGCATCCAAACATAAAAAGGCAAATATTACATGACTTATGATCACCAAAGATAGGTAGGTGCTAGGGATAGAGAAACAGCTGTGTAAATAAAAACTAGTACTATCACCTGCAGCCTGAAGGTGTTTACTAAACCCTAAAACCCTACCAGACTTTTGACTTACTTTCTTCTGAGAAGTGGGTGCAGTGACTAAGCTGTACTCCTCTGTGGTTTCCACTCCATCAGGTTTGGTGTATTTGGCGTAAGTGTGAACTGTAGACACTTCTACAGGAGGAGATGTGCTCTGTCGGTCCTCTCTGATCTCCTCATACACTCTGTTGGCCTGCAGGAAGAGAGCAGGGCTTTGTATTAATATCAGCTGGTTTCTCAAACACTGATGATGCTGAGATGTCCAGATGAACCCAAACTCACCTTGGTGACATTAGAGTACTCCGTTTCCAGAGGAGGTTCTGAAAAACATGCAGTTCAGAGGATTAGAATAAATAGATGACTTTAAAAAAAACTTTTGTGACTTCATTTAAATAAAGAGCTTTCTAAACTTTCTGGGCAGACCTTAAAGGTTCTATATATGAGATTTAAGACATTAATATAGCAGCAAACAACTAGCCTGTATGCCTCCTGAGCAGAAAATGAAGTCACAGTGTGAGTTGTTATCAGAGTTTCTCTGTTCTTTGTTTTGGTAGCCGGGCCGGCCACGTGCCTGTTAGTGGATGTGAGTCCCTCCCTTTGAGACTGTTGGCCCTCCCCTTGGTATTAAAGAGATTTAAATGTGTGTCATGCTTTTTGCGGTCTGTACGTGTGTGTGTGTGTGTGTGTGTGTGTGTGTGTGTGTGTGTGTGTGTGTGTGTGTGTGTGTGTGTGTGTGTGTGTGTGTGTGTGTGTGTGTTTCCTGTAATCTCACCTTTGGGTTTCCTAGCCCTCACCCTGCAGAAAATCAGCAAAGCTACTGATAACATGATGAAGAAGACGACCAGAGTCAGACCCACATACAGCAGAGCACTTTGGGCTGTTTGAGCAGAAGAACACGTTGGTTTTACACTTCCTAGTTCATTATTAAATATATCTGTCAGCATAAACTGGACTCCAAGGTACATGAGTGACCTGACTGAGAGATCATTTATGCTGTGTTGTCCAACTAATAGTAACATCAACTTAATATTTTTAAATCAATGCCTTGTAATCATTTTATAACATTTAAACCAACAACGGATATAAGTTCTATGCATACAATAACACATCCATGTATTTGCAATAACAGTATATTCACATACACAAAAACAAAATGTACCTGGAGCTGCAGGTGCAGCTGGTGTTGTGTGTTTCTGTCTAGGCTGCTCGCTGTCTTCAGGGGAGGCTGATGAAGGTGTGGAGCTTAAACTCTGTGATGTCATCAGTGTGGAGGCTGATGGGACTGATGGTGAAGAAGGTCTGAGAGGAGAAGTTGGAGCTGTGAAACATTAAAAACACAAAGAAACAGTCAGATAGTGGTTGTAGAGATCCAAAAGAAGTGGTGATGATCAGATGCTCCCTGCAGAGAACTCTGTGTTAACATCCATGTGTTTTAATTACACAGCTAAATGCAGAAGGTCATCAATGGGTTTGGTGCTACAAGATTCCAATCAGCTGCAGTGTGGGACCGTCTGAGTTTATCACATATTTTACACATCAACTGTTAAAGGAGCATTTATCAGAGTTCACAATGATGAAAATATGTAGCTCTAAATACAACTGTAGACTAAACATGTTGAGTTATTTGAAACATCAGCAGCTGTCAGTGAACAGTTAATAACATGACTCTCAGTAGAAACTCACCATCTGTAACTCGGATCTCAATCTTCTGGTATGAAATTGGGAATGGGAAAAGTCTGACCAAACCACATCTGTACCGTCCTGAGTCAGACTTATTCAGCTTTGTGATGCTCACATACAGAACTGTAGTAAATATTGAAATCTTTTTATATTCAATGCTGTATCTGCCATTCTGAGCTGTGTCCTCTTTTGTGTCAATGAGAATGTCTCCATCATCTTTACATTCGTCCTTACAGAAGATTCCTCTCCATCCAAGGTAAGTGAAGGAGCATCCAACTGTGATGTTTCCTCCTTCAGTTCCTGTACGTTCGATGATTTCTGCATTGATGAGACTAATGTTTCCAAACTGCAGTGCTGTTAAAAAGATGAACAATCAATAGTTACTATCTGTACTTCCTGTAAGATGTTGCAGTCTGATTTGTTTGACTCCATAAATCATACATAGATCCCCACAGTCATACTGGGAGCTGCCCAGTTCAACCAGTCTGTGACTGAGGGGTAACAGTTTAAAACAACAGAGATCTGGATTCTTTCAGATTTCAAGTATTAAAATAATATCACAGTCTGACTCTGATTTAATGTTCCACAGAGAATAAAAACAACTCAAAAAAGCAATGAAGTGATTCAGTCAACAATAATGAAACACATGGAAACATTATAATAGAATAAAATGTCCACATGCAATGTCAAGATAAAAAAAGGAATTAAAATCAAGATGTATTCATAAACTGTAGTTTTGAAAATGCTGTTAGACTGTTTAGCTGTGCCTTCCAGGTTTCTCTGTGTTTCTCCTCTGTAAGATGGCATTCAGTCATTTAAAATTAAGTAGTTTACTAGGTAGTTTCCTTTTTTGTGATAAATTTCTTCTTAAACCAAAGTGTTGGGATGGGTTACAAGTTTGTTGAGCCTCAAAGGAAATCAATGAGTGGCATCTCATCTCATTATTAAAAAAACATAAAGTCCTTCCTTCCTCTTTCCTCCCTTTCTTTCTCTCTGCGAACCTCAAGTTTAGATCTGTAGTTTCCTGTGATGTGAAGCTACAACAAACTGTAGTCAGGGGGAAGCAGCAGAAATATTTCCTCTGTTACAGTTATAATACAATATTAATAACTGCAGGGCATTGGGTTGCTTAGAAAACGTACAGTAGAACAACAGGCACAGGTCAAAAGTGAATTAGATTAATAACAAATAAAAAGTTAATTAATACATAGCAGTATGTAAAGTATTTAAAATGAGCTCCACCTTTCCCAGCTGTGATATTAAAGTGAAAAACACATGAATGCATAAATAATTATAATATTATAATCTGCATTATTCTGAAATGGGCCATACTGCATAGTGAGAACTTTCACTTTTGGTACTTTAAGTACATTTTGATGATAATACTCGGTAAAAATGTTAATGCAGCATCAAGTTTCTAACAGTGTATTTCTACTGTTATTCAGATTAAAATATCTAAGTATGATTATCACCACTCATCACATACTGTTTAACCACAGAAACCAACATGATGTTGGACTAATACAAGATGTGTTGTAACAGAGTTTACTCATGAGAAACTGTTTCCCTTCTGCTGCAAAGTTGAACTGAGCGACTGTAGATAAAGAAACAGAACACAGTAAAAAGAGACAGAATGATAGAACCAGAAGCTGAGTTTACTCACTGAGGAAGAAGAAGCAGATCAGAGACTGACAGACGTTCATGTTGGAAGAGATGATGGTTTAATGCTGCCTATCTTTCTTCGTCACCGGTAAACCAGGAACTGTTCACTTCTCTAAATAATGGAGTCCCTCCTCACACCCCCCTCTACTCTCCTCCCTTCTTTGAGTGTTTCTGGTTCCTGGTTGGAATTTAACGCAGCCCAGTCTCATGGCAGTTCGTGAAATGGTGGTGTTCTTTAATCTATTGATTTGTGTACAGGAACACGTCTTTCTGTTTTTTATTGTGTTGGTGAGCACGAATTTTAAACTAATGTATTTGAATGGGAAACATATAACGTGATAACAGCATGATTATGGTAGCGAGTTTGAAAAGCCGAAAATCCGCGCAAGGAGGTTGGTTTGGGGTGACTTTCACCCTGGAGACTGGGGATCGCGTCCCGCTTGTGGTAGTTCCTTTCCGCGTTCTTCTTCTCCTAACCACAACCTTTCCCCGTCTTTCTTTTCCTAACCATAACCGTCCCGTTGTTGTAGCGCGTCCTATTGTTGTCGCCGTTGTTATCGCCGTTGTTGTCGCCGTTGTTGTCGCCGGCGTGCAGCGTTTAATTTCCCCGTTGTTGCGTCCCCCAGAGACCGCAGATCGTGTCCCAGCGCAGCTGCAGCCCAGTCGCATGGCAGTTCGTGAAATGCTAACGTTCCAATTTCGTGGTGACCTCCACGAAATAAAGTAGAAAATTCTTTCCCTGTACACAAATCACTAGATCAAAATAACGTGACCATTTCACGAACTGCTGTGAGACCGGGTTGAACTTAAAAAGGCATTAATGTCATATTTCTGTCTACACTGCTAAAACGCACAGAGATTCCTCAATTTATAGTTAGATATTTCTGTCTACACTAAAAAAAATTTCCATCTTTTTCAATAACTTTTGCCATTTCGTCTTTTTTTCATTTAAAGAAACACATTGCAGTCCTACCTACCTGGAGCAGAAGACCAATTATAGAAGGCCGGCTTAGAGTTGTATGACACTTAAAGGGTCAATATTTAAATGATTTTGAGGTTGTTATAATTGGATGGCCGCCCGTATTCATTTGAGCCAGAGTATAGGCTATGGATGAACTATAAAAACCTCATCCACACTGTCAAAATCATTTAAATACTGAGCCATTACATTGAAAATCTTTTATATAACAGGAGCCTATAATTTCTGTAGCCTACTCCGTAACAACAGACTCCCTGAACGCCTTTTCTCGTCATCAAGGCTGCACAATTGCCCCATTAGGTTACATTGTAGCTTGGTTCGCGGTTGCGATCTCGCTCAATACTGGACCAAATTCAAAGATTTTTTTACAGGTTAAAAAACGGTAGTTTCCCCTTAACTGAGAGGAGAAAAAACTGTTGAAACTGGGGCGTTCAGAACAGTTGGAAATCTGAACGTTTTAGCTCACAGGGGTTTCTCTGAAATACGTTTACCTCATTCTTTAAAATCCAACATTATGACATTATAGATATGACAGGAAATACGGAAAAGCATAATTCCGTCTGTTTTATATTGTCATCTTAATAACAATACATTGTCTGCACTGTTATCTCTTATTTCCTCTTTAGTTTTTATCTGCCGACTTCTTGCGACTGTCTGAATTCTTCATCTTATTTAGATTCCTTAGCTTCTGCTTTTAGTTCATTTTTATAATTGAGTGCTGATGTCTGTGAGTACCGCTGCATTACCACCTGGTGGAGCCATTGACCAAAAACACACAGGTGGTTGGACTAGAAGAACAGCTCTTAACTCTCTCATTCATATATTATATTGTTTCATCTCATTAATTCACTTATTTTCACTAGTGGATTACAGTATGAAGGCTTTTCAAAGTAAAGTGGAGAATAAAGTGATGTTTTAAGTCATGTTATGCTCTAGTGTTGCAGCATTAACCTGAACAGTAATAACTCCAGATCTAAATCACATAGTAATAAAATCACTGGAGCTTAGTGTCTTGTCTTCACTAACGTTTTCAACCACTCCTGGTCGTTCTCAAAGCTCAGGTTCTTACTAAAGAAGGGAGGAGAGTAGAGGGGTGTGTGATGTGTTTGGAAGAGGGACTCCATCATTTAGAGAAGTGAACAGTTCCTGGTTTACCAGTGAAGAAGAAAGAGAGGCAGCGTTAAAACATCAGATCCTCTTTTAGTCTTTAGTCTATATCCACGACCTTCCACTTCCGGGATTGCCCCGTTGCTGCCGGAAATTCTCTAGTATGTCCTTTTTTCGACTGGATTTTCATTACCTTTGTGGTATCTGAACAGTTCATAACACCTTCCTCTTTCTTTGTGTTGGCGTTCTAAACTCTGGTGGATTAATGAGGACTATGGTTAACTGCTCCTCAGATCTCTGCAGGGTAAATCCAGACAGCTAGCTAGACTATCTGTCCAATCTGAGTTTTCTGCTGCACGACAACTTTTGAACGTGCACATCTTCCACCAAAACAAGTTCCTTCCCGAGACTATTTTCCAGCAGCACCGGGGCTCTGTCCGTGCTTAGCACCGCCCAAGAGGTTTGTGATTGGTTTAAAGACATGCCAATAAACCAGAGCACGTTTTTCTCCCATTCCGGAATGCTGTGTGGACTAGCCAGACCCTCCTCCCCAGTGGTTCTATCATTCTGTCTCTTTTTATGTTTCTTTATCTTCTGTCTTCATCTACAGTCACGCAGTTAAACTTTGCAGCAGAAGGGAAACAGTTACTAGAGCTACAGCACTAAGTTGGTTAATCGATTAGTCTACAGAAAATTAATCTGCAACTATTCCACTGATGGTTTTGGTAAAAGGAAAAATACCAAATGTTTGGTTCCAGCTTCTAAAATGTGAGGATTTTAGAGTTGTGTTTGTCATAAATGAGATTAAACTGAATATTTGGGGGGTTTTGGACTGTTGGTGGGACAAAACAAGATATCTGAAGGCAGGTGATTTCAGTTCTTCTGGCTGATTAAACTCTGATCAGGTTGAAGGTGGGTCGGAGCTCTGATGGGAGTTCATTAGGTCATAAATCTTTTCTACCAATAAGAGTGGTAAAGCTGTCATTTTTCCCGCCCTAACAGGTCCAACAGAGTTAACAGGAGACTCAGGAAGATGTCAATCAATCAGTCTAAACACACTCACACAGTCCTGGGGTACTTTTAATCTCAAAACGGCGGTTGAACGACATGTTTCCTCAGAACGGTGTGCACCGTTGTGAAACGGTGTGCAACTGCTTTGAGATATGTTTTCTATCGTTTATTGGGTGTGTCTCTAGTTTAGTTGCTGTGACACAGGTGATTCCCAATCAGCAGAGACGTGTCTGTAAACTCGTGGTAATAATAAGTCACAGCGCTTGAGCACACAACAGGGTGTTCAACGCATCCCCTTTTCAGTTTAAAAAAAACGTGTTGCTATGTTTCGTCGGGGCTGAACGTGGCCCTGGGTAGAGGTCTGATCAGACAGGTTGACTCAACACTTGTGTATCTGTTCAGGGCCTTTAAAGCTATAGAGCGTAGTTTTTGTCTCGCCCATGAGGAATTCTAAGTAATGACAACAAAACTGTCGGCGCATGATACCAGCCTTCCATGATTGCGCACCACCCCCACCCCTCCTCCACACAGTTGCTAGTAGCCAAGGAGGACACGGAGGATTAAAAAAACACAATGGAATCTTCAGAAGAGGTGATTATCTTTGTTTGATTTTCTGCACGCAAAAGTCACCGGACTACATTATTTTTTAAACATAGCCATACTGAAAATACAGAGAAAGTTTTGTGGAGCTGTGTAGCAACTCATTTGGCAATGGCTTGGATGTAACGGACGTTCATTATTTTAAAATAGGGTTAGGGGTTAGTAGGTAATGAGTGTTTGGGTAAGGGTTAGGGGTTAGTAGGTAATGAGTGTTTGGGATACGGTTAGGAGTTAGTAGGTAATGAGTGTTTGGGTAAGGGTGAGGAGTTAGTAGGTAATGAGTGTTTGGGATACGGTTAGGAGTTAGTAGGTAATGAGTGTTTGGAACATATGGAGTATACAGAGAAGTGGACTATGCTGCTGTGGTTTGAGAGGTTTCTGTTGACACTTTGATACTTCTTTCCTCTGTTAAAGATGTCACTATTTGAATTCATTTCAGCTGTTGTGACACTCAGATGACCACAGACAGTTCTCATAGAGGTCAATCTGAACACAAAAATACAATCAAAATACAGAAACAGGAACTTAACCATACATCTCAAATACTATGGCACCATGACTGGATATGTAGCCTAATTGTGTGATGTGAAAGAAGAAGTTGTCAACATTGAACATTTGTACGGGAGAGGGAAACAGAAGCTGTGTATTTATCTGCATTTTGGTGGAACAATGAGTGTTTGGGTTAGGGTTAGTGGTTAGTAGGTAATGAGTGTTTGGGTAAGGATTAGTGGTTAGTAGGTAATGAGTGTTTGGGTAAGGGTTAGTGGTTAGTAGGTAATTACTGTTTGGGTAAGGATTAGTGGTTAGTAGGTAATGACTGTTTGGGTAAGGGTTAGTGGTTAGTAGGTAATGAGTTTTTGGTAAGGGTTAGGGGTTAGTAGGTAATGAGTGTTTGGGATACGGTTAGGGGTTAGTAGGTAATGAGTGTTTGGGTAAGGGTTAGGGGTTAGTAGGTAATGAGTTTTTGGTAAGGGTTAGGGGTTAGTAGGTAATGAGTGTTTGGGATACGGTTAGGTGTTAGTAGGTAATGAGTTTTTGGGTAAGGGTTAGTGGTTAGTAGGTAATGAGTGTTTGGGTAAGGGTTAGGGGTTAGGAGGTAATGAGTGTTTGGGTAAGGGTTAGGGGTTAGTAGGTAATGAGTGTTTGGGTAAGGGTTAGGGGTTAGGAGGTAATGAGTGTTTGGGTAAGGGTTAGTGGTTAGTAGGTAATGAGTGTTTGGGTAAGGGTTAGGGGTTAGGAGGTAATGAGTGTTTGGGTAAGGGTTAGGGGTTAGTAGGTAATGAGTGTTTGGGTAAGGGTTAGGGGTTAGTAGGTAATGAGTGTTTGGGTAAGGGTTAGGGGTTAGTAGGTAATGAGAGTTTGGGTAAGGGTTAGGGGTTAGGAGGTAATGAGTGTTTGGGTAAGGGTTAGTGGTTAGTAGGTAATGAGTGTTTGGGTAAGGGTTAGGGGTTAGGAGGTAATGAGTGTTTGGGTAAGGGTTAGGGGTTAGTAGGTAATGAGTGTTTGGGTAAGGGTTAGGGGTTAGTAGGTAATGAGTGTTTGGGATACGGTTAGGAGTTAGTAGGTAATGAGTGTTTGGGTAAGGGTGAGGAGTTAGTAGGTAATGAGTGTTTGGGATACGGTTAGGAGTTAGTAGGTAATGAGTGTTTGGAACATATGGAGTATACAGAGAAGTGGACTATGCTGCTGTGGTTTGAGAGGTTTCTGTTGACACTTTGATACTTCTTTCCTCTGTTAAAGATGTCACTATTTGAATTCATTTCAGCTGTTGTGACACTCAGATGACCACAGACAGTTCTCATAGAGGTCAATCTGAACACAAAAATACAATCAAAATACAGAAACAGGAACTTAACCATACATCTCAAATACTATGGCACCATGACTGGATATGTAGCCTAATTGTGTGATGTGAAAGAAGAAGTTGTCAACATTGAACATTTGTACGTGAGAGGGAAACAGAAGCTGTGTATTTATCTGCATTTTGGTGGAACAATGAGTGTTTGGGTTAGGGTTAGTGGTTAGTAGGTAATGAGTGTTTGGGTAAGGATTAGTGGTTAGTAGGTAATGAGTGTTTGGGTAAGGATTAGTGGTTAGTAGGTAATGAGTGTTTGGGATACGGTTAGGGGTTAGTATGTAATGAGTGTTTGGGTAAGGATTAGTGGTTAGTAGGTAATTACTGTTTGGGTAAGGATTAGTGGTTAGTAGGTAATGACTGTTTGGGTAAGGGTTAGTGGTTAGTAGGTAATGAGTGTTTGGGATACGGTTAGGGGTTAGTAGGTAATGAGTGTTTGGGTAAGGGTTAGGGGTTAGTAGGTAATGAGTGTTTGGGTAAGGGTTAGGGGTTAGTAGGTAATGAGTTTTTGGTAAGGGTTAGGGGTTAGTAGGTAATGAGTGTTTGGGATACGGTTAGGGGTTAGTAGGTAATGAGTGTTTGGGTAAGGGTTAGGGGTTAGTAGGTAATGAGAGTTTGGGTAAGGGTTAGGGGTTAGTAGGTAATGAAAGTTTGGGTAAGGGTTAGGGGTTAGGAGGTAATGAGTGTTTGGGTAAGGGTTAGTGGTTAGTAGGTAATGAGTGTTTGGGTAAGGGTTAGGGGTTAGGAGGTAATGAGTGTTTGGGTAAGGGTTAGGGGTTAGTAGGTAATGAGTGTTTGGGTAAGGGTTAGGGGTTAGTAGGTAATGAGTGTTTGGGTAAGGGTTAGGGGTTAGTAGGTAATGAGAGTTTGGGTAAGGGTTAGGGGTTAGGAGGTAATGAGTGTTTGGGTAAGGGTTAGTGGTTAGTAGGTAATGAGTGTTTGGGTAAGGGTTAGGGGTTAGGAGGTAATGAGTGTTTGGGTAAGGGTTAGGGGTTAGTAGGTAATGAGTGTTTGGGTAAGGGTTAGGGGTTAGTAGGTAATGAGTGTTTGGGATACGGTTAGGAGTTAGTAGGTAATGAGTGTTTGGGTAAGGGTGAGGAGTTAGTAGGTAATGAGTGTTTGGGATACGGTTAGGAGTTAGTAGGTAATGAGTGTTTGGAACATATGGAGTATACAGAGAAGTGGACTATGCTGCTGTGGTTTGAGAGGTTTCTGTTGACACTTTGATACTTCTTTCCTCTGTTAAAGATGTCACTATTTGAATTCATTTCAGCTGTTGTGACACTCAGATGACCACAGACAGTTCTCATAGAGGTCAATCTGAACACAAAAATACAATCAAAATACAGAAACAGGAACTTAACCATACATCTCAAATACTATGGCACCATGACTGGATATGTAGCCTAATTGTGTGATGTGAAAGAAGAAGTTGTCAACATTGAACATTTGTACGTGAGAGGGAAACAGAAGCTGTGTATTTATCTGCATTTTGGTGGAACAATGAGTGTTTGGGTTAGGGTTAGTGGTTAGTAGGTAATGAGTGTTTGGGTAAGGATTAGTGGTTAGTAGGTAATGAGTGTTTGGGTAAGGATTAGTGGTTAGTAGGTAATGAGTGTTTGGGATACGGTTAGGGGTTAGTATGTAATGAGTGTTTGGGTAAGGATTAGTGGTTAGTAGGTAATTACTGTTTGGGTAAGGATTAGTGGTTAGTAGGTAATGACTGTTTGGGTAAGGGTTAGTGGTTAGTAGGTAATGAGTGTTTGGGATACGGTTAGGGGTTAGTAGGTAATGAGTGTTTGGGTAAGGGTTAGGGGTTAGTAGGTAATGAGTGTTTGGGTAAGGGTTAGGGGTTAGTAGGTAATGAGTTTTTGGTAAGGGTTAGGGGTTAGTAGGTAATGAGTGTTTGGGATACGGTTAGGGGTTAGTAGGTAATGAGTGTTTGGGTAAGGGTTAGGGGTTAGTAGGTAATGAGAGTTTGGGTAAGGGTTAGGGGTTAGTAGGTAATGAAAGTTTGGGTAAGGGTTAGGGGTTAGGAGGTAATGAGTGTTTGGGTAAGGGTTAGTGGTTAGTAGGTAATGAGTGTTTGGGTAAGGGTTAGGGGTTAGGAGGTAATGAGTGTTTGGGTAAGGGTTAGGGGTTAGTAGGTAATGAGTGTTTGGGTAAGGGTTAGGGGTTAGTAGGTAATGAGTGTTTGGGTAAGGGTTAGGGGTTAGTAGGTAATGAGAGTTTGGGTAAGGGTTAGGGGTTAGGAGGTAATGAGTGTTTGGGTAAGGGTTAGTGGTTAGTAGGTAATGAGTGTTTGGGTAAGGGTTAGGGGTTAGGAGGTAATGAGTGTTTGGGTAAGGGTTAGGGGTTAGTAGGTAATGAGTGTTTGGGTAAGGGTTAGGGGTTAGTAGGTAATGAGTGTTTGGGATACGGTTAGGAGTTAGTAGGTAATGAGTGTTTGGGTAAGGGTGAGGAGTTAGTAGGTAATGAGTGTTTGGGATACGGTTAGGAGTTAGTAGGTAATGAGTGTTTGGAACATATGGAGTATACAGAGAAGTGGACTATGCTGCTGTGGTTTGAGAGGTTTCTGTTGACACTTTGATACTTCTTTCCTCTGTTAAAGATGTCACTATTTGAATTCATTTCAGCTGTTGTGACACTCAGATGACCACAGACAGTTCTCATAGAGGTCAATCTGAACACAAAAATACAATCAAAATACAGAAACAGGAACTTAACCATACATCTCAAATACTATGGCACCATGACTGGATATGTAGCCTAATTGTGTGATGTGAAAGAAGAAGTTGTCAACATTGAACATTTGTACGGGAGAGGGAAACAGAAGCTGTGTATTTATCTGCATTTTGGTGGAACAATGAGTGTTTGGGTTAGGGTTAGTGGTTAGTAGGTAATGAGTGTTTGGGTAAGGATTAGTGGTTAGTAGGTAATGAGTGTTTGGGTAAGGGTTAGTGGTTAGTAGGTAATTACTGTTTGGGTAAGGATTAGTGGTTAGTAGGTAATGACTGTTTGGGTAAGGGTTAGTGGTTAGTAGGTAATGAGTTTTTGGTAAGGGTTAGGGGTTAGTAGGTAATGAGTGTTTGGGATACGGTTAGGGGTTAGTAGGTAATGAGTGTTTGGGTAAGGGTTAGGGGTTAGTAGGTAATGAGTTTTTGGTAAGGGTTAGGGGTTAGTAGGTAATGAGTGTTTGGGATACGGTTAGGGGTTAGTAGGTAATGAGTTTTTGGGTAAGGGTTAGTGGTTAGTAGGTAATGAGTGTTTGGGTAAGGGTTAGGGGTTAGGAGGTAATGAGTGTTTGGGTAAGGGTTAGGGGTTAGTAGGTAATGAGTGTTTGGGTAAGGGTTAGGGGTTAGGAGGTAATGAGTGTTTGGGTAAGGGTTAGTGGTTAGTAGGTAATGAGTGTTTGGGTAAGGGTTAGGGGTTAGGAGGTAATGAGTGTTTGGGTAAGGGTTAGGGGTTAGTAGGTAATGAGTGTTTGGGTAAGGGTTAGGGGTTAGTAGGTAATGAGTGTTTGGGTAAGGGTTAGGGGTTAGTAGGTAATGAGAGTTTGGGTAAGGGTTAGGGGTTAGGAGGTAATGAGTGTTTGGGTAAGGGTTAGTGGTTAGTAGGTAATGAGTGTTTGGGTAAGGGTTAGGGGTTAGGAGGTAATGAGTGTTTGGGTAAGGGTTAGGGGTTAGTAGGTAATGAGTGTTTGGGTAAGGGTTAGGGGTTAGTAGGTAATGAGTGTTTGGGATACGGTTAGGAGTTAGTAGGTAATGAGTGTTTGGGTAAGGGTGAGGAGTTAGTAGGTAATGAGTGTTTGGGATACGGTTAGGAGTTAGTAGGTAATGAGTGTTTGGAACATATGGAGTATACAGAGAAGTGGACTATGCTGCTGTGGTTTGAGAGGTTTCTGTTGACACTTTGATACTTCTTTCCTCTGTTAAAGATGTCACTATTTGAATTCATTTCAGCTGTTGTGACACTCAGATGACCACAGACAGTTCTCATAGAGGTCAATCTGAACACAAAAATACAATCAAAATACAGAAACAGGAACTTAACCATACATCTCAAATACTATGGCACCATGACTGGATATGTAGCCTAATTGTGTGATGTGAAAGAAGAAGTTGTCAACATTGAACATTTGTACGTGAGAGGGAAACAGAAGCTGTGTATTTATCTGCATTTTGGTGGAACAATGAGTGTTTGGGTTAGGGTTAGTGGTTAGTAGGTAATGAGTGTTTGGGTAAGGATTAGTGGTTAGTAGGTAATGAGTGTTTGGGTAAGGATTAGTGGTTAGTAGGTAATGAGTGTTTGGGATACGGTTAGGGGTTAGTATGTAATGAGTGTTTGGGTAAGGATTAGTGGTTAGTAGGTAATTACTGTTTGGGTAAGGATTAGTGGTTAGTAGGTAATGACTGTTTGGGTAAGGGTTAGTGGTTAGTAGGTAATGAGTGTTTGGGATACGGTTAGGGGTTAGTAGGTAATGAGTGTTTGGGTAAGGGTTAGGGGTTAGTAGGTAATGAGTGTTTGGGTAAGGGTTAGGGGTTAGTAGGTAATGAGTTTTTGGTAAGGGTTAGGGGTTAGTAGGTAATGAGTGTTTGGGATACGGTTAGGGGTTAGTAGGTAATGAGTGTTTGGGTAAGGGTTAGGGGTTAGTAGGTAATGAGAGTTTGGGTAAGGGTTAGGGGTTAGTAGGTAATGAAAGTTTGGGTAAGGGTTAGGGGTTAGGAGGTAATGAGTGTTTGGGTAAGGGTTAGTGGTTAGTAGGTAATGAGTGTTTGGGTAAGGGTTAGGGGTTAGGAGGTAATGAGTGTTTGGGTAAGGGTTAGGGGTTAGTAGGTAATGAGTGTTTGGGTAAGGGTTAGGGGTTAGTAGGTAATGAGTGTTTGGGTAAGGGTTAGGGGTTAGTAGGTAATGAGAGTTTGGGTAAGGGTTAGGGGTTAGGAGGTAATGAGTGTTTGGGTAAGGGTTAGTGGTTAGTAGGTAATGAGTGTTTGGGTAAGGGTTAGGGGTTAGGAGGTAATGAGTGTTTGGGTAAGGGTTAGGGGTTAGTAGGTAATGAGTGTTTGGGTAAGGGTTAGGGGTTAGTAGGTAATGAGTGTTTGGGATACGGTTAGGAGTTAGTAGGTAATGAGTGTTTGGGTAAGGGTGAGGAGTTAGTAGGTAATGAGTGTTTGGGATACGGTTAGGAGTTAGTAGGTAATGAGTGTTTGGAACATATGGAGTATACAGAGAAGTGGACTATGCTGCTGTGGTTTGAGAGGTTTCTGTTGACACTTTGATACTTCTTTCCTCTGTTAAAGATGTCACTATTTGAATTCATTTCAGCTGTTGTGACACTCAGATGACCACAGACAGTTCTCATAGAGGTCAATCTGAACACAAAAATACAATCAAAATACAGAAACAGGAACTTAACCATACATCTCAAATACTATGGCACCATGACTGGATATGTAGCCTAATTGTGTGATGTGAAAGAAGAAGTTGTCAACATTGAACATTTGTACGTGAGAGGGAAACAGAAGCTGTGTATTTATCTGCATTTTGGTGGAACAATGAGTGTTTGGGTTAGGGTTAGTGGTTAGTAGGTAATGAGTGTTTGGGTAAGGATTAGTGGTTAGTAGGTAATGAGTGTTTGGGTAAGGATTAGTGGTTAGTAGGTAATGAGTGTTTGGGATACGGTTAGGGGTTAGTATGTAATGAGTGTTTGGGTAAGGATTAGTGGTTAGTAGGTAATTACTGTTTGGGTAAGGATTAGTGGTTAGTAGGTAATGACTGTTTGGGTAAGGGTTAGTGGTTAGTAGGTAATGAGTGTTTGGGATACGGTTAGGGGTTAGTAGGTAATGAGTGTTTGGGTAAGGGTTAGGGGTTAGTAGGTAATGAGTGTTTGGGTAAGGGTTAGGGGTTAGTAGGTAATGAGTTTTTGGTAAGGGTTAGGGGTTAGTAGGTAATGAGTGTTTGGGATACGGTTAGGGGTTAGTAGGTAATGAGTGTTTGGGTAAGGGTTAGGGGTTAGTAGGTAATGAGAGTTTGGGTAAGGGTTAGGGGTTAGTAGGTAATGAAAGTTTGGGTAAGGGTTAGGGGTTAGGAGGTAATGAGTGTTTGGGTAAGGGTTAGTGGTTAGTAGGTAATGAGTGTTTGGGTAAGGGTTAGGGGTTAGGAGGTAATGAGTGTTTGGGTAAGGGTTAGGGGTTAGTAGGTAATGAGTGTTTGGGTAAGGGTTAGGGGTTAGTAGGTAATGAGTGTTTGGGTAAGGGTTAGGGGTTAGTAGGTAATGAGAGTTTGGGTAAGGGTTAGGGGTTAGGAGGTAATGAGTGTTTGGGTAAGGGTTAGTGGTTAGTAGGTAATGAGTGTTTGGGTAAGGGTTAGGGGTTAGGAGGTAATGAGTGTTTGGGTAAGGGTTAGGGGTTAGTAGGTAATGAGTGTTTGGGTAAGGGTTAGGGGTTAGTAGGTAATGAGTGTTTGGGATACGGTTAGGAGTTAGTAGGTAATGAGTGTTTGGGTAAGGGTGAGGAGTTAGTAGGTAATGAGTGTTTGGGATACGGTTAGGAGTTAGTAGGTAATGAGTGTTTGGAACATATGGAGTATACAGAGAAGTGGACTATGCTGCTGTGGTTTGAGAGGTTTCTGTTGACACTTTGATACTTCTTTCCTCTGTTAAAGATGTCACTATTTGAATTCATTTCAGCTGTTGTGACACTCAGATGACCACAGACAGTTCTCATAGAGGTCAATCTGAACACAAAAATACAATCAAAATACAGAAACAGGAACTTAACCATACATCTCAAATACTATGGCACCATGACTGGATATGTAGCCTAATTGTGTGATGTGAAAGAAGAAGTTGTCAACATTGAACATTTGTACGTGAGAGGGAAACAGAAGCTGTGTATTTATCTGCATTTTGGTGGAACAATGAGTGTTTGGGTTAGGGTTAGTGGTTAGTAGGTAATGAGTGTTTGGGTAAGGATTAGTGGTTAGTAGGTAATGAGTGTTTGGGTAAGGATTAGTGGTTAGTAGGTAATGAGTGTTTGGGTAAGGGTTAGGGGTTAGTAGGTAATGAGTGTTTGGGTAAGGGTTAGGGGTTAGTAGGTAATGAGTGTTTGGGATATGGTTAGGAGTTAGTAGGTAATGAGTGTTTGGGTAAGGGTGAGGAGTTAGTAGGTAATGAGTGTTTGGGATACGGTTAGGAGTTAGTAGGTAATGAGTGTTTGGAACATATGGAGTATACAGAGAAGTGGACTATACTGCTGTGGTTTGAGAGGTTTCTGTTGACACTTTGATACTTCTTTCCTCTGTTAAAGATGTCACTATTTGAATTTATTTCAGCTGTTGTGACACTCAGATGACCACAGCTGTTCTCAGTGAAGAGTATACTATCTCATATTGGATGTTTTTAGCACAGTGGAATAAGCTGCAAGTTTAATATTGACACTGATTTTGGCTCAGTTTGCAGCTTAAACAACTTCTGAAAAAAAGTATTACTTGAATTTAACATCTGGGATTGTAGTTTTACATAACATGTTGTGTGATTCAACTGCTGTGTTTCCTTTCCTTCTCACAGTGAATCAGCAGTCATATTAAAGAGATAGTTAGCAAAGGGTTAGAAAGTTAGAGAAAGTCACCTCAGTCCTGGTGATATATGTGTTTCTTCTCTTGTTCAAACCTGAGGAACAGACAAAGTATTTCTCTATGTTTTGAATGAGTAATTATTAAAACGGTGCAGATCATGATGAAAGATAACTCACCATCAGAGTGCTTAGTCCTCTTTTTGTTGAAGAGCAGCAGAACAGCAGCCAGCACCACCACCACCACCACCACCACAAGGACACACACACCCAAAACCTGGAGGAGAGAGAGAGAGAGAGAGAGAGAGAGAGAGAGAGAGAGAGAGAGAGAGAGAGAGAGAGAGAGAGAGAGAGAGAGAACCAACAGTAAATCAAAAGAGCTGCATGGACACCATGCAGCTGCAACAAGTATTATTAACCCCCATAAATGAAATAGCTTGACGCTGTCTGGTAAACATCACCATGGCAACAACACTGATGTATTAGCTATATAAACTCCACTCCAGTGTTGTAGTACTCAAGACCAAGACCGGTCCAGAGACCCTTTTTAAAGGTCTCGGTCTCGTTTTGGAATCGACTGCATTCTTACTCGGTTTTGTATCGGTCTCGGTTAAGGGCACTCAGGATTTTATTTCAAGACCGGTCAAGACCCAAACTGCAGGGATATTGCTAAATTGCTACTGTTAACCCCTTCTCCCCAGCCCTCTTTGACACTCACTCCAAATACAGTTAACGTAAATGACAGGAGAATATGTTGTCTGTGATGTCATCAGTGTGGAGGCTGATGGGACTGATGGTGAAGAAGGTCTGAGAGGAGAAGTTGGAGCTGTGAAACATTAAAAACACAAAGAAACAGTCAGATAGTGATGGTAGAGATCCAAAGAAGTGGTGATGATCAGATGCTCCCTGCAGAGAACTCTGTGTTAACATCCATGTGTTTTAATTACACAGCTAAATGCAGAAGGTCATCAATGGGTTTGGTGCTACAAGATTCCAATCAGCTGCAGTGTGGGACCGTCTGAGTTTATCACATATTTTACACATCAACTGTTAAAGGAGCATTTATCAGAGTTCACAATGATGAAAATATGCAGCTCTAAATACAACTGTTCGACTAAACATGTTGAGTTATTTGAAACATCAGCAGCTGTCAGTGAACAGTTAATAACATGACTCTCAGTAGAAACTCACCATCTGTAACTCAGATCTCAATCTCCTGGTATGATGGGAAAAATAAGACCATTGTCATGCTGAAAGACCCAGTCACGTTTCATCGTCAATGCTCTTGCTGATGGAAGGAGGTTTTCACTCAAAATCTCACGATACATGGCCCCATTCATTCTTTCTTTTACACAGATCAGTCATCCTGGTCCCTTTGCAGAAAAACAGCCCCAAAGCATGATGCTACCACCCCCATGCTTCACAGTAGGGATGGTGTTCTTGGGATGGTACTCATCATTCTTCTTCCTCCAAACACGGTTAGTGGAATTATGACCAAAAAGTTCTGTTTTGGTCTCATCTGACCACATGACTTTCTCCCATGACTCCTCTGGATCATCCAAATGGTCATTGGCAAACTTAAGACGGGCCTTGACATGTGCTGGTTTAAGCAGGGGAACCTTCCGTGCCATGCATGATTTCAAACCATGACGTCTTAGTGTATTACCAACAGTAACCTTGGAAACGGTGGTCCCAGCTCTTTTCAGGTCATTGACCAGCTCCTCCCGTGTAGTCCTGGGCTGATTTCTCACCTTTCTTAGGATCATTGAGACCCCACGAGGTGAGATCTTGCATGGAGCCCCAGTCCGAGGGAGATTGACAGTCATGTTTAGCTTCTTCCATTTTCTAATGATTGCTCCAACAGTGGACCTTTTTTCACCAAGCTGCTTGGCAATTTCCCCGTAGCCCTTTCCAGCCTTGTGGAGGTGTACAATTTTGTCTCTAGTGTCTTTGGACAGCTCTTTGGTCTTGGCCATGTTAGTAGTTGGATTCTTACTGATTGTATGGGGTGGACAGATGTCTTTATGCAGCTAACGACCTCAAACAGATGCATCTAATTTAGGATAATAAATGGAGTGGAGGTGGACATTTTAAAGGCAGACTAACAGGTCTTTGAGGGTCAGAATTCTAGCTGATAGACAGGTGTTGAAAAACTTATTTGCAGCTGTATCATACAAATAAATAGTTAAAAAATCATACATTGTGATTTCTGAATTTTTGTTTTTAGATTATGTCTCTCACAGTGGACATGCACCTACGATGACAATTTCAGACCCCTCCATGATTTCCAAGTGGGAGAACTTGCAAAATAGCAGGGTGTTCAAATACTTATTTTCCTCACTGTATATATATAGATAGAAAAAAAATCGACTTTTACTTTATCTTTTACGCTCCACTTGTGTTCTTAAATCCCCAATGTATCAAAGTAGACACAATTCTCATTGGTTAACGGTTATTTTTTACCTTTTTTGAGGGGGACAAATCCACCTCTTCCAAATATCTAAATAGGAAAATAGGATATACTTAAGACAGCTCCTTTAAATGTAAGTGTAAATGTTTAAGTTGTAAGAACTTTGATTAATAACTTCTGTTCTTAAGTTTTTGAGTAAAAGTGAAGGATTTTTTTAGTTCCACTGTTAGCAGTCTCATAGTTTTGCTCTATAAATAAAGCTTTCACATCTTTCTGTTGTAACACCACAATAAGGAAGTGACTAACTGTGAAAGAGACACCTGATGTGGTTTTGATCATTTTAAATCATGGCACTGATCGAGTTTGTGACAGCCTGCAAGATGTATAAGATGTATTTTAACAAACAGAGAACTTTGTGGCTGCAGTCATGTGTTAAAAAGAGCAGAATTCAGATACAAGAAAGAAACAACTTTATACAAGCTATACGTCTCTAATTGGCCTGTTTTCTCAGCTTTAAATCTAAACTGTAACTTTTCTTTACACAGGATTTTGGATTTTAAAAGATTTTTAGGATGTAAAAGTCAAAATTCATCGCCTTGTCAAAGGGGCTTCACAGCAACTTCGTCAGGAAACAACTCATACTCAACGAGTTCACATAACACTTCCATATCATAATCATAATTATTATGATTGTAATATAACACTACACTTTATTCAGCAAAGTCTTTACAAGTTTGAGCCAGTGTTAAAAAAAAAAAACAATAGCATTAATAAAAAGCATTGCAAAAACAAACTACCATTCATCACCATCATCATCACCATCATCACCATCATCATCACCATCATCACCATCATCATCATCATCATCATCACTATCATACTGTGGCCGTATAAAGCTATAAACTGTTTAAACCACAGAGAGGAGGGGAGAAAGCACACAGAGCAGCTTCCTGAATACACTAACTGGTAGAGTGAAGTGATAAAAAACATTTATCCTGCAGTTTGGTGATTTTTCATCATCAGGATTAAATTCAGAATGAACATCCAGCATGTTCTGCTCTTCTGCTTCTTATCAGGTGAGCACTGATTGCCTATCTGTTGTGTGCAATGTTTCTGTTTGTGTTTAAAGCCCTGCTTGATCTCACCCCGAGCTAAACGACAGAACTTTTCTTACAGTAGATTAGTTTAGATATACTGTGTTGATCCGTAATCGTGACGTTTCAGTGCTATACAGCAGCAAAATATCCGACACACAGCACACATAGAGACTATACAAGATCAACTCTTCAAAAAGTGGCGAATAAAAATGTACAACCTACTTAAACAGTATTTATAAAGATGAAGTATAAACTATGTTTGTGCAAGTTGCACTTATCGCAGTATTGTGATGTATATGAGTCGTATCAGTGATCAGTGATGAAATGTTGAAAAGTGTTATAGCCTGTGAAAGGAATAATTTGATGATTTAGATTATGACTTTGTATACAGTACAGCCAAGCCCACGTCAAAAACTTCTTGGAGACAGGACCCTCTCAGTAGCAGCACCAAAATCCCTGAAATAGTCTCCCTCCCTGTAAATATAAGCAGTACAGAACCCTGTACATATGTACAGGGTTCTGTACATATGTACATATGTACACAATGGCCCGATCCCAAAGTGAGCTCTGAGGATTTTGGACTAAAGACTTACAGACTTCATTGATCTCAGGTGCTAAGTGAGTGAGTGTGTGAGGCCACATGGGCTCAGATAGGTATAAATGGGATTGGGACAGCACCTCACGAGATCACGTTACCTTGGTGACGTTTAATAACAAAGATGTTGCTGACATTTGCCGGTTTGGGAATTTTCATTTTAAGTTTGTTGCTTTCCACACGGCCAAGGCACAGGAGACAGCTATGTTTTCAAACTCTTGTTTTACAAGCTGGACAACAGGTTGGTCTGTGTTCCATGGTTGTGTGTCGTGGTTGTTTACCTTTGTAATTTCCAGATTTCCCTATGGTCTCCGCAGTAAACGTCACAACGCTTTGAACTGTGGGTAATTCCTTTTGCTGAAGTCTGCATCGATGCAGACTCACGGAAAGGGCTCAGTAAGTGTGTACTCAAACCCTCACGCCCTTTGAAATTCGACATTGGGACAACCCTAAGCCCTTACGAATTTCGCGAGAACGCGCACCAAAGTCTGTGAGTCTGTGAGTCTGGACTTTGGGATTGGGCCATTGTACACATACAAGGAATTTGACTCCCATCTTAGGTTGCTCTCAGCCTCTCAATGCACCTAAGTTACAACACAAAACAGTTTAGAGAAAGATAGAAATAGACCTACAGCTAAAACATGGACAACCATGCTGCACAAAACATAGAACTATACAAGTAGGTGTACATGCAGTATAAACAATGACCAACAGCATGTCTACATATAAGTCAAGTGTTTCTGGGTAAAGAAAGTACATAGCAGAGTGTGAGTAATGTTTTAAGGCAGAACCTATCCTTTAGCCACTAAATAAACAAAAATAACGTTGCACAAAAAAGATACTTCTGCAACTGCAACTACTTTTGAATGTGTTGAAAATAAAAAGATAAACGATAAATAAGAACATGTACATTTCAGCACAAGCAAGAAAAAACAACAAAAACTAAATACTCAGCAAACATATCTTTCACAATTATTGTTAATGATCCAAATAAGGATTCCCATGTTCAAAAAGAAGAAGGAAGAAGAAAAAAAACCTTTTCTGGTGCTACCTCCCTTTTTCTACTTTCGTACTTGTATACAATTTAATTATTCACATATATATTATTTATTTATATATGTATACATACACATGCATTTATTTTTTTTTAACCAGGGCAGCAGTTTTCAGATTACATTATGTGCTTACATAATTGCAAAAGGGTTTTCCAATGTTTTCTCAGTTAGCCTTTTAAGAATATATCAGATTAGTAAACAGAATGTGCCTTTGGAACATTGGATGAATGGTTGCTGATAATGTGCAATGTAAATACTGCATTAAAGATCAGCCACTTCTTTCTACAACAGTCGAGAACCATTTTGCAATTATGTAAACACATAATGTAATCTGAAAACTGCTGTCCTGATTAAAAAAACAATGCAACTGATCTCAGCTGGTATTCTGTCTGGAATGGAGTGGAATGGACATTTCTAAGTGACCCTAAACTTTTGACCGGTAGTGTGTGTGTGTGTGTGTGTGTGTGTATATATATATATATATATATATATATATATATATATATATATATATACTTACACGCACATATACACATAAACACAAATGCATACACACATACAGTACATATACACATTTTTTTTCTTTTCCAGGTATCACCTACTAGGCTTGCTTTGGCAGTACTGCCACTGTAGATACTGTACAAGTACAAGTACTACATATGAAAAGTTAAATGTAATGTCTGCTTCTCTGTGAAGTGATGGATTAGCTCTCATTAAGCTGCGGTCTGTTAAGCATGTCGGGATCACCAGTGTTCACTGCTCATCTTTTCAACAGCTGTGTGTGATGGAAACACACTCACCCCCACTGAGGGGAGCAGCATCAGAGTCGCCTGCTCCTTCAGCCTCTCTGGAAGAAGAAAGTTCCTCTGTAAGGACGAATGTAAAGACAAAGACATTCTCATTGCTACGGAAGGAAACGCAGCTCACAGTGGCCGATACAGCATCTTCTATGAGGAAGGAACTTTTCCAGTATCTGAGACAGTTCTGTATGTGAGCATCACGCGGCTGGCCAAGTCTGACTCGGGACAGTACAGGTGTGGTTTGGAAAGACCTTTTTGGCCTGATTCATACTGGGCATTTGAGATCAGAGTTTCAGATGGTGAGTTTATATGCAGAAGCTTTGTATGTTGCGTTCATTCCAAGGGCTCAACTTTGGGTTTAACATTTGGGGGGGTTGAATCTCACTTTTGAGCAAAATTGAAATTTTGAGCATATCAACACTTAATTTCCTGCATTTTTCTGCAACATTTTATAGTGCAAATGTCTTTATTTATGTAAAGGAAATTATAATAGTTTTTTAGGGTGGGTTGTACTGGCCAGTTCTGATTATTGGGGGGGGGGTTACAACCACCCCACCCCCCTATAAATTACACTTATAGTTCATTTAGTGAAGTCCAGCATTGTTGAGAAAAATGTACAATGCTGCAAATCAATGCTCACTGGGAAATGAAACTGACCGCACACAGTATCCAGGTGGCATGTATAAAAACTTCCTTGTTTAAAGTATATAATAATAATAATAATAATAATAATAATAATAACTTTACGAACATCATGTTCTGCGCCACATGCGCACGGGCGTAGCACACAATTATGGGCCCTGTAGAAAGGCATCCACTATGGGCCCCTCCCCACATCCACAGTTATTCATTCTAGCATCTTTTTGAGCCCTCCTCACATGAGGGCCCTGGGTACTCAGTCCCATTTCCACCCCCAGTCCGACACGCCTGCACATGTGTAACCGGGAGTAAAGTAGCATCTGTTTTTAACCCAAATCACCATCTTATTCTAAACATAACTAAGTAGTTTTGGTGTCTAAACCTAACCAAACTGCAACCATTTTACAACATTAACAACATGTTTAAAATCGCCAAACTTACGTTCTTTGGTTCATATGAGGTTGTATTTCCTTCCGCCGCTATGGGTGCTACTTATGAAACACTCCCGATATCGGCGTATGGTTTAGAGGACTTGTTGAAACGCAGCACATACAAATCACATATCACACATCAAATATATACACATTATTGTAGTAGTGAAAAAAGAAGGTGGGACACCTTCAAAAGACAGTACAAATTCCAAAGTAATACATGAAATTAACAGGTGACAGGGAAAGAAAGATGATAAAAAAAAGACGATAAAAAGACAGCATCACATTTAAGAAAGTCTATAAAAATGTGTTTTAAGAAGTGACTGTAACAGAAGCCAGTGATTCAGCAAGCCTTATCTTTAGTACAGTGGTTGGTGGCGGTGGAGGGTGTTTCTCCAGAGGTGGCACCACTCAGCTTTGTCTCATATAATTTCCATTTTTTGGCATATGCAGGAAACTTATCACAGTTCTGATAGCTGCTGATGCTTTAAATATCCGGACACATTTAGATTAACAAACATATTCAGCGCTGCACGTTTTCATGGTGTAAATGAAGAAAGAATATGCTCATTTATGACCAAATATGAACTACTGTGCATAAGTGATCAGTATTAGAATGTGTATGTGATCCACAGCTCCAAATACTTCCTCTGAGGCCATGAAGCAGCCTGAACAGCAGCAGAGTGAAACAACAGCTGCAGCGGCTGCAGTGCCCAGCGGTAACGGTTCAAACTTGCAGAGCTGTCTGTCCTCCTGCCAAGCAATGTCTTTGTTTGTCTGCTCTATCCTCAACAAAACTGGAATATTAACATGTTAAAAGTGATGTTTGAATCTATAAAAGTGTTAAAATGATGTAAAAATAGATAATAATTCAAATTTTTAGACATTCTTTCATTTCGTATATTAAAGGTCCCATATCATGTTAATTTTTAGGTTCATAGTTGGAGTTTGGATTTCTACTAGAAAATGTTTACATGCTTTAAGGTTTTAAAAACACATTATTTTTCTCATTCTGACGGTCTGAATATACTTGTTTTCACCCTCTGTCTGAAACGCTCTGTTTTAGTGCCTGTCTCTTTAAGAGCCCCCTTTGAGTCTTGGTTAATGCCCATTTATCCTACAGTTGGGCAGATTTGTGTCATTTTTTTTAATTAAGAAGATCTCTCTCTCTCTCTCTCTCTCTCTCTCTCTCTCTCTCTCTCTCTCTCTCTCTCTCTCTCTTTTGGTTCTATGTCTGTCGCCCAGGTTACGTTCTGCCTCTGGTTGTATCCGTCTCTGTGGTTGTGCTGTGTGCTGTTGGCGTGTTGCTCTACAAATGGAAGACCAGTGAGTTACCCTCCAACTCTTTCTATCCTGTCAGTAAATATTCATTCACATACAGAAACAGATCAGTGTTTTTGTTCTTTGTGCTCCACAGGTTTGAACACCAGAGGGCGGTCAGATGACAGGAACACACAGGTGACTTTCTTCAGGCTCCTGAATGTCTGACTGATCATGTAGAGTGGGGCAATAAAGTATTTAGTCAGCCACCAATTGTGCAAGTTCTCCCACTTAAAAAGATGAGAGAGGCCTGTAATTTTCATCATACATCATACACTTCAACTATGAGAGTCAAAATGAGAAAAAAAATCCAGAAAATCACATTGTAGGATTTTTAATGAATTCATTGGTAAATAATGGTGGAAAATAAGTATTTGGTCAATAACAAAAGTTCATCTCAATACTTTGATATATACCCTTTGTTGGCAATGACAGAGGTCAAACGTTTTCTCTAAGTCTCCACAAGGTTTTCACACACTGTTGCTGGTATTTTGGCCCATTCCTCCATGCAGATCTCCTCTAGAGCAGTGATGTGTTGGGGCTGTCGCTGGACAACATGGACTTTCAACTCCCTCCAAAGATTTTCTATGGGGTTGAGATCTGGAGACTGGCTAGGCCACTCCAGGACCTTCAAATGCTTCTTACAAAGCCACTCCTTCGTTGCCCGGGCGGTGGGTTTGGGATCATTGTCATGCTGAAAGACCCAGTCACGTTTCATCGTCAATGCTCTTGCTGATGGAAGGAGGTTTTCACTCAAAATCTCACGATACATGGCCCCATTCATTCTTTCTTTTACACAGATCAGTCATCCTGGTCCCTTTGCAGAAAAACAGCCCCAAAGCATGATGTTTCCACCCCCATGCTTCACAGTAGGTATGGTGTTCTTTGGATGCAACTCAGCATTCTTTTTCCTCCAAACACGACGAGTTGAGTTTTTACCAAAAAGTTCTATTTCGGTTTCATCTGACCATATGACATTCTCCAAATCCTCTTCTGGATCATCCAAATGCTCTCTAGCAAACCTCAGACAGGCCTGGACATGTACTGGCTTAAGCAGGGGGACACGTCTGGCACTACAGGATTTGAGTCCCTGGCGGCGTAGTGTGTTACTGATGGTAGCCTTTGTAACTTTGGTCCCAGCTCTCCGCAGGTCATTCACTAGGTCCCTCTGTGTGGTTCTGGGATTTTTGCTCACCGTTCTTGTGATCGTTTTGACCCCACGGGGTGAGATCTTGCATGGAGCCCCGGATCGAGGGAGATTATCAGTGGTCTTGTATGTCTTCCATTTTCTTATAATTGCTCCCACAGTTGATTTCTTCACACCAAGCTGCTTACCTATTGCAGATTTAGTTTTCCCAGCCTGGTGCAGGTCTACAATTTTGTTTCTGGTGTCCTTTGACAGCTCTTTGGTCTTGGCCATAGTGGAGTTTGGAGTGTGACTGTTTGAGGTTGTGGACAGGTGTCTTTTATATTGATAACAAGTTCAAACATGTGCCATTAATACAGGTAACGAGTGGAGGACAGAGGAGCCTCTTAAAGAAGAAGTTACAGGTCAGTGAGAGCCAGAAATATTGCTTGTTTGTAGGTGACCAAATACTTATTTTACTGAGGAATTTACCAATAAATTCATTAAAAATCCTACAATGTGATTTTCAGGATTTTCTTTCTCATTTTGTCTCTCATATTTGAAGTGTACCTATGATGAAAATTACAGGCCTCTCTCATCTTTTTAAGTGGGAGAACTTGCACAATTGGTGACTGACTAAATACTGTTTTGCCCCACTGTATTTATACCAGGGGTGGAGGAAGAATTCAGAGCTTTTACTCAAGTAAAAATGACAATAATACTCGGTTAAAAGTCCTGCATTCAAACTCTCACCTACAAATACAAAAGTATCAGCAAAAAAGTACTCAGTATGCAGATTGGCCCTTTGCAAAATCATATTATAACTAGATTATAATTATTGATGTATTAATGTGTTCATCACTTTAATCTTGCAGCTAAAGGTGGAGCTCATTTTAATTACTTTATACTGTATACTGCTGTGTATCTTAAATATATCCAATTGTTTGTTGATTTATTTTTGTATTATTTATCAGAATCTGCAAAAGTAATATTTGCCTCCAAAATATAGTGGAGTTGAAATATAAAGTAGAAGAAAATAAAAATACTAAAATAAAGTAATTCAAAATTGTACTAAAGTACAGTACTTGAGTAAATGTACTTAGTTACGTGCCACCACTGTTTGTACAACATGTGCTGTCATTCCCTGTCACTTTAGTCAACACATTCTCACTCCCAACTCATAAAATACGGACGCTTGGTCAGGTGCCTTTGGCGTTGTTATTGACGCTAAAAGTCTCCGTTAGCGTAATTTCTAAACGCGCTTTATCTAAACGCGCTGGGTCGGGACTATTGGCGTCACTTGGGGGCCGTTCGGTATTTATGGTATGGACCAATAGGGGAGGGTCATGTCTTTTTATTTTTTGCTGAGGGGAGGGTCATCCAACATTTTTCAGTCCAGATGGGGGGGGGGGGGGGGTCACCCAACTTTTGTATTCATGAAACAGCTAAATTTCAAAGTGGCTTGTTTGGTGCATATTTTTCCATGTAGCTCCATGTAGCTCTCTCAGTCTCGGCCCTCCTTCGCTACCAGATGGTCTGACCCATGAGTTTGCTGTGGGGCAGGGGGAGCTGCCCACCTGGTGGCCGAAACGGATAATTGCATTGTTTAAAAAATTATACACTCTGGCATGATCAGATATTTTTATAAATATCTTAAATAACACAAAACAACTAAATGGTGTTAGGTAATACATCAGATTTCATATACTGCTTTAGTAAAAAAAATATTACCTGGCTGGCGATGGGAGCAGCAGGGCGCAAAAAACGAAAATGACTGTTGCCAACCTTGCAATAAAGGTTTCCTAAATGCCACATTTGATGTCAGCTAACTAATTGATTGCGGGTTTTGTGTAGATTTGGACTTTTATACGTTTATTCCACTTTGTTTAAACAGCGAAGTGGAGAAAGCCTAGAAGTGATGAGTCAATAGCAACCAGTTTGTGTGTTGAATGTTAGACTATCCAGAGTGCCTTGCTGAATGGTCTCAATATTTTATTGTTTTATTTCATGTGAATACTAGTTTACTAGAGGAGTAACTTAGTATTTGAAGTAATGCAGTAATGCAGGAAGTGTGCATTTACTTTCCATGCTTATTGTGTTCCCACAACAGTGTTAGTGAGTAAAGCTACTGAAATGGCCACCACACCATAACAGAGGAGTGGTGCGCGGTCTCCTGGTGACAGCCTACCTACCATGTAACAAACATTAAACTTAACATAAGATAACATGACGTGTATTTGTATGTGATATCCATCGATAATGTATCCTATGAATTTGTATGTACACAATCATCTAAGATGCACGAGAAATAAAGGCTTCGAGGATCGGTTGATAACTCAAACTTGCGGAGAACCTAGACACCCGTTTGATTACATAGACTCATGCAGTACCCTCGGTTACGGTCCTTACGGTCTCGTTCAGTAGCCTGGTGCGTGGTCTCCTCGTGACAGCCTACCTACCACGTAGCAACATTCACTTCTCTAACATTTAACTTAACATAACTACCAAGATAACATGACGTGTATTTGTATGTGATGTACTTATTGTGATGTACATCGATAATGTGTGAATTGCCATGAACACAATCATCTAAGATGCACCAGAAACAAGGCTCGGTTAATAACTCAAACTTGCCGAGAACCAAGACACCGCTTGATTAGTTACATGACTCGAGCAGGCCGGCCGGTTGCATGGTTACATTCGGTCTTGTTCAGTAGCCTGGTGCGCGGTCTAGGCAGCTCATTTCCTAATTGATTCTACCAGTGGAGGCGCTAATGAGCTAGATTACTACACACACACAGTAGCAGAAGAATACCAGCTACACACAACGGGACGAATGAGGTAAAAGAAAAAAACAGGAGTGAGTCGGTTCATTGACGTATGGCACTCGATTCGCCCGGTTCAGTGCCACGAGTCGGGATTATTAACCGGCTCTTCGGTCAGTTTGTCAACACTACTAGTGTTGGGTACCAAAACCTTTTTTTTTTCAGAAGCATCGCTGCACAGGACGCTACGTTACTATTAGCTAGTAGCTGGATTAAACACAATGGTTAAAATGTTGGCAGTTTACGTTAAGCGGTGTGAAGTTTGACTGTATTTTCCTGTAGAGGATTCCAACCCCGGGACGTAACAGTCTGACTGCAGCTGCCATTGTCAGAAAAATTGTAAAATACCCTTTTCCCATCTGGTGCTTCTTTTTGTCGTTTACCAGCAATTTACTGGTGAAATAAGTCATTGTTATAAGTTGTTGTTATTACATAAATCAATCATTAAATTGGGACCATATGGCCTTAGCAATAAACAAGCCGTTCTTTAATGTCGCCAACTGTCGTTTTGTGCTCCTTTTTTATATTTTATATTATATACATTATAAATATATTATATATATTTCAGTTCAGGCACTGGTTCAGGCACTGGTTTAGGCACCGTTTAGGCACCAGCACCGTTTTAAAAGTATCGTTTTAGCATCGGTATCGGAAAAAACCCAAACAATACCCAACCCTACTTGGCACTTAGGTTTAGGAAAAGATCATGGGTGGGCTTATAAAAGGTATGTTTACATGAACGGGACAGTTGGGTTTAGAAAAAGAAGACGGGACAGTTTGGTTTAGGAAAAGAAGAACGGGACAGTTTGGTTTAAGTAAAGAAGAACCGGACAGTTGGGTTTAGGAAAAGAAGAACGGGACAGTTTGGTTTAGGAAAAGAAGAACGGGACAGTTTGGTTTAGAAAAAGAAGAACAGGACAGTTGGGTTTAGGAAAAGATTGTGGGTGGGGTTATAAAATGAACTTTCCAGTGACACGCCGGTCTCCGGGGTGAAAGTCCTGTGTTGTTTGACCCATCCACCCCCTCAATCAGCCTCTGTATACGGAATTTCGGTCTTTCATACTACACTCTACCGTTGTCTCTCTCAATACTATGTCATCATACAGACGCTAAAGGGTGCTTATTGGGTCAAATCTGACACTGAGAGACACTGATCAAGCGTCCGTATTTTACGAGTTGGGAGTGAGAACGGGTTGCTTCAGTAAAGGTCCTTTTCTTTCAGTCTACCACCTATGAGAAGTCTGCTCCGGTCTGTGAACATGAAGACTCCACGTCCCTGGCTATATATGAAAACCGCAGCGATCAGGACAAACTCTACTCTAACCTCTAACCTTTGATTTGATTTAATTTGCAGATTTAATTTTGTTACTATAACAATGACATGAAAAATGCCAAAAAATGCTACAAAAAAAGTTGAAAGAAAAGGTGGAAAAAGCAACAAAAACATTTTAAAAAGCAGCAAAATAAGTGATAAAAACGTCAAAAGTGTTCATTTTGACCCAGGAGGACAACACAAGGGTTAAGTAAAAGTACAACAGTAACAGTAAAATGTACTTCAAATATTAAAGTAAAAGTAAGCCTAATGGTCCCTTGAGTTATATTATTTTACCCAGGGCCTGAAATGGGCCAGTACTCAGCAGTACTGAGTACCGGCACTTGTGATTTTGTCCATGAGTACCCTTACTTCTTATTGTTATTAACAGTATTATTAATAGGCTGATAGTTATACCAAACTAGGCTATAAATCGGGATTTATTGGGAAAAAGCACTGACTTGACTGAAAACAAGCACATCTATGTAAAATCAGACACTCAGCACCCTCATGTAGCCGAATGGAATGATCCTTTGTTTCATAAACACATTTTTAGACACTGCGACAATTCAACTGTGAGATTGGCAGTCAATACAGGCTCCTTAGAACAAATCATCGAATAGTCGACTATATGAGATATATGTATCAATATAAACATATCCAAGACACATGTGATTATCATATCATGGAACCGCTGAATATTGCCATCTTTTGGCTCCAATTCAGGCACTGAGTATATCATAATATTACTGATGCTTTAACACACCAACAGCATTTTACTGTAATGTTACAGCTGGTGGAGGTGGAGCTCTTTTTAATTACTTTATATACTTTGGTAGTCTATTCTTCTGCACAGTATTATATGTTATACATTCATCTTAATCTGTCAATTAACTCCAGCTGTCAGATTAATGTAGATGTGTAAAAAGTATATTTCCCTCTGGGGCATAAAATTACAGAGCCCCTAAAGGGACATGGGGAAAAAAAATTCTGGTGCACACGATAAACTTTCTGGTGCGCACATGAAACCAATCTGAGTAGTCAGAATGGCTGGCGAGGAGGAGGTATTCATCTTCCTGAAAATGCAACAAAATGTACGGTGTTTGGTGTTTTAATCCCCTAACATCGTCTTTCTGTCAGCGCTGCCTGAAAGGCACTAGGATTAGGCAATGGTTAGGGTAAGGGTTAGGGTTAGGCTTAGGTTTAAAGGTCCAATATGTAATATATTTACTGTAATAAATCCAAAAATGACCCCAATATGTCATCAGATATTAAGGAAACATGCTAAGTTGAAATACTATCTTTTCTGACATCATTGCTAATGCCAGTATTTTCTCCTTTTGAAATTTCCGTTCCGTGACGGAATTTCTGTTTGTGTTTTGGCCTGTGTGTTGGTATCAACTGCCAGTTTGACAGCCAGGCAGGGTTGCCAGTTATACCTGTAAAAACGTTAACCCAGCGCGCTACAGCTGTAACGTTAGTACAGCCATGAAAGCAGCACACAAACTAACGGGATCAACGGAGATAGATTCTATATGATATTAAAAAAAAGGGCATGTTTCTAACAGTTGCGTGACCAGAGACATAACAAACCCCGGGTAAATATTGGAGATGTATTTGAAAGATGGAGACAGCTTAGAGCCCAAAAGGACACAGAGTTGGCTAATTTACTCCTGAACAGGTAAGCATTAGCTTCAGGCTAATTTATGACAGCTACAAGGGACGGGCATTTTATGTAATTTAAACATTAGTGTACTCACATTGAATTATATAGCTAGAGTAACCGAGTTGGTTACTCACAAAAACAATTGAGACACAGCCAGTAAAGTGATCCCGACTGGTCCTGGCTAACGCCGCCATGCTAACCCTACTAACTGCTAACATTACCGCAGGACCAGGCAAGCAATCCATGGCTGTTTACAACATGTACAATGGTGAGTTATTTTAAGCCAAGAGAGGGAGGCTGTGAATCGGCAGGAGAGGACTGTGAGTTTGCAGTGTGTTTAACAATTGTTGCCATAATTCTAAGCCAATAAAGTGTATTCAGTCGGGTGGAATAGGACGGCAAGGTAGTGGTATGTGAAATATTAACTTTAGCCCCATAATGTTAGCAGTACTTTGTTAACATCATTTTGCTAGCCTTAGATTGGTTTCTTGTGAGCATGAAATACTTTTGCGTGCGCACCAGAAAGTTTCTTGTTGCCAAGAAAAAAAAGGTCATGTCATGTCCCATTTGGGGCTCCGTATAAAATTGGAAAACTCTATGGAAAAAAACTTTTTTGCCACTAAATGTACTATGTAAAAATATACTTTGAATGTATGTAATCAAAATAATTATATTATTAAAATAATGGTAAAACAACATATTTTTGGCAATATTTTAGTGTTTTTTTTATATACTGTATATTTTGATCCTTTACTCATACTCAAGTACTGCTCACTGTATGTTGCCACTTCTTCTGAATGTATTTGCACCAACTGTGCTTGAAAAGATGTATGTTTTCATTGAAGATGTTCTTTATTAAAGACACATATTTTTACCAGCATGGTAGTGATTTTTCATACAGTGAACTCATTTCATTTTCTCTTTGAATTACAATTACGCTAAACCTCCTGAAATTATATTCTTGAGTATAAGTACATGTTTTTATTTCACTTTGATGAAGTACATTTGCTTTTAATGTTTGTGTCTATTGAATAAATGCATCTGCATTAACCTATTCACTTTTTACAATATTACAGTATATCCATTCAACAGGTAAAATACATTCCCATCAGCCTCAGCTGTACTTTATGTTTAGTGAAAATTAGCAAATGCTTGCATGCTAATACACATACTACTACTGCAAATACAGGCTTATTGTAAAAGCTACAATTTTTTACTTTCACCTACTGTAACTGTCGGTCCTGCAGAAATAACCTTATAAAATGCCCTGTAATAAAACCATTTAAAAAATAAGTTTGAGGTCAACAGTTACTGTACAACTTTCTTTGTTGTTTTTTCCGTTTGCTAAACGACAGTTTTGCACACTGAAGCCATGTGTGCAAAACTCTAACTACAGTCTGCATTACCAACAGTCACCTGAGCTAAACAGTTCACATCACCTACGAAACTCATTCCAAGCAGCACAGCTCTTCACGCACGTCTCAAAACAGGCTCAGTGCAGCCAAACACTATGAACAATCCTCATCTAGATAACACACACTGTCACTCAGAACACACTGAGAGTCAAAACACTAGCATCAAACACCAATACAGAAATTACAAACATTTCATCTTTACAGTTTGAATAATTTGAGTGACTTCACACTGCTAAATAGTTTCTTTAAAGAAGAGTGAAATTCTTTGACATGAATTTATTTTATTTTTTATTTTAAGGTAAACAAGAAGGGATGAAAATCAGCAGTTTGCTTCTGATGTATATTTTTGTCTGTAGTCATTTAGATAATAGGAACAAAAGTTACAAACTAAAGGTACGTGATAGTAACAAAGAATAGTGTGACTAATCCTGCCTCTCTTAAGCCTCTCCAGTTTTCATCAACACCACATTGGATGTCCTCTCTTGCCATGCACCTGCATTATCTTTAAATACAAATAGATGTGCTGTTTCCATTGCTTGCACCTCCATTACTTTCTGAAAAACAGTAAGTGTGCAGTTTTACTAAACTGTAGTAACGAAGTGTTTTTCACATGTTTTATAGCTGTGTATGTAACGTCAAACATCTTACCTGGACATATTGGTATCTTTGCTCTTTTATCTGTTCACTGTTTCTCTCGAACAGTACAATGCATAACTGTTTCATTCTTATTTTAGTTTCTTTATTAAAAAAAGAAGTCTTTTTGAGCTTTTCCTTATATATATATATATATATATATATATATATATATATATATATATATATATATATATATATATATATATATATATATATATAGTATGCTGTATAAATATATGTATATGTTCACTAACAAGTCTAAAACAAGACACCTGCTTACGTAGTCTTTCAGCTGAAATTGCAATCAGCATCAGTTTGAAATGCCCAGGGCTGAAATCCATTCCGTTTTGAATGCGTGGTTAACAGTTTTGACAGCAGTGTGTTAGCATTTGAACAAAGTGCTGTAGATCCATCGTCTTGTGCAGGTTGTGGTTAAAGTGATGGGATAAGTGTGTGTCAGGCAATGAAAAACGAAGTAGAGTTCGGTCAACATGAATTGCTGCTGTGCAGACTGTAGTTAGAGTTTTGCACATGTTACTCCAGTTGTGCCCACTGTCGTCTAGCAATCGAAAAGAAAAACTGTAATGAATTACTTTGTTTTCAGTGTCATGATGATGCAGAGAGCAAATCCCAAAGGTCGGCCGTGTGTGTGTGTGTGTGTGTGTGTGTGTGTGTGTGTGTGTGTGTGTGTGTGTGTGTGTGTGTGTGTGTGTGTGTGTGCAGGAAATATGTTACCATCAAACACCCTCTTTCTCTTCAGAAAATTATTTAAACGATTATTACAAATACAAGTCTGATTAGAAAGCATTTTGAAACTAAAATCCTTGAGGATTTAAGAAATGTCACATGCAAGGTTAAGCTGTTATGTTTAGCATTACATGTCCTTCTCACATGCCAAGTTGTTGGCAGGAAATGGAACAATCGAGGCAATGCTGCCATCTGATAAGGTAAGATCATCCTTATTATTCCTGAGGAGCAATTTGTTGCAAAGTCAGCATTAAAACAACCATCGCAGCAAAGCTGCCGATCATAACAACTGTTTTTCTTCCAGTGAGATGACTCTTTTTACAAGCAATAGACAACGATCGAAGGCAGCAATATTTTTTATGTTTATCACCATATAATTTGATAAATGTAGGGTTAGATATTAAATTTATGCCCAATGCCAGGGGTAATCTACCTCCAAAACTTGATAACTTTATCATATTTCCAAACAGTGAAAACCGGTCCCTTTCTGTCCAGCTGGGACACGCTTCTTGTTGCCATTTGTGGCTAATGAAGTTAATAAAGTCGGCTATAGTGATGGAAAATCCCATGGTTTAGGCTTAATTACTGTAGGCAACATTTTTAGAAATGAAACAGCTAAACTGACAATTTAAAGCATTTTGAAACAAAAATCCTTGAGGATTTAAGAAATGTTACACGCAAGGCTAAGCTTTTAGTGTTAGCATTCCAATGCCAACGCAGGAACAATCGAGGCAATGCTGGCTTCTGATAATCTAAGATCATCTTCATTATTCCTGAGGGGCTGTTTGTTGAAAAGCCAGCAGTAATACAATCATCACACAAATAATTCACACAAATTACATAATGGTATAGCAGCAGGGACAAATCAGTTCTTAAATCTACTGGTCCTGCATCTTTGCTCCAGGTGGAAGCAACCTGAACTCACTTAACAAAAGGTGACTAAGATTGGCCTTCTTTGTGACTTTGTGATATTAAACATTCTCATAAAGGTGGTGGCAATGTTAAAAATTCTGATAAAAGTGTGGACAATACCAGTATTAGGTTCAAAGGTTATCATCAATAATTGTCCTCAGATATACTGCTGAACAACTTGAACTGCGGGAAGAGTAAGGGGAGAGAGGCTTCTTCCTAAAGTCAATTATCATTTTGTTTTAAATATGATTATGTTAAAAAAGATAAATGTTTGGAGCAATTCATCCACCTGCTGCACCATGGTCATTTCATCTTCACTCAGCAGGGACACAGTAATGACAGTAGTACAATCATCTTTTTTCTGCACTTTATTTTCAGTATGACAAAGAATGCTACATTTTATACTATGTGCATTCTATGTTCTATGTTACTTAAAAGCAGCAGATACGGAAGACCACTTCATGATGTTCAAATTTTACATCTGCAGTGACATTAATACAGGATATAAGAGAGATATCTCAGTGGCAATTGGAAATGTCAGAATCAGTTTCATTTATAATGCTGCACATTTCAAGTGCTTTCATCGTTTCATTGTTGTCATAGAAGACATAACACACACTCACAAAGAGCTGTGTTTGGTAAAAAGCCACAGTCTACCATAATTTAATTTCAAACCCAGTGCCAAACAGAGAAACGCCCATAGTACGACCAAAGGAGAATCCTGTTCCCAGCACTTTTGCCTCTATACCTGACGGACCGATGCTGCCACCGGTGTCTATTGCCAGACCGAGTGTGACTTTCACCGGACCAACGGAGGCCGAAGCACTGGCCAGTTCTGCTTTGGCTATGGCTTTGACACCTACAGCCCTAGAGATTTCAGCCCCTGCGCTGGCGTTGGGCCCTTTGGCCTCTGCATCAAAAAAGCTCCATTCAGCACGAATGTGGCCAACTCCTGCACCAGCGTACACTCCAGTTTCCTCCTCAGATTCATCTTCAAATTTCCCGGCACCAGCATAGGTACCGGCAGCAAAAGCTTTACCGGGCCGGTCAATGGCGTCAGTCATCATCTGATTCCCGCCTGTACCAATCGCTAGATCACCTTTCACTACTGCATGGGTTACAAACAAAGAGACGCTACAGTTAAAGGTGCCGTAGGTAGGATTGTGAAGATCCAGGACTTAGCCAAAACATTTTAACATTGACAACTTCTCAGTCCCTCTCCTCTTTCCGCTAAAGCTCAAAACAGTCTCCTAAGCCCCTCCCCCCACAAGGGAGAATGAATGTGTGTGCCTGAGCAGTGATTGACACGCAGCTAGACAGCCCCCTGGCCCTGATTGGTGCATCTGAACAGGGAGCTGTGGATTTTTGCAAATCGCACTACAGGCTGTAGGTGGTGCCTGAGGAGCCTGATTTTTTTTTTAATTACCTGCTTCATGTAGTTCTACTGGAACATAGGGTCCGTTTCAGCAAATATGACAGAAAGTTAGTTTTATAAGGCTTACCTTTAATCTCAAAGAAGATATTTGGAAAAAATAGATGTACTTGAGAATAACATTGTAAATTAAAGCTGCAAGCAGCGTTGGACGGGCCCTCGCGCCTCAGTGCGCGTCAGGGTTACTGACGGACGCTGCTCCTTGCGACCGTGCATTTGCGCGGCACTCAGACACCACGAATCGTCACCAATGAAAAGGGAACTCTCTGCTGAGTTTAATGACACCTCACACAAGACTCTACTTTAAACGGTTCAAATGTTATGGAAGGGGGCGTGGCCTGAGTAAGTGGGCGTGGTCAAAGTATAGCGGGCGGCTCAGTATCACATGTAGACCACACATTATAAGTTTCATGTAAATCGGATTATGTTTGTCATATAAGACGAATTTCCTGTTGCCAGTGGGGGGAGCTATGACAAAAAGTCAATTCTGGCCTGTAGGTGTCCTCAGGCCTGGACTCTTGTCAATCGTGAGAAAGATACGACAGATACAACAACGTACACTCAAGTTACAACTTCTTTGTTCATCGCTAAACACTCAAAATGGCCGCCACGCCCACACCGTTTGACGAAAAGTTTTTCTTTTAATAACTTTTCATCTTTAAGGTGTTGAGATGGTTCAGACCAAATTTGAAGTCCATCGGATGAAACCTCTAGGAGGAGTTCGTTAAAGTATAGCACCTTGACTTTTAGGCCTACTTCCTGTTGCCACTAGGGGGCGCTATGACTTTAAGTCTTATGAATCATGAAAAGTTTCAAGCCAATTGGGTAATGTACACTCAAGTTACACCTACTTCCTGTTTTGATGGCGAAATGCACAAAAAGGCCGCCCCGCCATGGCCACGCCCTATGACGAAAAGTATTTATTTTAATAACTTTTCATCTTTATTGTATTAAGATGGCACAGACCAAATTTGAAGTTGATTAGATGAAATCTGTAGAAGGAGTTCGTTAAAGTAAGACGTGAAAATTCAAAAGAAATCAAAATGGCGGACTTCCTGTTAGGTTTAGGGTATGGCTCCAATGACGTTTTTTTGTACGTCTTGACATGCTACATATGTGTACCAAGTTTCGTTAGTCTACGTTAAATGTACTGCAGGGGCTCAATTTTTTTAATTTTGTAGGGGGCGTTAGCGAGCCATTTTTGTGCGCCTATTCCCAAAACACTTAATTTTCATTTAAATTGTGATGCAACCGCCAATTTTGGTGAGTTTATGAGTATGTTGAACTCCTCAAAAAGGCAATTCATTTGCCGGGAAAAGAATAATAACAATTCCTTCAGTTTCAATAGGGCCTTCGCCGCTGTCGGCGCTCGGGCCCTAAAAATATTTCAAAACTAACATTTTCCAAACAGATATCATCCGCAGAGACCTTGTGATAGTGTTATTTATAATTATTTATAATGTGTTGGGTTGATCAAGCCTGACTGTTTCAATGGTTTAAAACCTTTTAATGACTGATGTGTCAGACAGTGTTTTCTTCTTGGTGAAACAGGTGAATATAAGGGACATCTAAGCTCATATTTCAATATGTTAATTCAAATAAATACCACTTTAATTTGTTTTTATAATTAAAAAATTTGACAGTACCAAATTTGGCTTTTTCTCAAAATGTCGTTCTCATAATCAACATCCCACTGGACTCAAAGTTCAATTTGACTGACAAAAAAACCCCCAAATGTTTCTTTACTTACTCTTATCTGCACGGTCTGAAAAAAAGCAAAGGCGAAAATTAGTTGGATGTTTATTCAGGCAAGTTCATTTCTTTCTTTTGAAATCATAACACCACATGAAACATGTCAAACAGCAACAACAGAGTGATGGACTCTGCACATATACAAGGTTTATATAGCATCAAGATAAGTCCTCAATAAACCATATTTCTATTAATAGAAAGTATGCACTGCTGCACACGGTTGGTGTTTGCCTACCGGACATCTTCAGGAAGAGTAGTTCACTGGGAAAGAAAAAGAGGAAATGTCAGCAGCAGATTACAGCTAGAGTTTCTCTCAACTGCCTCAATAAGATCTGCAGCAACTTATACTTTATATTATATATAACATTTCTTCACATTACATTACACATTGCATTCAAAATGGTATTTGTTGATTAATAGTAAATTAATTAATGGACTAATTGGAATAGATAATGATGTTACTAAAGATGCAGATAACATTTCATTATTCTGTACTGAATATAAACAGTTAATAAAAATATAAATGATGACACAAACTGCACTATTTAGTGCAAAATATTAATAATACCATGAATCATGCATACATTGTTGTTTGCATAACAAACTTTACATGATTGATTTTTTACCTGAACGAGGTTGTTGATAGAAGGTGATGTATGCTGCGTGCTCTCAGCTTGACTGCTGGACTGCACCCATTGGAGGCATATATTCCCCACTGCAACAGATACTGAAAGTCTGAAGTTCACCTTCGGAACAGCTCAGAGCAAAAGGGCACAGAAAGGGAGGGGGTGGTGGGGAGATTTCCTCAATTTTTATAAAAAACACACAAAACTAATTAAAAGCTGCAGGCAGCGATAGACGGGCCCTCGCTTCTTCCCGCGTGTCTGGATCAGAAATGCTGTACCAAGTATAGGGGGCGAGGCAAACCATGACCAATGAAAAAGGAACTCTCTGCTGAGCACAACGATGCATCACACAAGTGTCTTGGTCAAACGGTTCATTAGTTATGAAAGGGGTGTGGCTACAGTTTAGAGGGCAGCACTAGACATGTATTTTGTTGCTCAATATCATGTGTAGACTGGATGACGTTTGTCACATAAAGGTCTTTTCAGACGGGGAGTGATAGTCGCTCCTCGTTAATTCATTTTATATGAGAGGCGAGTGGGCAGGGGGAACATCTAAGAATGTCTATCCATCTATCGTCATCGGGATCGGGTCGCGGAGGCAGCAGCTCCAGCAGGGGACCCCAAACTTCCCCTTCCCGAGCCACATTAACCAGCTCTGACTTATGATCTCTCCACCTTGTCCTGGGTCTTCCCCGAGGCCTCCTCCCAGCTGGACATTGCTGGAACACCTCCCTAAGGAGGAGCCCAGGGGGAATCCTTACCAGATGCCCAAACCACCTCAACTGGCTCCTTTCCACACGAAGGAGCAGCGGCTCTACTCCGAGTTCCTCATGGATGACTGAGATTCTCACCATATCGCTAAGGGAGACGCCAGCCACCCTCCTGAGGGAACCCATTTCGGCCGCTTGTACCCTGGATCTCATGACCCAGCCTTCATGACCATAGGTGGGGGTAGGAACGTAAATTGACTGGTCTTAGGACTGTATCGGGAAATGATTAAAAGCATCAATTTATCCTTAAATGTTTAGCATTCAGTGTATAATTCTGAATTAAACATTTGCTTCCAAATGACTGTATCGATCTAGACTTGTACTGTTTGAACCAGACCACGTTGTTTGGTTTTGGTTTGTTTATTTGATTGCAAAATTGATGCCCACAATAAACAAAAAGTTTGCATTTTCCAGATTGAATGAACAAATTGAATTTCATGTGGGGTTTTTAATGTATTAATTCAGTCATTCATTACCAAGCTGCAGTCAAGAACTTACAGTATATTTTCATTTTGTCTGACAATATCTTGATTATATACAGTACGTAATAATGACTTTACCTGCAGCTCAGCAGTTTGGTAATGACTGCTGCTCAACTGGCTTGGTATTTATGAGCCGCAATCAAGTTTCATACTTAAAAATATAAAGGCTAAATAAGAACAACTTTTTGGTGAATTCTGCTGTATTAAACCACAGTGATCATCCAGAGCAGAATGGGCCATCTTGGTGGTCAAACGCGCACAGTTTATTAATCTGCACCTATTTTTACACCAATTTTTATTTACTACCACATTACCTTTGGGTGTCTTCATGCCATTGAACATTGTCTTTGTGATGACAGAAATCTGACATCTTTGGGATTTGGCCTTTGATTTAATAAAATATGAATAATTTATAATTACCATTTTTACAGACAATCATCTATCAAAATTAACTTATAATAAAAAAACATTAGCTGGAGCCCTACTGTACATATTGCCACTCCATTGATACAAACTCCATCCCAGCCATTTATGAGTGGCATGATTCCCAAAGAGGTCCGATTGTTTGTTCCTAGTTCTGCATGTTTCTTATACCACTTCTGGAAAAGTTCAATTAGTGTCATAAACTGGAAAATTGAGAGAGTCAGAGGGCTCATTCAAAATGGTCTTGAGCACTTTATTTGGAGCTGACAATGTCTCTGAAGGATGCAGTTGCATCACAAACTCTACATTATCGGGTCGAATCTATAAGACAGAACAGAAAAGCAGTCTCATTAATGTCTGCAGGATGTGCCTTTATAAGTTCCTTTGAAAGACAATCTCACAGTTCCACTGGCTGGAGTCACATTGCTATATTAGCACATTATATTACATTACACTGACTTACTAACTTTACATTACATTACCTACTGATCACAGGTACCTGGCTGATGCCACTCAAAAACACTCAATTAATTTTTTTTTCAGTTGTCACTGTTTCATCGCGAGATAATTTAGAGCCGGTGTTTGTTTTGTTGGTTCTTACCTTCTTCAGAAAATCCATTTGACTGCTGGTACGTTAGTGTGAGGCTGTGGTGTATGTTGTAAAGCAGTTTGCCCGTACTGTGCAGGGTGTGTGACAGTCTGTTTTGAACTGTTTGCGGCTTGGGAGTTATTTAGACTTGGATTTGGACTATAGACTTATTGCCACCAAGACAAAATTCTTTTTCACAACACTGTTCGTTATGGACAGCACGCTCACAGATAAACAAAAGTACAAACATAACAGAATGGCATATAGGGAAATAACACAGACAGATAACACAGAGTGGCAGAAATGTGTTTTCACTGGGTCTCTTGTTTAGGGCTGCTATGGTTGCAAGGCAAGGCAAGGCAGTTTTATTTGTATAGCACATTTCAGCAACAGGGAATTTCAAAGTGCTTTAAAAGAAAACAGATTAAAAAAATAAAAAAAATAAAAATAAAAAACAGATTTAATAAATTAAACATTGAAGAGCAGTTAAAACAGTTACATATATAAAAGCAGATCAAATAGGAGTTTCTCTTTATATGCTTATATAGATTGTCATACAGTGTCAACAGTGCAACTTCAGTATAAGAAATAAACAGTTATTTAAAGAAAGGCATCATCAAAAAGATAGGTCTTCAGCCTTGATTTAAAAGAACTGAGAGTTGCAGCAGACCTGCAGTTTTCTGGGAGTTTGTTCCAGATATGTGGAGCATAAAAACTAAACGCTGCTTCCCCCTGTTTAGCTCTGACTCTGGGGACAACAAGCAGACCTGTCTCAGATGACCTGAGAGGTCTGGGTGGTTCATAGTGTAGTAGCAGATCAGAAATGTATTTTGCAGGCACCAAACTTTTGCCATGGCCAACACTCTTGCACCTCAGAGTCCTATACCAGAGGTGCAGAATGGTGAAATGGCTGTTGATTTGTACTTCTCACAATATTACAGATTATATATTCACCAACGCCAACACTTTGGTTTGCGAGCATATATCTGCAAAAAGACATTCCCATCAGCCTCAGCTGCAGTTTGTGTTAAGTGCAACATAGCAAATATTTTCATGCTAATACACATACTACTACTGCAGATACAGGCTCATTGTAAAAGCTACAATTTCCCCGAAGTAGGTTTTTACTTTCACTTACTGTATTTGTCGGCCCTGCAGAAATAATATTTGAAACGCCCTGTTATAAAACCATTAAAAAACAGTTAAAGGATAGCAGTTACTGTACAACTTATTTTATTTAATAAATTACTTTGTTTTTAGTTTCATGTGTGTGTGTGTGTGTGTGTGTGTTTGACTATTTGCTTTCTGTCTTAAAGGAACACGCCGACTTATCTAACTCTAGGGGTTACGGTGAATAAGCTAATGTCCCAATAAGTCAGCGTGTTCCTTTAACTTTTTATCTTTATGTTTTGATCATGGAAGAGGAATTATGACCCAACCCACTTCCTCTCTGTGCCCCTTTGGCCCATACTCTTTATAAATAAGTTAGTGTCTTACTTTCTGTTTCACACACACCTCCTGTAGATCAAGCAACATCATGCCGGTAAGTAATCCTTCATGTGAAGTTTATTATGCAAACAGAAATGTATACACGTAATATTGGTGTTTTACTAAATATACAAAATGTTAGTTTGGATCATTAAATTATATTTTTAATTCACTAAGGTCCAAGTTTGTAGCAATGATTTATACTTTTTTCTAATTCAGAAATCTTACTCCCATGTATTTCTTGTTTTAATGTTGAAAATCTGATCATTAACACAATTGTGCTGGTTGATCATTGATGAACAAATATTTGTATATATCATACCTGTAATTTGCTATAGATCTAAACAGAATATCTACACTACCGTCATATTTCATTTGAGGCAGTTCCCACAGGAAAAACTCTAGTTTTAATCTGCTGCCGACATTTCTTCTTTTTCTTTCAGAGTCTTAAGTATAAACAACAGAACCCAGGTAGGCAAACGTCATCTCAAAGAAATAGTATATATATTACACTATATATATATATATATATATATATATATATATATATATATATATATATATATATAGTACAGTATATTTAGGGCTTCTGAGGAGACAGAAGCACTTTAAGTTCATTTCTAACTTTATTGACTGAAAGTAAAACAAAAAGCTGCCAAATCTCATTGGAGATGTCAAAATGTCGAGTCTATAAATCTGGAGCTTTTGAAGTTAGACAATGTTGTGAATTTCACAGGTTTTATATGACCCTTATTGATTTTAAAAGAAAAGATGACCTTGCCTAAATATGAAAAAACAAAGTTTCCTTTTTTTCTTTCAGACATGGTATGTGATGGTGAGTAAAAAAAATAAATCTTTTAATTTTGTTACTACACTATAGGCTGTTGATTATTTTAGGACTAGTGTTGATGTCTGAAGAGCATAATGTAATATCTATGAGAAAGAAGTCTGAATTTGGAGAGCAAAGGTCATGAGAGAAAAATAAATAGAGTTTGGGGTTTTATGAAAATAAGTGGTATCTGAAGTTATATTTTAATTAATAGGTTTCGCCACTAAATAAATACGTTCTGACATCATGCTGCAGTGGCCAATCCTATAAATAGACTTGTAATGTTTGTTGGTAAATGCTTTGTATCTGACAATATTTTTTGTAACAAAATTCTTGAATAGCCTATATAACAAGCTCACTCTCAAAATGTTACTTTAAAATGTCATTTTTTTCATTCTTCCAATTGTACGTAAACCTATCTTAGTGGTACGGGATGTTTTTGTTCACTGTTCATAGTTACTGTACACCTACAAATAGTAGTGAGCAGGGGCATAGCACAAAATATACTTAACTGCTTCCAGTAGATGCGTATGGAAATAGTTATTTTAACCCAAACCCTGGTTTTTACAGCATTAACCATGTGTTTAAAACAGCAACCGTGCGTTTGTTTCACAGCGTTAAATAGAACAGCCATATTTTATAAGATATAATATGAATCCATTAATGGGAATACGTTGATAGGTAACATTTTGGTAACATTGATCTTTAGTCCTCTTTGAGATTAAATGTACTATCTCTTTATTTGCAGCCCATGCAGATGTGAAAGCAAGTGCAGAAGTTTCTGTTGGAACAGCCGGGTTGGTGGAGATGATCGACACCTTTGACCGGCCTGGTTCATCTACTGCTGTTGGTACCTACGCAGATGCCGGGGTATATGCAGATGGTTTAGAGGATAAACCTATGAAGCGTATTCCCAAGGCAGGAGTGTACGCTGGTGCAGGAGTGGGCCTCGCTCGTGCTGAATGGAGCATTTTTGAGGCTCAGGCCAAAGGGCCCAACGCCAGCGCAGGAGCCGGAGCCTCTGCAGCCTCTCTCAGTGCCGGAGCCTTTGCCAAAGCAGAAGTGGCCAGTGCTTCAGCCACTGCTGGTCCGCTGAAAGCTACAGTCGGTCTGTCAGCAGACACCGGCGCCAGCGTTGGTCTGACAGGTGTAGAGGCAAAGGTGCTGGGAACCGGCTTCTCCTTTGGTCGTAAAATGGGCGTTTCTCTGTTTGGCACTGGGTTTGAAGTTAACTTATGGTAGACTGCAGCCAAATGAAGCTCTTAGTGATTATGTTTTGTGGCTTCTATTCCAACAATAAAACCATTTGAAATGTGCAGCATTTATAAATTAAACTTCATTTATGAAAATCTGTTAGATTTGTTAGGTCAGTACTGTGGAATATTAAATCATCTATTTTGCTCACAACATTTTAGCCTTTCTTACCCTCAGCTGTGCATACACAACAAGTTATGATCTTTTTAAAATATAAAAATGTGAAATTTGTTGTGCAATCAGGAGGATTTGAAAGACCCTGTATGCCAATAACATTTCTACACTTTCTGAAATAAATCTTTTTTTTAATTATTTTATTAAAATTTTTAAATGATTTGAAGTTGTTTTTGATCTGTGTTATCCAGCTTCTTTTTTCTCTCACTCAGGAGAGAGTTGTCCTGTGTGGTTTTCTATAATATATATAATATATAATATAACACATAGTTGAATTAGTTTTACATGCTGTTGTCCATCTATGTGTTTTCTGTGGAGGAAATCTGTTACCATCAAAATCTGCCTTTCACAAGATTATAAATATGTTATGGAATTTTGATCTCTCATTTGATCTCTGTTCAACAGGGTGACCAGTAATACAGAACAAATATCACGTTAATGACATTACTCAAATCTACATTCTACATACTGTGTTTTTAAATGTTTTCAAACAGATTGTTTATCTTATAATGATAATGTAAGTCATATTTTTCAGAGGTAGAGGTAAGGACCGTTCTTTAATCCAGTTAATAAACTTTATATGACTCTTTTTGCAAGCAATAAACAAAGATCCAAGGCAGCAATATCTTTTATATGTTTATCACAGTATAATCGTGATGAAGGCAGTGTTGAACATTAAGTGTTCAACACTTAATATACTCTATACAATATACTCTTCAAGGGTTGTTCATCTCCCTCCAAAACGTATCTAACATTGATAACTTTATCATATTCTCAAACGATGAAAAACGCTCCTGATGCTTTAACACATAAGCAGCATTTTAATGTTACAGCTGATGGAGGTGGAGGTGGAGGTGGAGCTCTTTTTAATTACTTTATATACTGTTTGGTAGTCTATTGTAAAGTAACTCCAGCTGTCAGATGAATGTAATGGTAGATGTGTAAAAAGTGGGAGAAAAAAAATTCTGGTGTGCACAAGATGCTTTCTGGTGCGCACAAGACACCTTCGGCAGAGATTTGGGCTCCTGCGCTGACATTGGGCCCTTTGATTTGAGAAACAGTATCGCTTTGAGAGTGTCCGAATCCTGCACCAGCATACCATCCAACCCCCTGAGAATCTGTGACTGTCCCAGCATCAGCGTACGCACCAACAGTACAATCTTCGTCAGGCCAGTCGCTCCCATCAGTACCAAACTGAAGAGCTCTTCACAACTGCATGAGTTACAAACAAAGACACATTATGATATCCAAAATGATATTTGAAAACCTTGTACAGAGAACGTCTTAGACTCCAGACAGACTTTGATCACTTATCTATGAATGAATCCAGGCTTTGTCTGCTCAAATCTAGACAGTGCTTTTTTGAGTCACAGGATAAAGCTGGGAAGCTTCTGGCTCATTAGGCCAGAGCCAAGGCAACCTCACGGCTAATTCCTGCCATTAGAGCTAATTCAGGCGAGATCCACACTGATCCTGTCACCATTAATAAAATACTTGCCAAATTTTATGCTGAACTGTACATCTCTAACTGCCCTCCCATTGCAGATGGCACGCTTAATGATATGACTTTCCCCCAAATAGAAGTTGAATCCGTGAATGACTTGGGTGGCCTTATAACCACTGCTGAGGTTCAGGGAGCCATTAACTCGCTACAGAGCGGTAAATCCCCGGGGCAGGATGGCTACAGTGTAGAATATTATAAAACATTTTCCGCTCTCCTCGCGCCAGTTAAGAGATGTGTACAACAAGGCTTTTCGTCAGCGTCGCCTTCCGGACACCCTATCGAAGGCCACTATCTACCTAATTCTTAAGAAGGGGAAATATCCCTTGCTTTGCGGCAGCTATAGAGCGATCTCACTCCTCAATGTGGACCTCAAAATTCTCTCAAAGGCTCTTGCCCTCCATTATCTCGCTAGATCAGACAGGGTTCATGCCTGGCCGACAGTTTCCCACAACACTAGACACCGAAAAGGCCTTCGACAGGGTCGAGTGGGGATACCTATACGAGGCAATGGACATGTTCACAATTTTATCCTCTGGGTCAGATTGTTATATTCATCCCCGATGGCCTCAGTCCAAACTAACGACACGTTGTCACCTCTTTTCTCACTTCGGAGAGGCAACAGACAGGGCTGCCCTCTGTCCCCGCTACTGTTCGCCATTGCAATCAAACCTCTGGCCGTTTGGCTGCGCTTGGAGGAAGGTTTCGAGGGGATCACACGATCTGGTACAACTCATAAAGTCTCACTGTATGCGGACAACCTGCTCCTGTACATCTCTAACCCAGCCATCTCACTTCCTGTGATTTTAAACATTCTGGAACGGTTCGGTGCGTATTCCGGCTACAAGCTCAAATACCGGAAATGCGAGCTCCTAGCGATAAACTCTCTGGCTAGGCAGCTCCCACGATCGTTATCGTCATTTAAGTGGGCTGAGGACGGATTCCGCTACTTGGGTTTTTGTATTACAACGGCCATATCAGACATGTTCCGCAAAAATCTCTTACCTCTGGTTGAAAAAACTGAAAGCGATTTTGACCGCTGTCCCTCTCCCTCGTGGGCCGGATAAATTTGATTAAGATGGTTGTCCTCCCCAGATTTCTTTATCTTTTCCAGCACATCCCGGTACTTATTTCTAAATCTTTTTTCGACAAGCTGGACAGGGCGATATCTAAATTTCTCTGGGGCGGCAAACCCGTTAGGATCCGCAAGGCGATATTACAGTCCCCTAAGACTGAGGGGGGTCTGGCACTCCCTAACTTCAGACGATATTACTGGGCAGCTAACCTGCAAAAACTCTTTTACTGGATGAGTGACGACTGTGCCTCACTACCTGTCTGGGTACACTTGGAGAGGGCGAGCTCACGCCTTCCACTGCAGTCGGCCCTCTGTTCCCAACTCCCTTTGCCTTCAACACCTGTGGGCACATGCCCGATTGTATCTCTCTCGCTTAAGATCTGGAGTCAGGTTAGGAAAAACTTTGGTTTGCAGGGCCCTTCCGTCTCGACCCCACTGGAATTTAGGACCTGGCACAACAAGGGTATCATCAGTGTCAAGGACCTATACAAGGATGGCATATTTGCATCCTTCACAGAGCTCTCTTTCTTTTATGGCTTGCCGAAGTAACAACTCTTTTGCTTTTTCCAGATTAGAGATTTTGTCAAGAAGACATTCCCCCACTTTCCTAACCGCCTTTCCTTATTAACAACATAAATGTATGTATTTATTTATACAAGTTGTGTGTGTGTGTGTGTGTGTGTGTGTGTGTGTGTGTGTGTGTGTGTGTGTGTGTGTGTGTGTGTGTGTGTGTGTGTGTGATTCTCTTGACAGCTTTAGTCCCCTATCAGGCCAGCAAGTGACAGGATGCTGCTACATGTTTTGCAGCCCAGTTTGTTATCTTTAAAAATGAGCCAGATGTTCGTGGAGCAAAAATACATCATTTGGTCCCTTGACCAACAGTCAGGCCATCCATGTGTTTTGTTACTCACATTATTGTTGACGTCGGTGTCATTGACTAAGGTAACGTTAAGGTTGGTAGCTGCAGACTCCTCATTAACGCTAGCTGTTCCGCTCACATCAACGTTAACGTTAGTTTGAAGCTCATGAATCATACCTGATGTTTCTGGTTGGACTTGGACCTCTGTTGACGTGTCTGGCTTTGACACACGTGTTCTTTTAGTACCTTTCTGAAGCCAGGCTAACATAACGACTTACAAACTTGACACACTTCTTTTTAGTTTCTAGGTTTTCAGCAGTGAAAAATCTGTTACGGTCAGGCTGCAGGCATCAGACAGCTTTTCCGAACTGAGGTAAGTCACCTAGTGCCCTCTGGGTAGTGTAGTTTATGTAAAGTTAGGGTCAATCTCTCTGACACTGACGCTTTCTCTGTCAGTGGTAGAGTAACGGCTACATGCGAGAAGTAGCGGTACGCAAGAAAAAGGGCAGGTATGCGTAAGAGTAAAATGTAGAAGTGGCGGTACTACGTACCGGTGAGTACCGGCCCACTTCGAGCACTGGTTTCTGCATTGTACAATTATACTATACCCGGCCTCCGCGAACACTCGTTCTTAGTCAAAAGCTGCGTGGGAGGGTGATCTGAGCATGACTATTACGGACCATCAATGGGACCATGCTCTGGCTATGGTTCACTCTTCTTCCATATGCACTCGTCATTGCTTAATCCAATGCAAGGTCCTTCATAAAGTCCACTACACAAACGCAAAATTGTCTAAAATATACTCCACTGTCTGGGATGCCTGTAACAGGTGTAATCAGTCCCCCGCCAACCATACTCATATGTTCTGGTCTTGGCCTAAACTGACAACCTTCTGGATGAGCATTTTTGACACCTTGAGCAGAGCGTATAATCCCACTGTCCCACCTAACCATCTATCAGCCATTTTTGGCATTTCCCCTGACACGGACCTCCCTGTTGCATTGAGGCGCCCGGAGACTAATCTTGTTCAACTGGAGTCACGCCTCGTCAAGTCTCGTTGGATTAAAGAAGTGCTTGACAACTTGAAACTCGAGAAGCTTAGAGCATCTATGAAAGGCTCCTTCTTGACATTCCTAAATACATGGAACCCTTTCCTAGAATTAGTTGACTCCCTCAGCCTATTTACCAACACGGAGGACTGAGCTGAAGTTGGAAAAAATATATATATATTTCACAAATAATATTTTTTCAAACAGATATCATCCACAGAGACCTTCTGATATACTATGGGCTACTTCTTTATAATGTGTTGGGTTGATCAAGCCTGACTGTTTCAATTTTCTTCTTGAGGAAACCAGTGAATATAAGAGACATCTGAACTTATATTTGAATATGTTAACTCTCAAACCCTTGTCCTCAGAATAATACAGCTTTAACTTGTTTTTTATGTTAAATTTCTCATAGAATTTGGACTTTATCGGGCGCCCTGTTAGCTCACCTGGTTGAGTGTGCGCCCAATGTACTAAGGCTCAGTCCTTAGCGCAGTGGCCAGGGTTCAAGTCCATGCCGCGACCTGCACGTCAATCCCCCTCTCTCTCTAACCACTCAGCTGTCCTGTCAAGTAAAGACCAAAAAGCTAAGGATCGATCAATACTGTTTTTTCAAGGCCGATACCGATTATTAGTAGTTAACGAAACCGATTAACGATATTTGGAACCAAAATGCATTTCCAATGAAAATGAAAATCTTTAAGTCAAAATTATACGGAAGAGGATTAGGGCCACATGTGAAAAATGTATTTGAGTTCTGAGTTTAAAGTCAGAATCTTGAGAAAAAAAATCAGAATTCTGACTTTAATCTCAGAACTCAATAATTTTTTTCACATGTAGCCCTAATCCTCTTCCATAAAATTAAGATTTTGGAATGTTACAAAGTCCAACACAAAACCTTGTTTAAATGCTTTAAGCAATTATATAACAAATTAGAAATATTCAACATAGTACCCATTAAAAGAACATGTTGCACTGACTTTAAGATGAAAGATGAATATGCAGAACTATTGTCATTAACAGAATGTCATATAGTGAAATAACACAGGCAGATAACACAGAGTGGCAGAGATGTGTTTTCTCTGCATCTCTTGTTTAGGGCTGCTATGGCTGCAGGCACCAAACTTTTGCCATGGCCAACTCTCTTGCTCTTCAGGGTCCTGTACCTGCGTCCAGGGGGCAGAATGGTGAAATGGCTATTGATTTGTACTTCTCACAATATTACAGATTATATATTCACCAGCTCCAACACTTTGGTTTTCGAACATATATCTGCAAAACTAAAGACATTCCCATCAGCCTCCGCTATAGTTTGTGTTTAGTGCAACATAGCAAATGCTTTCATGCTAATACACATACTACTACTGCAGATTAGGTTTATTGTAAATGCTACAATTTCCCTGAAGTAGGTTTTTACTTTCACTTGCTGTATTTGTCAGTCCTGCAGAAATAACCTTTGAAATGCCCTGTTATAAAACCATAAAAAAACAGTTAAAGGATAGCAGTTAATGTCTTATTTAATGAATTACTTTGTTTTCAGTTTCATATGTGTGTGTGTGTGTGTGTGTGTGTGTGTGTGTGTGTGTGTGTGTGTGTGTGTGTGTGTGTGTGTGTGTGTGTGCGTGTGCGTGTGTGTGTGTGTGTGATTATTACAAATACAATTCTGATTAGAAAGCATTTCAAAACAAAGATGTTAATGTTACACGCAAGTTAAGGCACATGCAGTTGTTGGCAGGAAATGGCCATTTCTGAGGAGCAATTTGTTGCAAAGCCAGCATCTAATACAACCATCGCAGTGAGGTGACACCTTTTCCAAGTAATAGACAAAGATTGAAGAAAGCAATATCTTTTATGTTTATCACCGTATAATCTGATAAATGCAGGGTTAGATATTAAGTGTATGTCCAAAGCCAGGGGTAATCTACCTCCAAAACTTGATAACTTTATCATATTTCCAAACAGTGAAAACCGGTCCCTTTCTGTCCAGCTGGGACACGCTTCTTGTTGCCATTTGTGGCTAATGAAGTTAATAAAGTCGGCTATAGTGTTGGAAAATCACATGGTTTAGGCTTAATTTTGGTTTTGGTTTAGTTTTGGTATAGGAGACATTTTAGAAATTTAACAGCTAATCTGACCATTTAAAGCATTTTGAAACAAAAATCCTTTATGTTTAGCATTACATGTCCTTCTCACATGCCAAGTTGTTGGCAGCAAATGGAACAATCGAGGCAATGCTGCCATCTGATAATGTAAGAACATCTTTATTATTCCTGAGGGGCTGTTTGTGGAAAAGCCAGCAGTAATACAATCATCACACAGATAATTCACACAAATTACATAATGTTATAGCAGCAGGGACAAATCAGTAATGGCAATAGTACAATCATCTTTTTTCTGCACTTTATTTTCAGTATGACAAAGACTGCTGCATTTTCTACTATGTGCATTTTTTTTTAAAAAGCAGCAGACACGGAAAAACCACTTCATCATGTTCAAATGTTAGATCTGCAGTGACATTAATACAGGATATAATAAAGATATCTCAGTGGAGATTGGAAATGTCAGAACCAGTTTTATTTATAATGCTGCTCATTTCAAATGCTTTCATCATTTAATTGTTGTCATGAGATAGCACACACTCACAAAGACCTGCGTTTGGAACAAAGCCACAGTTTTGTTTTGTGGGCATTTTTGCCTTAAATCACCAGGACAGCATGAAAGGGGAGAGAGAGGGGGGAAGACAGGTCGAAATTTAACCCTGGGCCTCTTCGTCGAGGAAAAAAACTCTACATATGGGTGCACGCTCTACCAACTGAGCTACCCAAGCGCCCACAAAGCCACAGTCTACCATAATTTAATTTCAAACCCAGTGCCAAACACAGAAACGCCCATAGTACGACCGATGGAGAAGCCAGTTCCCAGCACCTTTGCCTCTACACCTGAAGGACCAACACCGATGCCGGTGTCGGCTGACAGACCGACTGTGGCTTTTACTGGACCTGCAGAGGCTGAAGCACTGGCCAGTTCTGCTTTGGCTATGGCTCTGACACCCGCTGCCCTAGACATTTCGGCCCCTGCGCTAGCGTTGGGCCCTTTGGCCTGTGCATCAAAAAAGCCCCATTCAGCACGAGCGTGGCCAACTCCTGCACCAGCGTACACTCCAATTTCCTCCTCAGATTGATCTTCGTATTTCCCGGCACCAGCATAGGTACCAGCAGTAAACACTTTACCGGGCCGGTCAATGGCGTCGATCATCAACTGATTCCTGCCTGTACCAACCGCTAGATCTCCTTTCACTACTGCATGGGTTACAAACAAAGAGACGCTACAGTTAATCTCAAAGAAGATATATGAAAAAATAGATGTACTTGAGAATAACATTATAAAAAACATTTCAAAACTAAACTTTTCTAAACAGATATCATCCGCAGAGACCTTGTGATAGTGTTATTTATAATGTGTTGGGTTGATCAAGCCTGACTGTTTCAATGGTTTAAAACCTTTTAATGACTGATGTGTCAGACAGTGTTTTCTTCTTGGTGAAACAGGTGAATATAAGGGACATCTAAGCTCATATTTCAATATGTTAACTCAAATAAATACCACTTTAATTTGATTTTATAATTTAAAAAAATCTCTAAATTTGGACAATACCAAATTTGGCTTTGTATCAAAATGTCGCTCTCATAATCAACATCCCACTAGACTCAAAGTTCAATTTGACTGACAAAAAAAACACCCAAAATGTTTCTTTACTTACTCTCATCAGCACAGTCTGAAAAAAAGAAAAGGGGAAAATGAGTTGGATGTTTATTCAGGTAAGTTCATTTCTTTCTTTTGAAATCACGTCACATGAAACATGTCAAACAGCGACAACAGAGTGATGGACTCTGCACATATACAAGGTTTATAGCATCAATATACTTCAATACTCATAACACTGATCAAAAAAAAAGTAAGGATTTTTTATTTGTTATCTGGCAGCTCTTTGTTCCACTTACAATCACTGAAGTTAGATATTAAGTAAAAGTTCATCAGTCCTCAATAAACCATATTTCTATTAATAGAAAGTATGCACTGCTGCACACGGTTGGTGTTTGCCTACCGGACATCTTCAGGAAGAGTAGTTCACTGGGAAAGAAAAAGAGGAAATGTCAGCAGCAGATTACAGCTAGAGTTTCTCTCAACTGCCTCAATAAGATCTGCAGCAACTTTATATTATATATTACATTACATATTGCATACAAAATGGTATTTGTTCATAAATGATCATCAATGTTACTGAAGATGCAAATAACATTTCATTATTCTGTACTGAATACAAACAGTCAATAAAAATATAAATTACTGATACAAACTGCACTATTTAGTGCAAAATACTAATAATACCATAAAGCATGAAAACATTGTTGTTTGCATAACAAACTTTACATGATTGATTTTTTACCTGAACGAGGTTGTTGATAGAAGGTGATGTATGCTGCATGCTCTCAGCTTGACTGCTGGACTGCACCCATTGGAGGCATATATCCCCCACTGCAACAGAAAGTGAACGTTTAAAGTTCACTTTCAAAAACAGTTTTTGTATTACAACGGCCATATCAGACATGTTCCGCAAAAATCTCTTACCTCTGGTCGAAAAAACTAAAAACGATTTTGACCGCTGGTCGGTCTTACCACTCTCCCTCGTGGGCCGGATAAATTTGATTAAGATGGTTGTCCTCCCCAGATTTCTTTATCTTTTCCAGCACATCCCGGTACTTATTTCTAAATCTTTTTTCGACAAGCTGGACAGGGCGATATCTAAATTTCTCTGGGGCGGCAAACCCGTTAGGATCCGCAAGGCGATATTACAGTCCCCTAAGACTGAGGGGGGTCTGGCACTCCCTAACTTCAGACGATATTACTGGGCAGCTAACCTGCAAAAACTCTTTTACTGGATGAGTGACGACTGTGCCTCACTACCTGTCTGGGTACACTTGGAGAGGGCGAGCTCACGCCTTCCACTGCGATCGGCCCTCTGTTCCCAACTCCCTTTGCCTTCAACACCTGTGGGCACATGCCCGATTGTATCTCTCTCGCTTAAGATCTGGAGTCAGGTTAGGAAAAACTTTGGTTTGCAGGGCCCTTCCGTCTCGACCCCACTGCTTAAAACCATGTCTTTACACCCTCAAGTTCAGACCTGGAATTTAGGACCTGGCACAACAAGGGTATCATCAGTGTCAAGGACCTATACAAGGATGGCATATTTGCATCCTTCACAGAGCTCTCTTTCTTTTATGGCTTGCCGAAGTAACAACTCTTTTGCTTTTTCCAGATTAGATATTTTGTCAAGAAGACATTCCCCCACTTTCCTAACCGCCTTTCCTTATTAACAACATAAATGTATGTATTTATTTATACAAGTTGTGTGTGTGTGTGTGTGTGTGTGTGTGTGTGTGTGTGTGTGTGTGTGTGTGTGTGTGTGTGTGTGTGTGATTCTCTTGACAGCTTTAGTCCCCTATCAGGCCAGCAAGTGACGGGATGCTGCTACATGTTTTGCAGCCCAGTTTGTTATCTTTAAAAATGAGCCAGATGTTCGTGGAGCAAAAATACATCATTTGGTCCCTTGACCAACAGTCAGGCCATCCATGTGTTTTGTTACTCACGTTATTGTTGACGTCGGTGTCATTGACTAAGGTAACGTTAAGGTTGGTAGCTGCAGACTCCTCATTAACGCTAGCTGTTCCGCTCACATCAACGTTAACGTTAGTTTGAAGCTCATGAATCGTACCTGATGTTTCTGGTTGGACTTGGACCTCTGTTGACGTGTCTGGCTTTGACACACGTGTTCTTTTAGTACCTTTCTGAAGCCAGGCTAACATAACGACTTACAAACTTGACACACTTCTTTTTAGTTTCTAGGTTTTCAGCAGTGAAAAATCTGTTACGGTCAGGCTGCAGGCATCAGACAGCTTTTCCGAACTGAGGTAAGTCACCTAGTGCCCTCTGGGTAGTGTAGTTTATGTAAAGTTAGGGTCAATCTCTCTGACACTGGCGCTTTCTCTGTCAGTGGTAGAGTAACGGCTACATGCGAGAAGTAGCGGAATGCAAGAAAAAGGGCAGGTATGCGTAAGAGTAAAATGTAGAAGTGGCGGTACTGCGGCCCACTTCGAGCACTGGTTTCTGCATTGTACAATTATACTATACCCGGCCTCTGCGAACACTCGTTCTTAGTCAAAAGCTGCGTGGGAGGGTGATCTGAGCATGACTATTACGGACCATCAATGGGACCATGCTCTGGCTATGGTTCACTCTTCTTCCATATGCACTCGTCATTGCTTAATCCAATGCAAGGTCCTTCATAAAGTCCACTACACAAACGCAAAATTGTCTAAAATATACTCCACTGTCTGGGATGCCTGTAACAGGTGTAATCAGTCCCCCGCCAACCATACTCATATGTTCTGGTCTTGGCCTAAACTGACAACCTTCTGGATGAGCATTTTTGACACCTTGAGCAGAGCGTATAATCCCACTGTCCCACCTAACCATCTATCAGCCATTTTTGGCATTTCCCCTGACACGGACCTCCCTGTTGCATTGAGGCGCCCGGAGACTAATCTTGTTCAACTGGAGTCACGCCTCGTCAAGTCTCGTTGGATTAAAGAAGTGCTTGACAACTTGAAACTCGAGAAGCTTAGAGCATCTATGAAAGGCTCCTTCTTGACATTCCTAAATACATGGAACCCTTTCCTAGAATTAGTTGACTCCCTCAGCCTATTTACCAACACGGAGGACTGAGCTGAAGTTGGAAAAAATATATATATATTTCACAAATAATATTTTTTCAAACAGATATCATCCACAGAGACCTTCTGATATACTATAGGCTACTTCTTTATAATGTGTTGGGTTGATCAAGCCTGACTGTTTCAATTTTCTTCTTGAGGAAACCAGTGAATATAAGAGACATCTGAACTTATATTTGAATATGTTAACTCTCAAACCCTTGTCCTCAGAATAATACAGCTTTAACTTGTTTTTTATGTTAAATTTCTCATAGAATTTGGACTTTATCGGGCGCCCTGTTAGCTCACCTGGTTGAGTGTGCGCCCAATGTACTAAGGCTCAGTCCTTAGCGCAGTGGCCAGGGTTCAAGTCCATGCCGCGACCTGCACGTCAATCCCCCTCTCTCTCTAACCACTCAGCTGTCCTGTCAAGTAAAGACCAAAAAGCTAAGGATCGATCAATACTGTTTTTTCAAGGCCGATACCGATTATTAGTAGTTAACGAAACCGATTAACGATATTTGGAACCAAAATGCATTTCCAATGAAAATGAAAATCTTTAAGTCAAAATTATACGGAAGAGGATTAGGGCCACATGTGAAAAATGTATTTGAGTTCTGAGTTTAAAGTCAGAATCTTGAGAAAAAAAATCAGAATTCTGACTTTAATCTCAGAACTCAATAATTTTTTTCACATGTAGCCCTAATCCTCTTCCATAAAATTAAGATTTTGGAATGTTACAAAGTCCAACACAAAACCTTGTTTAAATGCTTTAAGCAATTATATAACAAATTAGAAATATTCAACATAGTACCCATTAAAAGAACATGTTGCACTGACTTTAAGATGAAAGATGAATATGCAGAACTATTGTCATTAACAGAATGTCATATAGTGAAATAACACAGGCAGATAACACAGAGTGGCAGAGATGTGTTTTCTCTGCATCTCTTGTTTAGGGCTGCTATGGCTGCAGGCACCAAACTTTTGCCATGGCCAACTCTCTTGCTCTTCAGGGTCCTGTACCTGCGTCCAGGGGGCAGAATGGTGAAATGGCTATTGATTTGTACTTCTCACAATATTACAGATTATATATTCACCAGCTCCAACACTTTGGTTTTCGAACATATATCTGCAAAACTAAAGACATTCCCATCAGCCTCCGCTATAGTTTGTGTTTAGTGCAACATAGCAAATGCTTTCATGCTAATACACATACTACTACTGCAGATTAGGTTTATTGTAAATGCTACAATTTCCCTGAAGTAGGTTTTTACTTTCACTTGCTGTATTTGTCAGTCCTGCAGAAATAACCTTTGAAATGCCCTGTTATAAAACCATAAAAAAACAGTTAAAGGATAGCAGTTAATGTCTTATTTAATGAATTACTTTGTTTTCAGTTTCATATGTGTGTGTGTGTGTGTGTGTGTGTGTGTGTGTGTGTGTGTGTGCGTGTGCGTGTGTGTGTGTGTGTGATTATTACAAATACAATTCTGATTAGAAAGCATTTCAAAACAAAGATGTTAATGTTACACGCAAGTTAAGGCACATGCAGTTGTTGGCAGGAAATGGCCATTTCTGAGGAGCAATTTGTTGCAAAGCCAGCATCTAATACAACCATCGCAGTGAGGTGACACCTTTTCCAAGTAATAGACAAAGATTGAAGAAAGCAATATCTTTTATGTTTATCACCGTATAATCTGATAAATGCAGGGTTAGATATTAAGTGTATGTCCAAAGCCAGGGGTAATCTACCTCCAAAACTTGATAACTTTATCATATTTCCAAACAGTGAAAACCGGTCCCTTTCTGTCCAGCTGGGACACGCTTCTTGTTGCCATTTGTGGCTAATGAAGTTAATAAAGTCGGCTATAGTGTTGGAAAATCACATGGTTTAGGCTTAATTTTGGTTTTGGTTTAGTTTTGGTATAGGAGACATTTTAGAAATTTAACAGCTAATCTGACCATTTAAAGCATTTTGAAACAAAAATCCTTTATGTTTAGCATTACATGTCCTTCTCACATGCCAAGTTGTTGGCAGCAAATGGAACAATCGAGGCAATGCTGCCATCTGATAATGTAAGAACATCTTTATTATTCCTGAGGGGCTGTTTGTGGAAAAGCCAGCAGTAATACAATCATCACACAGATAATTCACACAAATTACATAATGTTATAGCAGCAGGGACAAATCAGTAATGGCAATAGTACAATCATCTTTTTTCTGCACTTTATTTTCAGTATGACAAAGACTGCTGCATTTTCTACTATGTGCATTTTTTTTTAAAAAGCAGCAGACACGGAAAAACCACTTCATCATGTTCAAATGTTAGATCTGCAGTGACATTAATACAGGATATAATAAAGATATCTCAGTGGAGATTGGAAATGTCAGAACCAGTTTTATTTATAATGCTGCTCATTTCAAATGCTTTCATCATTTAATTGTTGTCATGAGATAGCACACACTCACAAAGACCTGCGTTTGGAACAAAGCCACAGTTTTGTTTTGTGGGCATTTTTGCCTTAAATCACCAGGACAGCATGAAAGGGGAGAGAGAGGGGGGAAGACAGGTCGAAATTTAACCCTGGGCCTCTTCGTCGAGGAAAAAAACTCTACATATGGGTGCACGCTCTACCAACTGAGCTACCCAAGCGCCCACAAAGCCACAGTCTACCATAATTTAATTTCAAACCCAGTGCCAAACACAGAAACGCCCATAGTACGACCGATGGAGAAGCCAGTTCCCAGCACCTTTGCCTCTACACCTGAAGGACCAACACCGATGCCGGTGTCGGCTGACAGACCGACTGTGGCTTTTACTGGACCTGCAGAGGCTGAAGCACTGGCCAGTTCTGCTTTGGCTATGGCTCTGACACCCGCTGCCCTAGACATTTCGGCCCCTGCGCTAGCGTTGGGCCCTTTGGCCTGTGCATCAAAAAAGCCCCATTCAGCACAAGCGTGGCCAACTCCTGCACCAGCGTACACTCCAATTTCCTCCTCAGATTGATCTTCGTATTTCCCGGCACCAGCATAGGTACCAGCAGTAAACACTTTACCGGGCCGGTCAATGGCGTCGATCATCAACTGATTCCTGCCTGTACCAACCGCTAGATCTCCTTTCACTACTGCATGGGTTACAAACAAAGAGACGCTACAGTTAATCTCAAAGAAGATATATGAAAAAATAGATGTACTTGAGAATAACATTATAAAAAACATTTCAAAACTAAACTTTTCTAAACAGATATCATCCGCAGAGACCTTGTGATAGTGTTATTTATAATGTGTTGGGTTGATCAAGCCTGACTGTTTCAATGGTTTAAAACCTTTTAATGACTGATGTGTCAGACAGTGTTTTCTTCTTGGTGAAACAGGTGAATATAAGGGACATCTAAGCTCATATTTCAATATGTTAACTCAAATAAATACCACTTTAATTTGATTTTATAATTTAAAAAAATCTCTAAATTTGGACAATACCAAATTTGGCTTTGTATCAAAATGTCGCTCTCATAATCAACATCCCACTAGACTCAAAGTTCAATTTGACTGACAAAAAAAACACCCAAAATGTTTCTTTACTTACTCTCATCAGCACAGTCTGAAAAAAAGAAAAGGGGAAAATGAGTTGGATGTTTATTCAGGTAAGTTCATTTCTTTCTTTTGAAATCACGTCACATGAAACATGTCAAACAGCGACAACAGAGTGATGGACTCTGCACATATACAAGGTTTATAGCATCAATATACTTCAATACTCATAACACTGATCAAAAAAAAAGTAAGGATTTTTTATTTGTTATCTGGCAGCTCTTTGTTCCACTTACAATCACTGAAGTTAGATATTAAGTAAAAGTTCATCAGTCCTCAATAAACCATATTTCTATTAATAGAAAGTATGCACTGCTGCACACGGTTGGTGTTTGCCTACCGGACATCTTCAGGAAGAGTAGTTCACTGGGAAAGAAAAAGAGGAAATGTCAGCAGCAGATTACAGCTAGAGTTTCTCTCAACTGCCTCAATAAGATCTGCAGCAACTTTATATTATATATTACATTACATATTGCATACAAAATGGTATTTGTTCATAAATGATCATCAATGTTACTGAAGATGCAAATAACATTTCATTATTCTGTACTGAATACAAACAGTCAATAAAAATATAAATTACTGATACAAACTGCACTATTTAGTGCAAAATACTAATAATACCATAAAGCATGAAAACATTGTTGTTTGCATAACAAACTTTACATGATTGATTTTTTACCTGAACGAGGTTGTTGATAGAAGGTGATGTATGCTGCATGCTCTCAGCTTGACTGCTGGACTGCACCCATTGGAGGCATATATCCCCCACTGCAACAGAAAGTGAACGTTTAAAGTTCACTTTCAAAAACAGTTTTTGTATTACAACGGCCATATCAGACATGTTCCGCAAAAATCTCTTACCTCTGGTCGAAAAAACTAAAAACGATTTTGACCGCTGGTCGGTCTTACCACTCTCCCTCGTGGGCCGGATAAATTTGATTAAGATGGTTGTCCTCCCCAGATTTCTTTATCTTTTCCAGCACATCCCGGTACTTATTTCTAAATCTTTTTTCGACAAGCTGGACAGGGCGATATCTAAATTTCTCTGGGGCGGCAAACCCGTTAGGATCCGCAAGGCGATATTACAGTCCCCTAAGACTGAGGGGGGTCTGGCACTCCCTAACTTCAGACGATATTACTGGGCAGCTAACCTGCAAAAACTCTTTTACTGGATGAGTGACGACTGTGCCTCACTACCTGTCTGGGTACACTTGGAGAGGGCGAGCTCACGCCTTCCACTGCGATCGGCCCTCTGTTCCCAACTCCCTTTGCCTTCAACACCTGTGGGCACATGCCCGATTGTATCTCTCTCGCTTAAGATCTGGAGTCAGGTTAGGAAAAACTTTGGTTTGCAGGGCCCTTCCGTCTCGACCCCACTGCTTAAAACCATGTCTTTACACCCTCAAGTTCAGACCTGGAATTTAGGACCTGGCACAACAAGGGTATCATCAGTGTCAAGGACCTATACAAGGATGGCATATTTGCATCCTTCACAGAGCTCTCTTTCTTTTATGGCTTGCCGAAGTAACAACTCTTTTGCTTTTTCCAGATTAGATATTTTGTCAAGAAGACATTCCCCCACTTTCCTAACCGCCTTTCCTTATTAACAACATAAATGTATGTATTTATTTATACAAGTTGTGTGTGTGTGTGTGTGTGTGTGTGTGTGTGTGTGTGTGTGTGTGTGTGTGTGTGTGTGTGTGTGTGTGTGTGTGTGTGTGTGTGTGATTCTCTTGACAGCTTTAGTCCCCTATCAGGCCAGCAAGTGACGGGATGCTGCTACATGTTTTGCAGCCCAGTTTGTTATCTTTAAAAATGAGCCAGATGTTCGTGGAGCAAAAATACATCATTTGGTCCCTTGACCAACAGTCAGGCCATCCATGTGTTTTGTTACTCACGTTATTGTTGACGTCGGTGTCATTGACTAAGGTAACGTTAAGGTTGGTAGCTGCAGACTCCTCATTAACGCTAGCTGTTCCGCTCACATCAACGTTAACGTTAGTTTGAAGCTCATGAATCGTACCTGATGTTTCTGGTTGGACTTGGACCTCTGTTGACGTGTCTGGCTTTGACACACGTGTTCTTTTAGTACCTTTCTGAAGCCAGGCTAACATAACGACTTACAAACTTGACACACTTCTTTTTAGTTTCTAGGTTTTCAGCAGTGAAAAATCTGTTACGGTCAGGCTGCAGGCATCAGACAGCTTTTCCGAACTGAGGTAAGTCACCTAGTGCCCTCTGGGTAGTGTAGTTTATGTAAAGTTAGGGTCAATCTCTCTGACACTGGCGCTTTCTCTGTCAGTGGTAGAGTAACGGCTACATGCGAGAAGTAGCGGAATGCAAGAAAAAGGGCAGGTATGCGTAAGAGTAAAATGTAGAAGTGGCGGTACTGCGGCCCACTTCGAGCACTGGTTTCTGCATTGTACAATTATACTATACCCGGCCTCTGCGAACACTCGTTCTTAGTCAAAAGCTGCGTGGGAGGGTGATCTGAGCATGACTATTACGGACCATCAATGGGACCATGCTCTGGCTATGGTTCACTCTTCTTCCATATGCACTCGTCATTGCTTAATCCAATGCAAGGTCCTTCATAAAGTCCACTACACAAACGCAAAATTGTCTAAAATATACTCCACTGTCTGGGATGCCTGTAACAGGTGTAATCAGTCCCCCGCCAACCATACTCATATGTTCTGGTCTTGGCCTAAACTGACAACCTTCTGGATGAGCATTTTTGACACCTTGAGCAGAGCGTATAATCCCACTGTCCCACCTAACCATCTATCAGCCATTTTTGGCATTTCCCCTGACACGGACCTCCCTGTTGCATTGAGGCGCCCGGAGACTAATCTTGTTCAACTGGAGTCACGCCTCGTCAAGTCTCGTTGGATTAAAGAAGTGCTTGACAACTTGAAACTCGAGAAGCTTAGAGCATCTATGAAAGGCTCCTTCTTGACATTCCTAAATACATGGAACCCTTTCCTAGAATTAGTTGACTCCCTCAGCCTATTTACCAACACGGAGGACTGAGCTGAAGTTGGAAAAAATATATATATATTTCACAAATAATATTTTTTCAAACAGATATCATCCACAGAGACCTTCTGATATACTATAGGCTACTTCTTTATAATGTGTTGGGTTGATCAAGCCTGACTGTTTCAATTTTCTTCTTGAGGAAACCAGTGAATATAAGAGACATCTGAACTTATATTTGAATATGTTAACTCTCAAACCCTTGTCCTCAGAATAATACAGCTTTAACTTGTTTTTTATGTTAAATTTCTCATAGAATTTGGACTTTATCGGGCGCCCTGTTAGCTCACCTGGTTGAGTGTGCGCCCAATGTACTAAGGCTCAGTCCTTAGCGCAGTGGCCAGGGTTCAAGTCCATGCCGCGACCTGCACGTCAATCCCCCTCTCTCTCTAACCACTCAGCTGTCCTGTCAAGTAAAGACCAAAAAGCTAAGGATCGATCAATACTGTTTTTTCAAGGCCGATACCGATTATTAGTAGTTAACGAAACCGATTAACGATATTTGGAACCAAAATGCATTTCCAATGAAAATGAAAATCTTTAAGTCAAAATTATACGGAAGAGGATTAGGGCCACATGTGAAAAATGTATTTGAGTTCTGAGTTTAAAGTCAGAATCTTGAGAAAAAAAATCAGAATTCTGACTTTAATCTCAGAACTCAATAATTTTTTTCACATGTAGCCCTAATCCTCTTCCATAAAATTAAGATTTTGGAATGTTACAAAGTCCAACACAAAACCTTGTTTAAATGCTTTAAGCAATTATATAACAAATTAGAAATATTCAACATAGTACCCATTAAAAGAACATGTTGCACTGACTTTAAGATGAAAGATGAATATGCAGAACTATTGTCATTAACAGAATGTCATATAGTGAAATAACACAGGCAGATAACACAGAGTGGCAGAGATGTGTTTTCTCTGCATCTCTTGTTTAGGGCTGCTATGGCTGCAGGCACCAAACTTTTGCCATGGCCAACTCTCTTGCTCTTCAGGGTCCTGTACCTGCGTCCAGGGGGCAGAATGGTGAAATGGCTATTGATTTGTACTTCTCACAATATTACAGATTATATATTCACCAGCTCCAACACTTTGGTTTTCGAACATATATCTGCAAAACTAAAGACATTCCCATCAGCCTCCGCTATAGTTTGTGTTTAGTGCAACATAGCAAATGCTTTCATGCTAATACACATACTACTACTGCAGATTAGGTTTATTGTAAATGCTACAATTTCCCTGAAGTAGGTTTTTACTTTCACTTGCTGTATTTGTCAGTCCTGCAGAAATAACCTTTGAAATGCCCTGTTATAAAACCATAAAAAAACAGTTAAAGGATAGCAGTTAATGTCTTATTTAATGAATTACTTTGTTTTCAGTTTCATATGTGTGTGTGTGTGTGTGTGTGTGTGTGTGTGTGTGTGTGTGTGTGTGTGTGTGTGTGTGTGTGTGTGCGTGTGCGTGTGTGTGTGTGTGATTATTACAAATACAATTCTGATTAGAAAGCATTTCGAAACAAAGATGTTAATGTTACACGCAAGTTAAGGCACATGCAGTTGTTGGCAGGAAATGGCCATTTCTGAGGAGCAATTTGTTGCAAAGCCAGCATCTAATACAACCATCGCAGTGAGGTGACACCTTTTCCAAGTAATAGACAAAGATTGAAGAAAGCAATATCTTTTATGTTTATCACCGTATAATCTGATAAATGCAGGGTTAGATATTAAGTGTATGTCCAAAGCCAGGGGTAATCTACCTCCAAAACTTGATAACTTTATCATATTTCCAAACAGTGAAAACCGGTCCCTTTCTGTCCAGCTGGGACACGCTTCTTGTTGCCATTTGTGGCTAATGAAGTTAATAAAGTCGGCTATAGTGTTGGAAAATCACATGGTTTAGGCTTAATTTTGGTTTTGGTTTAGTTTTGGTATAGGAGACATTTTAGAAATTTAACAGCTAATCTGACCATTTAAAGCATTTTGAAAATCCTTTATGTTTAGCATTACATGTCCTTCTCACATGCCAAGTTGTTGGCAGCAAATGGAACAATCGAGGCAATGCTGCCATCTGATAATGTAAGAACATCTTTATTATTCCTGAGGGGCTGTTTGTGGAAAAGCCAGCAGTAATACAATCATCACACAGATAATTCACACAAATTACATAATGTTATAGCAGCAGGGACAAATCAGTAATGGCAATAGTACAATCATCTTTTTTCTGCACTTTATTTTCAGTATGACAAAGACTGCTGCATTTTCTACTATGTGCATTTTTTTTTAAAAAGCAGCAGACACGGAAAAACCACTTCATCATGTTCAAATGTTAGATCTGCAGTGACATTAATACAGGATATAATAAAGATATCTCAGTGGAGATTGGAAATGTCAGAACCAGTTTTATTTATAATGCTGCTCATTTCAAATGCTTTCATCATTTAATTGTTGTCATGAGACAGCACACACTCACAAAGACCTGCGTTTGGAACAAAGCCACAGTTTTGTTTTGTGGGCATTTTTGCCTTAAATCACCAGGACAGCATGAAAGGGGAGAGAGAGGGGGGAAGACAGGTCGAAATTTAACCCTGGGCCTCTTCGTCAAGGAAAAAAACTCTACATATGGGTGCACGCTCTACCAACTGAGCTACCCAAGCGCCCACAAAGCCACAGTCTACCATAATTTAATTTCAAACCCAGTGCCAAACACAGAAACGCCCATAGTACGACCGATGGAGAAGCCAGTTCCCAGCACCTTTGCCTCTACACCTGAAGGACCAACACCGATGCCGGTGTCGGCTGACAGACCGACTGTGGCTTTTACTGGACCTGCAGAGGCTGAAGCACTGGCCAGTTCTGCTTTGGCTATGGCTCTGACACCCGCTGCCCTAGACATTTCGGCCCCTGCGCTGGCGTTGGGCCCTTTGGCCTGTGCATCAAAAAAGCCCCATTCAGCACGAGCGTGGCCAACTCCTGCACCAGCGTACACTCCAATTTCCTCCTCAGATTGATCTTCGTATTTCCCGGCACCAGCATAGGTACCAGCAGTAAACACTTTACCGGGCCGGTCAATGGCGTCGATCATCAACTGATTCCTGCCTGTACCAACCGCTAGATCTCCTTTCACTACTGCATGGGTTACAAACAAAGAGACGCTACAGTTAATCTCAAAGAAGATATATGAAAAAATAGATGTACTTGAGAATAACATTATAAAAAACATTTCAAAACTAAACTTTTCTAAACAGATATCATCCGCAGAGACCTTGTGATAGTGTTATTTATAATGTGTTGGGTTGATCAAGCCTGACTGTTTCAATGGTTTAAAACCTTTTAATGACTGATGTGTCAGACAGTGTTTTCTTCTTGGTGAAACAGGTGAATATAAGGGACATCTAAGCTCATATTTCAATATGTTAACTCAAATAAATACCACTTTAATTTGATTTTATAATTTAAAAAAATTTCTAAATTTGGACAATACCAAATTTGGCTTTGTATCAAAATGTCGCTCTCATAATCAACATCCCACTAGACTCAAAGTTCAATTTGACTGACAAAAAAAACACCCAAAATGTTTCTTTACTTACTCTCATCAGCACAGTCTGAAAAAAAGAAAAGGGGAAAATGAGTTGGATGTTTATTCAGGTAAGTTCATTTCTTTCTTTTGAAATCACGTCACATGAAACATGTCAAACAGCGACAACAGAGTGATGGACTCTGCACATATACAAGGTTTATAGCATCAATATACTTCAATACTCATAACACTGATCAAAAAAAAAGTAAGGATTTTTTATTTGTTATCTGGCAGCTCTTTGTTCCACTTACAATCACTGAAGTTAGATATTAAGTAAAAGTTCATCAGTCCTCAATAAACCATATTTCTATTAATAGAAAGTATGCACTGCTGCACACGGTTGGTGTTTGCCTACCGGACATCTTCAGGAAGAGTAGTTCACTGGGAAAGAAAAAGAGGAAATGTCAGCAGCAGATTACAGCTAGAGTTTCTCTCAACTGCCTCAATAAGATCTGCAGCAACTTTATATTATATATTACATTACATATTGCATACAAAATGGTATTTGTTCATAAATGATCATCAATGTTACTGAAGATGCAAATAACATTTCATTATTCTGTACTGAATACAAACAGTCAATAAAAATATAAATTACTGATACAAACTGCACTATTTAGTGCAAAATACTAATAATACCATAAAGCATGAAAACATTGTTGTTTGCATAACAAACTTTACATGATTGATTTTTTACCTGAACGAGGTTGTTGATAGAAGGTGATGTATGCTGCGTGCTCTCAGCTTGACTGCTGGACTGCACCCATTGGAGGCATATATCCCCCACTGCAACAGAAAGTGAAAGTTTAAAGTTCACTTTCAAAACAGTTCAGAGGGGCTCGCCCACCCACCCACACACACAGTAGGTGAATACCCAGTATTGTTCCGCATCTCTTTATCTGACATCTTCAGTTATTTTTCTGATGACAGTTTTCCATCCCCTTCCTGTCCAGGAAAAACCATGTTTCGCCACATTTGGTGATTTTGAAATTGAATGTTTGTGGTAAACTCAAAGACAAAGTGTTCCTTTGTGTGTTGAGAAAGTTCTCCTCCCTCTTAAGCTGAATAAAGTCCTTAAAAAGCCTCCTGGATCAGCTGGAAAATGTATCGTTACAAAGCTGAAAACAGGGCTGTTTTTCTGACACCATGAAGCATTTTAAAACTTTTTAGAGATACGTGGGTCTCACAGGACAGCGACGCTACAAACATACAGTATGATGATCTTATAAGATATGATGCATGGCTGTAGATTAAACTACCAACAGTATATAAAGGAGTTCAAATGAGCACAATCTGAACCGTCTACAGCAGGAAAATACAACATACACATGAATGCAGCAGGAATATTAATCCAGAAACATCAGATAGAAGAGGAACACACTGACAGGGAGCACTTCACTGCACATTATACTTTTACTTTTCATACTTTATGTAGATTGTGCTGATAATACTTACTATAAGTAATGTTCTGAATGTAGGACTTTTACTTTTATTTTACAGTGTGGTATTAGTACATTATTTCATCTGAATACTTCTTCCACCACTGATTTGAACCCTTTTTCACAACAGAGATGTTGACTTGTAACAGCAGAAAAAGCACAGAATGTATACTTATATCATTAATAATGCAATGCAACAATTACAGTTTTTCTCAATTGTTTACACACAAATACTGGTGCTTGAGACACAATTACCACAACATGTAACTCATGCACCAACCCCCTGAACCAATTATGCTAAACTACAAGCACATTTCCTGCATTACACTCAAATTGCAGTTCTAAAACACACTTTTTTCAAAACACTACACCCAATTCTCTGCATTTGGCACAATTTTCATGAATAAAATCTCTTGTTTTCACAAGGAACACACTGCCATTCAAATATGCACACTGACTCATCACATGGGCCAACACCTGTCACACAGTTTTACAATTAGCAATCAGAGCTTTAGCATAAAAGGGCAACAGAACATAAGATAGTTCTCAGCCTTTCACTCAGTTTTCAATCGCATAAAACACTTTTTTCAAAACACTACGCACAATTCTCTACCTAAGACACAAAAATCTAACAGGAAGTGACTTGCTTTCCTTTTCTAATTACAACCAAACAAAATGCTACACTTATTTACTAGGGCACACACACACTCCTCTAATCTGCAAACACATTATGTCATAACTGAACACTAACCAATCACTGCTTTAGTATAGGCCTATACATAGGTCAAAGGTCAGATTACCTGTTTTGAACAATGGATGCCAACAATAGACAGAGAGCAAGGGGAGGAGGAGGGAGAGACAGGGGACAACAACGAGGAGGAGAAGGAGGAGGAAAGAAGAGGAAGGAGAAAAAAAAAAGTGCTTTATTTTCACTCCACACTTTTTCCACCTAGTCATGTGCAATAGTAGAGTAACAACACTGATTGGACAGAGTGTAATGCACAAAGAGTAGGATCAAGGCATTTTATCATGCTGCTCTTCTTCCACACAGTTTTGTTATTTCATAATCCCAAACAGGTTTTACCACAGGTTAAACCTTACCTTACCTCCTACATTTGTTAGCAGACCTTATTAAGGAGTAAAGCGCAAGAGAACAAAATTTAAACCTTTCTCAGGATGAGAGTGTGGGTGAGGCAAATTGTAGGCTTTAGTAAAGCCTACAATTTGCAAGAAGTTTTTACTTTTGCTTCTGTAACTGTCAGCTGTAACTGTCAGTCCAGCGGAAAGTACCTTTGAAACAACTTATAATAAAAACCATGTACCCCATAACTGAGTGCTTGACTATTTGCTTCCTGTCTTAACCTTATCTTTATGTTCTGATCATGGAGTTAAAAATATGACCCAACCCACTTCCTCTCTGTCCCCCTTTGTTCCAAACTGTTGATAAAAGTTAGTGTCTTACTTTCTGTTTCACACACACCTCCTGTAGATCGAGCAACATCATTCAGGTAAGTAATCCTTCATGTGAAGTTTATTATGCAAAACAGAAATGTATACACGTATATGGTAATATTGGGGTTTTACTAAATATACAAAATGTTAGTTTGTATCAGTAAATTATATTTTTAATTCACTAAGGTCCCAATATGGATCAGTGATTTATACTTTTCTTATGAATTACTTTCTTCTTACTTTTTCTAATTCAGTTCAGAATAAGGAAATCTTACTCCCATGTATTTCATGTTTTAATGTTGAAGATCTGACCATTAACACAATTGTGCTGGTTGATAATTGATGAACAAATAATTCTATATATCATACCTGTAATTTGCTATAGATCTATACAGAATATCTACACTACAGTCATTACTTTTATTTCATTTGAGGCAGTTCCCACAGGAAATACTCTAACCCACTTCCTCTCTGTGCCCCTTTGGCCCATACTCTTTATAAATAAGTTAGTGTCTTACTTTGTGTTTCACACACACCTCCTGTAGATCAAGCAACATCATGCCGGTAAGTAATCCTTCATGTGAAGTTTATTATGCAAACAGAAATGTATACACGTAATATTGGTGTTTTACTAAATATACAAAATGTTAGTTTCGATCATTAAATTATATTTTTAATTCACTAAGGTCCAAGTATGTAGCAATGATTTATACTTTTTTCTAATTCAGAAATCTTACTCCCATGTATTTCTTGTTTTAATGTTGAAAATCTGATCATTAACACAATTGTGCTGGTTGATCATTGATGAACAAATATTTGTATATATCATACCTGTAATTTGCTATAGATCTAAACAGAATATCTACACTACCGTCATATTTCATTTGAGGCAGTTCCCACAGGAAAAACTCTAGTTCTAATCTGCTGCTGACATTTCTTCTTTTTCTTTCAGAGTCTTAAGTATAAACAACAGAACCCAGGTAGGCAAACGTCATCTCAAAGAAATAGTATATATATTACACTATATATATATATATATATATATATATATATATATATATATATATATATATATGTGTGTGTGTGTGTGTGTAAAGTTTTAACTGTCATTGCCAACAAGGGTATATAACAAAGTATTGAGATGAACTTTTGTTATTGACCAAATACTTATTTTCCACAATAATTTACCAATAAATTCATTACAAATCCTACAATGTGATTTTCTGGATTTTTTTTTTCTCATTTTGTTTCTCATAGTTGAAGTGTACCTATGATGAAAATCACAGGCCTCTCTCACCTTTTTAAGTGGGAGAACTTGCACAATTGGTGGCTGACTAAATACTTTTTTTCCCCACTGTATATATATATATAATAATTTCCTGAACGGCATGCCAATATATATATATATATATATATATATATATATATATATATATATATATATATATATATATATATATATATATATATACATATATATAGGGCTCATGAGGAGACAGATAAACGTTTAATTCACTTTGTTCATTTCTAACTTTACTGACTGAAAGTGAAACAAAAAGCTGCCAAATCTCTATAGTCTCTAAATCTAGAGCTTTTGAAGTTACGAAAATGTTGTGAATTTGACATGTTTTATGTGACCTTTATGAATTTAGAAGAAAAGATTAACTAAATAGGAAGTAAACAAAGTTTCCTTTTTTTTCTTTCTCAGACATGGAATATGAGGGTAAGTAAAGAAAAATCTTTTAATTTTGTTACTACACTAGGCTGTTGATTATTTTAGGACTAGTGTAAATGTCTGAAGAACATGTAATATCTATGAGAATAAAGTCTGAAGTTGGAGAGCAAAGGTCATGAGATAAAAATAACAAATACAAGAGTTTAGGGTTTTATGAAAATAATGGATATCTGAAGTTATATTTTAATTAATAAGTTTCGCCACTAAATAAATATGGTCTGACACATCAGTACCTCATTATTAAAAGCTTTTATGCCATTGAAACATTTAAGCTTGATCAACCCAACAAATGATGATAAAAAATGTGGACTGATTTCTTTGGCACTGGGATGAGACTGACAAAAAAAGTGACAAAACAGGGCTATTAGGTCAGGCTGCGTTCACAAACACTGCTGCCGTCCTCAGCTGGCCCGGCAAAAACGCAGGTCTTCCTATTCATTTTGAATGGGGGTGCGTTTTAGCGTTGGGTTCCACAGAACAGATCTAACTTTTGGAGAAACGCAACCCGACATCATGCTGCAGTGGCCAATCCTATAAATAGACTTGTAATGTTTGTTGGTAAATGCTTTGTATCTGACAATGTATCTCATCATAAAATTATATTTTTTGTAACAAAATTCTTGAATAGCCTATATAACAAGCTCACTCTCAAAATGTTACTTTAAAATGTAATTTTTTTCATTCTTCCAATTATACTTAAACCTTTCCTAGTGGTACGGGATGTTTCCGTTCACTGTTCATAGTTACTGTGTACTAGGGGTGCATGATATATCGAGTTAATATTGTTATCGCAATATCACATTCCGCAATATTATATTAAAAGTGTCGCGATAAGTATGCAAAATTTTGTTTATATTGTGGAGCGCTGGGTCCCGTCCGTTGGCTGTGTGGCTTAGTTGTGTTCGATTTAGAGCCCACTTGAAACGCTATAATGATCATGTTTCATTGGCCAGTTACCGAGCCACTTGCACATGTTAGCGCACGTCAAACCCTATGTAGCATATCACATGTGTGCATATTTCGAAAGAGTGACAGTGTAAGTGAAGAAATAGATAGAGACAACAAAACGGAACACATCAGAGAAAGACAAGTTGTGTCCTGTTCTCTTTATTTATTTTATACTGTACAACCAGTAAAACTTGTCCTGTTCTGTAGACATGGTCGTTATTTATTTATTTATTTATTTATTCATGTTGTACCAGTCCAATATGACTGTCAGTTGAAATAAACCTTGTGTTATATTTGTTATGAATCTATTTTGATGCGTTTTCCCATAAATTGTGTAATTTGACATGTTTAAAAATATCAACATTAATATCAATATCGCAATATCACATTTTGTCAATATCGTGCAACCCTATTGTGTACCAACAAACAGTAGTGAGCAGGGGCTCTTACTATGTCATATACTTAACTGCTTCCAGTAGTTACGTATAAAATAGTTATTTTAACCCAAACCCTGGTTTTTACAGCATTAACCACATGTTTAAAACAGCAAACGTGCGTTTGTTTAACAGCGTTAAATAGAACAGTCATATTTTATACGATATAATGTGAATCCATTCTTGGGAATACGTTGATAGGTAACATTTTGGTAAAATTGATGTTTAGTCCTCTTTGAGATTAAATGTACTATCTCTTTATTTGCAGCCCATGCAGTTGAGAAAGCAAGTGCAGAAGTTTCTGTTGGAACAGCCGGGTTGGTGGAGATGATCGACACCTTTGACCGGCCTGGTTCATCTATTGCTGTTGGTACCTACGCAGATGCCGGGGTATATGCAGATGGTTTAGAGGATAAACCTGGGAAGCGTATTCCCAAGGCAGGACTGTATGCTGGTGCAGGAGTGGGCCTTGCTCGTGCTGAATGGAGCATTTTTGAGGCACAGGCCAAAGGGCCCAACGCCAGCGCAGGAGCCGGAGCCTCTGCAGCCTCTCTCAGTGCCAGAGCCTTTGCCAAAGCAGAAGTGGCCAGTGCTTCAGCCACTGCTGGTCCGCTGAAAGCTACAGTCGGTCTGTCAGCAGACACCGGCGTCAGCGTTGGTCTGACAGGTGTAGAGGCAAAGGTGCTGGGAACCGGCATCTCCTTTGGTCGTACAATGGGCGGTTCTCTGTTTGGCACTGGGTTTGAAGTTAACTTATGGTAGACTGCAGCCAAATGAAGCTCTTAATGATTGTGTTTTGTGCCTTCTATGCCAACAATAAAATCATTTGAAATGTGCAGCATTTATAAATTAAACTTCATTTATGAAAATCTGTTAGATTTGTTAGGTCAGTACTGTGGAATATTAAATCATCTATTTTAATAATGTTTTGTGTCATGTGTTATCCAGTTTCTTTTCTTCTCTCACTCAGGAGAGAGTTGTCCTGTGTGGTTTTCTTTAAAAAAAAATATAACACATAGTTGAATTAGTTTTACATGTTGTTGTCCATCTGTGTGTTTTCTGTGGAGGAAATCTGTTACCATCAAACTCTTTCTCCTCCTCTATCTGCCTTTCACAAGATTATAAATATGTTATGTGATTTTTACACTTTTGATCTCTGTTCAACAGGGTGGTCAGTAATACAGAACAAATGTCACGTTAATGACATTACTCAAATCTACATTCTACATACTGTGTCAAAGGTCCCCAAATGTTTTCAAACAGATTGTTGATCTTATAATGATAATGTAAGTCATATTTTCCAGAGGTAGAGGTAAGGACCGTTCTTTAATCCAGTTACTGTAAGTATCTAAATCTCAGACCTGTTGCTTATTTTTCTACTAAAGCTGATCCTGTTGCAGTCTCCCCCTGTGTCTACGTCTCTATGGTTACAATACGTGACATTGTGGGTTATGGAGACCTCACTCTCATGGTGCCTCATGCTGTTCTTCACATCCTGCACACACAGCAGACATCTCACCTCCCAGCACAAACATGGTTAACATATCACACCACGTATACATCACTGTAAAGAGATGCCACTTTATTTGCAACTCCACTCCAGCAGATGGGGAGCCACGTGACTTTCTCCATGCTTTTAAGGAAAACGTGAAGAAGATTCGGGAGATTTTGATGAATTAGTGGGCATTCACACCGCCACAGGGTTGTCCGGCGGGGGAGGAGTGTCAATGAAAAACAGCCTGCGGACCGACGCAGGCTGTTGAACACAGCCTGTTGAACGCAGTCTTACACAGTCTTACTCAATTGAGGAGACAATTAAGCAGGCAGTACAGTTTAACCACGATGTGTTATTGTGCCGTAACGTCACAACTCTCTGAAGTTCTGTCTTCCTGTAGGAGTATTTAAACTCATGCTGGAGGCGTAAGCTGAACCTTTAAGGTAAACAAAGATATTGCAGACACCTTAAACACAGATGCAAAGCCTAGTTCAGCCTCTCTCCCTCTCTCTCTCTCTCTCTCTCTTGAGAAGTATCAGATGCTAAAGTCTAGTTCAGCCTCTTGCTCTCTCTCTCTCTCTCTCTCTCTCTGGGAAGTAGGCTAAAGTGTGGCTGGCCCACCGACCTCCAAAAGGAGACAGTCCTGAGACAAAATATTGCCTTATCATACAGCTGCCTAGATTCCCTGAATCTGTACAGAGACAAACATAATTATACATGAACAGGTTTGGTTATTAGAGACTGGCCGAATATTCTCGTCCCCTGACCTGTGACCTATGAATGACCTGATGTTGTCTAAGCTTTGCCTTTGTCTCATTGTACCACAACATGGTGTTTCCAGAAATTCCACCACACATGCAGTTGAAGAAGTGTGTACACCTGGACCATATCTCACTAATCAACCTATTCACACTAACCCATCTGACCCAGTTTCCACAGGAAATGCCGCTGCTGCTAATGCTGCAGCTGTCTCCGGCTCACGCTTTGCCTTTGCAAAGCTCACACTGGGCTCTCCTCGTTGCAATGATTGTGGTTTTTCTATTCATACTTACACATGAAAAACATCAACACGACTCCTCAAACAGCACAAACACAATACATACCGGTTTCAATCATTCAAAGCGCTTCTAATCCTTACAATTTCAAAGAACATTTATGGTTACAGTATGTGAATTTCACGACCACTTCTCTAACAGATTATTTTTGTATGTCTGTTTCTGACAAAAACAGCTATAAATGCTAAAATGTCCATTTATCAGTTTGTGAAGTGTTTACTTAAACCAACATGAAGGATTGTATTCACTGATTTGAGATACATTTGTATATACTGTATGGCCATATAATGGCCAAAGGGGGAATTGTTGTGTCAAATGTATTTCTTTAGTTCGATTTCAATTCAATTTTATTTATAGTGTCAAATCATAACTGTAGGTCTAGACCACACTATAATTTACAGATACTCAACTATTCCCCCAAAAGCAAAGGAAAAACTTCCATTTAACAGGCAGAAACCTCGGACAGAGTCTGGCTCTTGGTGGGCCGCCATCTGCTTTAAGTATGCTACTGTGTAATGGTATTTTTTTCTTATTTCGTTTACATTGCAAAATCTGGCCCTCGACTGAACCCTGTGGTTTACTCTGCACACTTTTTTATGAAACCGGAAGTTGTCGTTTGAACACGGTGCACTGACTTGAAGCCAAAAGATGAATATGCAGAAACTGTCGGCAGTTTTCTAGACAGTGTGAATGGTTTGAGGCACTTATTTGTCAGACTCTGAACCACCTTGTGTTGTACAAGTTTCCTTTGTTTCTTTCAGACATGGAATATGAGGGTAAGTGGACTGATATGTTTGGCACTAGGATGAAATGGACAAAAATCATGCTGCAGTGGCCAATCGTGTAACTAGCGATCAGACTTGTAGTATTTGTTGGTAAATGTTTAAAGCCTAATGCTTTGTCTCTGACAATAATGCACCACATCATAAAATTATATTTTATATTATATTTTTCAAAATTCTTGAATATATCATAAGCTCACTCTCAAAATGTTACTTGAAAATGTCTTTCTTTTTATCATTCTTCCAATTGTACTTGAACCTTTCCCACTGATACAGGATGTTCTCGTTCACTGTTCATAGTTATACCTACGAATAGTAGTGAGCAGGGGCGTAGCACAAAATTCTGGGCCCTCCAGAAAGGCATTCTCTATGGCCCCCTCCGCATCCACTGCTATTCATTCTAGCATCTTTTTGGTCCCTCCTCACGAGGGCCCTGGCTGCTCAGTCCCCTTTCCACCCCCAGTCCGACACCCCTGGTAGTGAGCTGTAATCCGTAGATAACCCAATTGTGAGCCAGGAGGCGGAGCTTATTATGACCCATACTGGCGTTTGTAATGCGGCGACCTCTAGTGGCCGTATAAGTAAAGACGGGAGCAAAAGAGTAAGTAAGGTGACGAATTATAAAGAGCGATAAAGTCCCTTTAAGAATGGATGGGTCAACAAACACAGGACTTTGACCCCATGTAAAACCAAAAGTCAAAGTTATTTTTAAGTAAACTTATGAACTAATTTCTGTACTAAAATACATCACTACGTCATATACTTATCTGCTTCCAGTAGGTACGTATGAAATAGTTATTTTGACCCAAACCCTGATTTTTACAGCATTAACCAAATGTTTAAAACAAAAAACGTGCATTTGTTTCATAGCGTTAAATAGAACGGCCATATTTATCCATATTATTATCCTCCAGATCCCAAAGGGTTAAAGTTAATGGTGTTTTATCTGGCAGTCTTTTATTTTCTACTGGCTCCCCCCAAGGATGTGTCCTCTCCCCTCTCCTTTTTGTTTTATACACAAATGAATGCTGTTCACAATATGATGGAAGACAGGTTTTTAAATTTGCAGACGACTTTGTCATTGTGTCTCTGTTGATCACTCTCAAAGTGTGATTGACCATGGAGCAATAGTGAAGGATTTTAATGATTGGTGTAAGCGTTACTTTTTAAACATAAATGTCTCCAAGACTAAAGAATGAATTATTGATTTTAGGAAACAGTGCCAACCCTCTTCCCCCCCACTATCATTGATGACCAACCTGTTGAGACAGTACAAGAATATACCTTGGCACAATAACTGATAGTAATCTATATTTTGAACCACACACTGATGCTGTTTGTGCCAAAGCCCATCAGCATATTTACTTTTACCGAAAACTGAGGAATTTTAACATCAACCCCACTTTTATGAGAATGTTTTATTCCTATTTATTGAGTCTGTTTTAACCTTCTGTTTTATCTGCTGGTTTGGTTCTCTGTCCATAAAACAAAAAAACGACTAGAGAGTATCGTTAGGACATGTGGCAAGATTGCAGGCATCAACTTCCCCACTCTCTCCCACATCTACTCCAACAGAGTGGCAAAGAAGGCCCAATCCGTTGCTCTTTTATCCCGACTTCCATTTCCATTTTAAACAATTTGCCAGAACTGTTTTAAATGTATGTATTTTATTTACTATTGTGTTTTAGATACTGTGGGTATTTCATGTTTTGCTGTATTGTTGTGTGTCTTATCTTTATGTCTGTCTGCTGGCTGTAAAAACAATTGCCCCTCGGGGACAATAAAGTTACCTTGACCTTGATTTTACAAGATATAATATGAATCCATTCATGGGAATACGTTGATAGGTAACATTTTGGTAACATTGATCTTTAGTCCTCTTTGAGATTAAATGTACTATCTCTTTATTTGCAGCCCATGCAGTTGAGAACGCAAGTGCAGAAGTTTCTGTTGGAACAGCCGGGTTGGTGGAGATGATCGACACCTTTGACCGGCCTGGTTCATCTACTGCTGTTGGTACCTACGCAGATGCCGGGGTATATGCAGATGGTTTAGAGGATAAACCTATGAAGCTTATTCCCAAGGCAGGACTGTACGCTGGTGCAGGAGTGGGCCTCGCTCGTGCTGAATGAAGCATTTTGAGGCACAGGCCAAAGGACCCAACGCCAGCGCAGGAGTCGAAGCCTCTGCGGCTTCTCTCAGTGCCGTAGCCTTTGCCAGAGCAGAAGTGGCCAGTGCTTCAGCCTCTGCTGGTCTGCTGAAAGCTACAGTCGGTATTAAATATTAAATCATCTATTTTTGCTCACAACTAGCCCTGTGACAGTATAGTGTTTTTCTTACCGCGGTGACAAAGCAACATATCACCGTGGTATGGCGGTTAAACGCAACCCCCTTACGAGACTAGCTTAAGTTAGAGCCAGAATGGCAGGATGCCTTAAGCGAGTGATATCGGTGCCCGTGTGGTCGCGCAAGAAGAGCGAGCAGTAATGGAGAGTAGCGTATGAGTGCCGCTATGAGAAAAAGAGAGGAAAAAGAGATAGCAAAGATGAAGTAAAGGGAGTTAAAAGTGAACAGTAAAACAAGCTTGAGCTTCTCAAGACACGGTGTCTTTATCTGTTGTCAATACCGCCGCTAAAGTGAATGGCGTTACCCCCCAAAAACATTGGCTTAACCCTTAGCACAGTTTCCATTTCAGCTCAATGTGAGAGTCTTTACTGTGTTTTGCTGTCATATACGGGCCCTCTGCTTTCTCTCCTCTCCGTTGATCTATTCCACAGACAGTTCGGAAAGCTCTGTTGTCAATAAAGTAAAAAGAAAGTTTGCAGACAATGCTGAGGACAGACGTCGTTTCAAAGCCGTCTCCACCTGCTGAGGAGGCTGAGGTCCTTTGGTGTGTGCAGGACTCTGTTAAAGACTTTTTATGACTCTGTGGTTTCGTCCGCTATCTTTTATGCAGTAGCCTGCTGGGGAGCTGGGTGCACAGAGAAGGACAGGAAAAGGCTAAACAGACTGGTGAAGAGGGCTAGCTCTGTTCTGGTCTGCCATGTGGACACCACAGAGGAGGGGGGGGAGAGGAGGATGTTAGCCAGGCTGGCATCAATCATGGGCAACACCTGTCACCCCCTACATGAGACTGAGTTCCCTGAGCAGCTCCTTCAGCAGCAGACTGCTGCACCCTCAGTGCAAGAAGGAGCGCTACTGCAGGTCCTTCATTCCAGCAGCAGTCAGGCTCTTAAATGCAACATCATAATGTAGCACTGCTAGCCGTTCCTGCAATATGAGCCATAGCTGGACCATATTCTGCACTATGCATATTTACCTCCAATTTTGCAATGTCATATCTATTCATCCGCACCTTACACACACACACACACACACACACACTTTTTATTACTATTATAACTGATTCTATTTTATATACTTTATGTATATATTTTTCTCTCCTATGTCTACTTAATGTTATTCTGATGTGTGTACATTGTTTTTCTTTTGAGCTGCTGTAACACAGGAATTTCCCCAGTGTGGGAATAATAAAGTCTATCTTATCTTGGCAGCACAGCGGTCTTAGCAGCTGAGCAGACAGAGAGCAGAGAGGGCGACTCGGCCGTCTGCCAACTTGTTGCTCTCTCTAATACAACCTATATAAGCTGCTCTGTTTGGGCTACAAAACGTGCATGCAGGCTGAAATTCAACCGTGCGGTTTAGTCGGGATTAAGCTATAAGCAGAAGGAAACTCTGCGGAATTGTCAATTACCTTAACCGTTGCGTCTCATTCGAACTACAGATCCGCTACCCGATCTGGCAAACTTTCATAGTGTGGTTATAGCCGATAGAGGGCCGCAAAGCGAATGCAGGAGTGCCGTTCACCCTGTTACGAGTTGAAGAACCACTGAAACGATTTTGGAAACATTATTTGAAGGTACAAAAGAATCTTTGGTGTTGCTTTAAGTTTGTTTTTTCTCTCCATAAACTCTTGAATGTAGGATAGAAGACAGTCGATGAGGATAACTACACGATTATTATTGCTTTCATTATATTTCATATAACACAATATCTGTTCTCCTGCAACTTCCACGAGCAAAAAGTAAAAAAATAAAAATATGCGGTAGTGGCACGTCACCGCCGGTATTGCGGTGATCGTCAGAGCCCTACTCACAACATCTTAGCCTTTCTTACCCTCAGCTGTGCATACACAACAGGTTATGATCTTTTTAAAATACAAAAATGTGAAATTAGTTGTGCGATCAGGAGGATTTGAAAGACCCTGTATGCCAATAAAATGTCTACACTTTCTGAAATAGATAATCAAACCCACGGGACGTTTATTATAATCTGGATTAGTTTATAAAACAACCAAGGTGGAGTTCATAAAGTACTGCAATGCTCTGAATGATGTATAGACATTTTTACACACACTTTCTCTCACACAAACTTGATAAATGGTGTTTCTGATCCATCACAGTTTGTTTACTGTATGCATCTTTGTACAACAAAACTACACCAGGTAGCCCCACACACACACACACACACAAAATCATGGCTCTGCAGAGACACACACACACAGTCTCAGGGCTGCATGCGAATGGCTCCGTCCAGTCTGATCACCTCCCCATTAATCATGGGGTTCTCAGCCAGTGCAGTCACCAGATGGGCAAACTCAGCGGGGTCTCCCAGGCGCGAGGGGAAGGGCACCTGGCGGGCGAGGAAGGAGCGCACCTTCTCTGGTAGGCCAGCCAGGAGGGGTGTGGAGAACAGACCTGGAGGGAAAGAGATTTAGCAACCAAGGAAATGTTCCTTTCCAATCTTAAAATAACTCAGATCATATGATTGAACATGGGAAACAGGGATAGGATGCCACAATTATTGGAAAAGAAGAAAACATGTGAAAAGTGAAAATGTCCATTGATATGTTGCCCAGCCCTACCATGAACACACAGTGTACTTTATTTTTGACTCAATCCCACATACAGCGTCCTGCTCACTAGAGCACCAAATGTGGATTACTTTGCAGCTAAAAATAGTTCCCAACAAATGCACTATTTCCTCCTGTTTGAATAACATTTCTTAAAAAAAATACAGTGCCCCGCTGTTTCAGGAACATTACTGAGCCCTTTTTAAAAGTGAAAGTAAATATAAATACCTTCTTTTTTTATAAAGGGTTAGTTACATTTCAGGAAATACTCATATTCAAGTTTTGGCCAAGAGTTTAGGTGAGAAGATCACTCGCCTAAACACTCACTTCATGTCTGTACGTTAGATATGAAGCTCGTCAGCAGCCGCTTAGCTTAGCATAAAGACTAAAAACAAGGAGAAACAGCTAGCCTGGCTCTGTCAAAAGATTAAATAAAAATCTGACTACAAGCATCTCTGAAGCTCACAAATTAACACTTTACATCTTGTATGTTTAATACGTACAAAAACCTGAAGTATGAAAACGTTGTGTGATGTTTACACTCTTTAAGGTATGTACAGTAGACTAACCGGGTGCTATGGTGATGACTCTGATGCCCATGGGTGCCAGGTCTCGTGCGATAGGGAGGGTCATTCCAACAATGCCACCTTTAGAAGCCGAATATGCTGCTTGGCCAACCTGAGGAGAAAAAGGAGAGCAAAAAAATAAGTTGATAAACGGAGCGACAACTTCGTCATTTCTTTTTTTTTTTTTTTTTTTGTGTATAATTGCATGTGCGTTTCTAATGACCTGTCCATCAAAGGCGGCCACGCTGGCCGTGTTAATGATGCAGCCTCTGTGTCCATCTGCATCAGGCTCGTTCTTCCCCATCGCACCCACAGCGAGGCGAATCACATTAAAGGTTCCTGCGATGTTCACCTGCAGGAAACACACAAAGAAAAGTCCAGCGGTGGGAGAAGTATTCAGATACTTGACTTAAGGAAAAGTACTAACAATACTCCACTACAAGATAAAGTACTGCATTCAAAATAACTTACTTCAAGTATTATCAGCAAAATGCAATTCAAAGTAAAAGTATTTTTACTTTGCTACATTCATGTGTATGTTGTAGGAGGAGAACTTTCTCAACACGAACACACTCTTCATCCCTCAGTTTATCACAAACCTGCAACATCAACACATCTGGAGATGCGTGGTTTTCACTAGACAGGAAGGGGATGAAAAACTGTAATTTAAAAAATTAACTACTGATGTCAGACATTAAAAAGAGGACAATATAAACCTCTGGGATGTAGTGGAGTAGAAGTATAACGTTGCATAAAATGCAAATCCTCAAGTAAAGTACTTAGAATTTGTACTTAGTTACTACTTAGTTACTTCCCACCCACTGGAATTTATTTTTCTACTAGTGTTTTTTTTAGTACATCTTACATTGATCACACGCTGGAAGTCCTCCAGGCTGTGAGGGAGGTCCTTCTTAAAGTTGTACGTTTTAACAGCAACAGCGATGCCAGCACAATTAACTGCCAGGTCCAGCTTCCCAAACTTCTCTCTGGCCAGGGACACGGCTGACTGCACGTCTGCCTCCGACGTCACCTAAGAAATGACAAGGCCACAACACAAATAATCACCAAACATACATGTGGAAATACACCAAATGAAGATAACTTTTTTTTTTGTTCGTTCATTTTGCATTCAAGAACTAAAAGAAAGGTCCGGTATAAATAATTTGGAGCTTGAACTCGGCATGTCAACAACATGTACCACATTCTGTAGTGTGGAAGTGTTGGATGACGTGTGGGTGCCATCTGCTGGAGCTGAGAGTGTATTAAATCTCTTGTTACAGCCTTCAAATGTATTTTATGGTTTTTATCTTGCAAATTATAACAAGGGCAAAAAACTCAATTCATTCCCATGGCAATAATCTAAATAAGATGTGGGGAGTGGCATGACTGGAGGAGGAATATATGTGAAGTACTGTGCAGTAGTTTCATTTATTTATGACATTAGGCCTTTTAGGGAAGTGCAACATACTCCTTTTTACTGTATTCCATTTATTGATGTGTGCATGTTATGCGTTAGATAAATAGTGCTGTAGAGGTCTGGTTCAATGTTTGTGTTGTGGATTATGTGTTGATATGCCTGTACTGTACAACAAATTGCCTCTCTGGGACATTAAAGTTGTCTAAGCCTTAGTCTAATCTAAGTCTAATTAGGTACTAATAGGCAATTAGTACACCTTCTCCCTACAGAAATAGACCTTTGGAACCTTGTTGGTTCATCTTTCCACTGAAAATAATCACTGCATCGCGATGTGGACCTGGACGATTCTGCATCGATGCAGTGACAGACCATAATCGATTATTGCCTACTGATGTTGCTAGTTGATTTTTCCGGTCGGACTGCTTGAATTTGTTAATAAAAATATAATAATATTGAAGAGGTAACGCCAAAGATCCTTTATACTAAAGATCGCCAATGGTATGCAACGGTACACACTTCCTGTCTCCTAAAGGGGCATGGCCTCGTTTGAACGTGTCGTGAACGTGTGGATGAATGAAAAGTTATATTTGAATAATTTATCAATAGGTTCTTTTGCCAACGTTAGATATTTACACAGCTAAAAGACATATTTAGCATCCCGGAGATTAGTTTTATTTGGGCGCTTACGAACGTTAGCTTCTCTGTGTTGCCAGATCTCGCGAGAGTTTGGTCCTGAGACAGAAACAGGTCTTAAAGTTCATTTTCTCCTGATGTGTCGGTCTGAAAAATTTTAGTGTCAGAATGTTCTGGAGATATGTGGCTTGTGAGAAATGGGTCCAAGATCTACTTTGGTGAGTATGGGGCGATAGGATTCGCTCATAACCTGTGTCCATGTTCACTTCTCCCGTTGGAATCAACACACTCAGGACCTGCTGCTGGTCTCCTAAAGAGGCGTGGCCGTGGCGGAGCCCACGTGACACAGATACGGGAAACTAGCGCGAGTTGGGGCGTCTCGGTTCTAAGCAGTCACTGGTAACGCATATCGGTGCATCGTGATATTGAATGGATTTGAATCGTTGACAGGATAATCTTAAATCGAAGTGAATCATGAGACAAGTTAAGATTAACACCCCTACTGGTTTGGTTTAAAATTAGTTCACCCATTTACATGTGAAAATATGCTAGCTCTTTGAATGGAGTCTGGTGGGTTTAGCGATAGCGATTTCAGAGCCGTTTCATGTTTAATAAAAAGGTCTCTCTCTGTAGGGATCCTTTCCATTTTGTTGTCAAAACATCTGAGCCCGTCGGTGGCAAAAAAAAGCATGTTTAGTGGACGGAAATTAATGACGCGCAATTGCCCCATAGGATTGCATTGCAGCCCGCTTCGCAGATTCTCGCTTGCTCAATACCGGACCAATTTTCTGTTCATATTAGTTACTTAGACACCAATGCATGGGAAAATAGGGTCCAGTTTGAAAAACACAAAAATTACCCTTTATCAGGCCATACAACAATGACAGCAATTATTTCATGTCTTGTGAGTTTTGGACTAACGTCTGCAGGAGCAAAGGCACAGCGGTCCCCCAGACTGGCTGCCAGAGCCGGTCCATCAGACGAAGGCAGGTCCAGAATCACCGCAGACGCTCCGTTCTGGATTAGCCGCTCCACAGTGGCCCGGCCCAGACCGGACGCACCGCCCGTCACAAGGCCAACCATACCCTATCAGCGCACACACACACGCACACACACACACGCACACGCACGCACGCACCATAGGAGGGAGGGGAGTATAGGAAAAGGGAAACAGAAAAATTAAAACAAGTTAAATCACAGGGGAAAAACTGGTCACTGAGATACATGGGCGTTGATTAAGGCTTAGAGAAATGTAAAACATAGAGGCATCACTTCAGCATTTGGACAGCTGGGAAACTTGTTTATCACAGCCTGTTGTGAGCTATTGCTTAAGTATTTACCTCTAAATTGGAGTGGAGAAGAAGTATGAAATAGCATAAAGAAGAAATACTCAAGTAAAAGTAACGTAAACTTGAATTTGTACTTAAGCAGAGTAACGTTAAGTGTGTCCATGTTCGGACAGCGTTTGCAGTTATTGGCCATATACGGACACATCTGCTCTGATGCAATTCGTATACACACCTAAGAATATACATGTGAATTTTCCCATGCACATTTAAATTTAAATAGTATACAAAGGTGACTTTGATAAGAGAAAGCACTACGAAAGCTTGGGCGACGGATGCTCAGGTTGGCAGTGTAATGCTGCGTTCCAGGCAACCTGTAACCTGTGTTTTCACAACCTTCTACCCGTTAAAGTGCCCTGGAACGGCAGTTAAACCCGTAACTTACTACCCGTGAACTCGTACCAGATCGCTGTACTCCCAGTTACAGTTTTTGACGTCACACAAACAATAATGGCGACCCCTGTTGATGCTGTACAGACGCTGGTGATTAACGTGAGAAATAGAAATAAATAGGCAACGTAAAGTAATTCCGCACATTGTAATCAAAACAATACACAGACGATTGTGTACTACTACAGGTTATGTTTATTAAATGAAGCCCAAAATATGTCGCCGACTAGAAATCTCTAGTATCAGCTAGCGCTGGCTAACGTCAACGCTAGCCAACGCTAGCTAGAAGGGTTTGTCGTGACTCTTTGCCTGGAACGCTACCAAGTCGTGAGTCGTGACTTTAAGTCGTAACTTGCGGGCTTAAAATTGTGTCTGGAACGCGGCATAACTTTACAATTATAGTGAAAATTAAGGCGCTTTTACTGAATAATTTGGAGTTTTTGAAGCATGTAATTTTATCTTAATCTTTTATCGTTAGTCCACTAAATACAAAGCTGAAGTAAATGGTTAAAATGATAAGGTAAGAAAGGTGAAAAGGTAAGAAGCAGCACTTCAGTTTTACACCGTTAAATTAACTTAAGACATTAATGTTTGTATTTAAACTGACATTCTGATAGAATATTAGCCAAAAAGTGTGAGCATGGACAGCGTTCCCGTTACTTGAGTAATGTAACGTTACGGACCTCTTTCACAACAGACATTTTGACTTGTCAAAATAGGAAAAGCACAGCTGAAATTGATAACCTTAACGATGACTCAATTCCATCAAGTGTCCAAGTAAGCTATTTCAGTGAGTCAGCATGCACAATACCAGGGCGTCTTTTAAGTGGAATGCAGCCATCATTAATGGTTTTGAATACACCTGTGCTTTTCCTAAACATGTCTGCCGTGAAAAAGGTCTATTAAGTTACTTTCCACCGCCGGGGATATCTCAGAACCAGGGCAAATAAAGTCAGAACGATCTGCAATGCCAGAGAGCACTCAACGCAAGTGACGAACTACATTATGTTTGTGCTTTAGGTGGACTAACCCTTTAAAACATGTAAAGTCCTGACCCAAATGTCAGTGAAAGCAGAGGTTAGCAAACACACTGCTGAGGGCGCTGCTGTGTGGACTCATTGATCTCCAACATGTTAGCTACATAATGAAACTTCTGAGCTACCGAGGAAAACTAGCTAACAGGGAGAAAAAAAAAACACGCACATAAATCACAACACAAGCGTGTTAAAAGTAAAACCCATCATATTATCTCAGAGCATACGATGCAAGTCATGCAGTGTTTTCTTTCCCCACCTTGACACACCGAATGTTCGCCATGTTGGATTGGTATTAGAAGAGGAGTCGCTGCTAGTCTTCTTATTGAGCTTTTCTTTTTTTTTTTGGCAACGTAACGGTGCATTACCGCCACCAACTGGTAGGGAGTTTAGGACTTATTAAATAATAAGTTTAATAAAATACATTTAACCATAAAATAACAGTGGAATTATTATATGTATATATTATATTATTTATATTATATTATTGTAATTATTATGTAGTATGCAAAACAATGCAAACCAAATATGTATTATTTTAGATTATTCTAAGTAACCGTGGTCTACTTGATGACAGCTTTGCACACTCGGCATTCTCTCAACAGCTTTGTCAAAGTTATTTTGTGGAATTTCTTGCCTTCTTAATGCTTTAGAGCAGAGGTCTTCAACAGGGGGTCCTCAGAGTTAGTTAAAATATATATTTTTGAAAGTATAAGTAGTTCTTATTTCAAAAATTAAAATAAGTCTGAAAATATGCATTAATATGAATGCAAAATTTTAATAGCAAAGATAAATTGGCCTAATTATAAAAATATTTTAATAAATTATTAACACAAGATAAGCTTATAGGTACCTATGGTAGCCATACAGTTAAGCTTAAGGAGTCACTGTGCCTTCCAGATGTATGTTTAACATTAAAACATGATGCATAAATAATATCAATGTCTTTCCATCCATTCTGCCCAGTTTAATATGCAACTCAATTGTATACAATATATGCAGTGGGGTCCCTATACTCGGTCTCTCTTTCAGTTTAGGGGTCCTTGGCCTAAAAGATGTTGAAGACCCCTGCTTTAGAGACCATCAGTTGTGTTGGTATACAGTAAATAACCCTATTCCACTCCTGTAGTAATCCATATTATGGCGACAACCTCTCAACTGAGTAAAGAGAAATGACAGTCCCTCATTAAGACAAAGGTCAGTCAATCAGGATAGGAAGGCAGGAGTTACCTTACAGTACAGAACAAAAACCATTGGATGAAAAGGTGTCCAAACTTTTGACTGGTACTATATAAGATAGATCAAATACACATATGCAACCTGTTATATTTATAATTCTTTATTTATTCCAGTACCATTGTTTACAATGTTTAAAATCCCCATCGAGTGGTTAGTTTACGTGTGTATGTGTATGCATATGTACAGTAGCCTGTGTATACACACTTTCTTATACAAACTTATATCTGCACATATTAGTCAAATGTTTATATTTACCTTGTTCAGCTTTGTTGCTCCTAACAGTTTCAGTGGAGGCTCAGTGAATGAAAGTGCAAAAATATTATCAAAAGAAGATCACATATATGTGATTTGGTTCAGAGATACAGTAGTTTGTGACTTTCCCAGAGTTAGAAACTAATGCCTTATACAGACCTTTTTCATGTATTTGGTATAGTCTGAAGCAGCAGTATTAGGCTATCTTGGCTCAATTGTTGAGTGTAGACCATTCATGATCCCATAGGCATTAAGGAATTGAGTGAAACTAAGCAGGTAGAGAGAGTGCTTCTTGCTCTAAGCTTTGTCTGAGGGGAGGCCCACAGTCTCACACTTTAAAAAAACTCTGATCTACAGTTTTCCTGTCTGCTAAAGTCACGTCTTCCCGTTTTGTGTTTTCCTGTTTTAAATAATGTGCTGTTTAGTCCTGCATGACTTAATAAATCCTAATCTGGATATTCTAAGAATCAGATGTACTTTGGTGCATAGCCTAATGGTCACAATAAAGACAGTAATAGAAAAGGAAATACACCTATATCTAGACTGTTTATGAGACTTTCATGGAATAACATTTCTCCTCATTTGGGGTGAAGAATGACCTTAACGACCTCAGTTAAATACAGTAAACTTTCGATATTCGAAATACAGACTATGGGAGAGCTCTTTAATTTTGACTCCTCTTTGGCCTTAGCGTGGATGATGCGGAGTGGACAAGGACATACGCCCCGCCCACTTTGCTCTGAGTTGACCAATCAGTGCGCGTTTCAGGGAACGCCCCCTCCGGGCTGATTTTACAGCATGAATGAGGGATGTTGTCCAATTACAGCAGCTCTGCAGCTGCACGAGGTCAGCTCAGGCGACCAACTGATGCATCAGGAGACAATACTATATGGTTTTAACAAGAAAGGCATAACAACTTGAACTAGTGGTGAAAGTACTTAGATCTTGTATTCAAGTAAAAGTACAAATACCGCAGTGAGGAAATACTTTGTAACCAGTTAAGTCATGCATTCAACTACCTGTAAAAGTACTTAAGTATTAGCATTAAAATATACTTAAAGTACCAAAAGTAGTGAAATGTAGCGGAGTGGACGGTTAAGTAGCATAAAATGGAAAGATTTAAGTTAAGTATATGTACCTCAAAATAATATTTGAGTATGTATATTATACCCAACCTATTTCATAATTGCAGTCATTAATCCTTCACTTGACTCTGGCTAAAAAATTTAAAAAAATTTAAAAAAAAATTAAAAAAAAAAAAATCACAAAACAAATATCCCAGCATGACATATAGCAAAGCACATAAACAGTTATTAAAGATATCTCATTTATTTTAAAGTTGATGCAAAAATACAGCATATAAAATATCAAATCATCTGATCTTTCGAACATCAATTGAAGAGTATGTGACTATAACTGATTACAATGAAATTAATCAGGATTTCAGGCAGGACGAAAGGTGAATAAAAAAGTGTGTATATATATATATATATATATATATATATATATATATATATATATATATATATATATATATATATATAATAGAATGCAACAGTCAAAAAGCCAAAGATATTTAGTTTAAAGCTGCAAAGATTAGTAGATTGACAGAAATGTGTCAACCTTTTTTGATATTTCATAAATGGTTTGTCATTTTTAAGCAGTAATTCTCCATTAATTCTCTGGTTGCAGCTTTTTCCAATGTGAGGATTTGCTGCTTTTACCTTTATTATACCACTTTAAACTGAATATTTTAGTTAGTTAGCTAGTTTCACAGACCGAACTAACCAAGAAAATAATCAGCAGATTCATCTGGTTAGTTGCAGTCCTAATTCAGTGGTGGAGTGAGCAGCAAATACTAACGTTGGGAGAGGATAGAACAAGTAAATGTATGCTGAAAACGGACTTAAACAGTTAATCATTTATCAAAACAGTAGCAGATTAATTTTCGGTCAATTGAAAAATCATTTCAATTCGAATAAAAAAATATGATATATACAAGTGGCTTGCACAAGTTTACACACCCATGCTAAAGTTGACTAAAAAGAGGACTTTTATATAAAAAAAAAAAAAAAAAAAAAAAACATCTTTTGGAAATTGATCTTAATGCCTTAATTAAAAGAATTAGAAAAAATCCAACCTTTAAGGACACCAGTTTTCTTTGTGAATGAATAATGTATCGTAAATAAATAAATGTTCTTCCGTAAAATACAGGGGGCATAAGTATATTAATATAGGGGTGTGTATATTTTAATGAAGAACATTTATTTATTTACGATACATTATTCAATCACAAAAAAAAATGGTGTCCTTAAAGGTTGGATTTTTCCTAATTCTTCCAATTTTCAAAAGATGTTTTTTTTTTTTTTTTAATTCCTCTTTTTAGTCAACTTTAGCATGGGTGTGTAAACTTATGCAAGCCACTGTATATACACAAAACACTAATCATGTAATGCACTGTCTACAGAGAATCTAACCATCTTACTCGTAACATGCAATGAGGGCGGTCAAAAAGAGAAAGGATGTACATGCCTGCACCCTAGACTAAGGTCTACGCACACTGCAAAGCTGGACCATAGTGCATTTGGCTACCACATTGTGGAAGGCAGTAAGTTGTATAGTTGTATCTCCAAAATAGGGGTCGCAATATCCCACCCCTCACAACAACACAACTTACTACCTCACCACAACACAGCTACAGACATGTCTGCCCTGGCACACAGTAAAGACGTAACACCAGAGCCAGGTTCTGTCAAAACGTTTCTGCCTGTTAAAGGAAGATTGTCCTCGCCATTGTTGCACCAAAAGTCATGCTCCTGTGGGAATTGTTGGGTCTTAGTAAATTATAGTGTGGTCTAGACCTACTCTATTTGTAAAGTGTTCTGAGACAACTTCTGTTGTGATTAGACACCATCAATAAAATTGAACAGTCCTGTGGATTTGTGGTAGGGCAGAACTCAACTTGTTCCACCCTCCTGTAAGTTCAAATCTTAAAATTTAAACTTGTAAAATTGAGCTGCAATTTTACAGAGCAATATATTCTCAGTGCATATTGGTGTCATGTTTGCGGCAGGGGATTCTCCTTCTATGGCTGAGGAACTGAAGCTGAAGTAACAGAAAGACTGTATTCATGGGAGAGGCGTTGTCTCCTGGCCGCTGTCCAATTTCTCAACAACCAGGGACACACCCAGGACAGCAATACACAGAATATAACCGGCGAAATTAATGTAGTTTGTGATATAATTTTTGGAGCACTGTTGGTCACCAATGGCAACAGAGAGGCTTCAGTCACGGTGGCAACTGAACGCAAGATGTGGATAGGCAGGCGGTCTCCGTCATGTAGGTGATGGTTTGGGTTGCCGTGAGAAAGACAGTAGGCTGTATAGTTATCTCCCAGATCTGGTGTGATCCTAAAACTATACAAACTACTACCTCATCCCACAGCTGCCCCTTCTTCTCTGGAGTCCAAATCATTAAACAGCTTTACATTTAAACCAAAAAAACTGCATTACAGCTAAACAAATAAGCCCTGTTATCTTGCTTGTTTCTGTTTAAACATATCTAACAAGGACACGAGTGAAAGGATGAGACGTGAGAGAACAGAAGAGGTGACCAATCCTCAAAAAATTATGTAGCCTACTTCTCCAGAGGCTTCCTGTCCCTGAGGCTCTCCAGCAGTGTTGCCAGACGTGCGATAATTATCATATTTGTACATTAATCATGCCCTCTGTACGATCAATAACGCCAAAAGTGCCATAATGTATGATAACCTCACCATTTTAGAACTAGCAGTGGGTTTTAGTCTGCCTGTGCGAGCATGGCTGTCTCTCTCCTGCCGCAGCCACAGTGACTCAGAGGTGGGGCTTGAACTTTCTCACTAAAAAAGGTAAGCTGTGTTCAAGTCCAGTTATTTTGAATGCACCAGTAACCTTAGCTTATGGCCCGTTTTCATGCAGAACATGCGTGCTGTCTTGTACTTTAATTCTACAAACAAAAGGTGAAATTATACATTCAGAAACATATCTGACAAGGACACACGAGTGAAAGAATGAGATGTGAGAGAACAGAAGAGGTGACCAATCCTCCGAAAAAGATGTAGCCTACTTCTCAAGAGGCGTCTTGTCCTTGAGGGGGGGGGGGGGCTTCATTGCCAGAGAAGTACCTAGGGAACAGAACGAAACAAAACATGCTATAAAAAAAGGAGCAGGACGTGACGAACTGGCCTCACCACCAACGCATATGAAACAGCAATAAATGAGCGACCGCTAATATGTTCTACTGGTAGCTTGTATCCTTTATCAGGTGAGGCTAACAGGCTAACCTGGGTATCACCTCAGCCCCCTCCACCCCCAGGCTCCATTAGCCGCGAAGCTAATAAGCCCCTGTTGGCATTACGACATTTATTAAAATAGAAAGAACGAAAACTAGCGTGTTGCAAGGTAGTTGATTTAGCTTTTAACTGCAGCACCAGCCTTGGAATACAGCTAGCCAGTCAGCTAGCTAACAGTGGTAACAAGCTAGCTGACAGCTAGCTGGAATTGGCGGTTCTCGACCTCTCACTCTGCCTGCTGTCAAATCCGCTGGGCCCCGTACGTCCTCACAGGCCCGCGGCTGTCGGGGGCCGTCGTCTATAATGGTTAGTGATGTTAATCTCGAAGCGGATGTTACCCGTACACAGTATCGACCTTTCGTAGCAGAAGCATCGCTACGAGATGTTTCGATGCCTCGCTTCACCACGCCAAAAGTCACGTGACCGCCCTCAAACGACTCGAGGCCTCGCTACGTCACGCTCGTATCAGAGAGGTGTCGCGCGCTATGGAATATTGTTGTAAATCCCTGAAATGTATGAAATGAAAATCTGCAAAGGAACTGCTTAGAGGTGATTGTTTATTAATATATATGAGCTTGACTGTAGTAAGATTTCATTTAAATGGAAGACCATTTATATCTAATTATTATATTGTTTTATTATTTAGAGTTTATGTAGCCTACCTTTATTTTCTTATTTTCTTATTTTTATTTTACTACTCCGGCACAGGTTTTAACATGTCCAACCTGCCTTGTTGTTTGTAAAATTTGCCTCAGTATCAGAGCTGTTTAAAAATGATCCGTTTTATAACCCGAGCTTTATTGAACAAAATAACCACAATAAAAGTGTTGACTTCGGGTCAAACTGATCCGTTTTCAATTTTTGTTTTATATCAGAAAATATGGGACGTAGAAATAAGCGCTGAAAATGTGTAGAAGAAAAAGCAAAAACAAACTGTGAAAAAATGGCGTCAAAAACATCGAAAAAAAACTTTTTTTCAAGGTTGACGGGAAGACAACACAAGGGTTAATCCATCCATACAAATGCACAACAGACAGTTCGGTCAGCAGATGTCGCCATTTGGCATCAAATGCTTCTAAAACTGTGAACCATTTAAAACACTTCACATTAATTCAGCGTTTTCCCCTCATCACTATGTGACGGCGTACTTCTCCTTAACTCGTCATCTGTTTGGGAGCCAAAGCAAAGCAGCAGCGAAGTTTACATCAAGCCTTCAATAAGCCCAAGCGGCTCCGCGTATAAGCCTTCCACGTTCCACCAGCCATCTTCCAGTGAAACGGGGTATGTATGTGGTTGTTGCTGGTTTGCCTAAATAACGCGAGATTCACGCATATGTGGAGCCCGCACAGAACGAGACTTTAAGTGCACACTGACCTCCAGCCAGACAGAGCAAATCATTTGAATACGGGGGACGACATTGACTTAAAATGAAATCTTGTTCTTTTACTTCTTAGTTTGACCTCTAAATACACAAGAGTGGAATCAATTTTCTCAAATACAAATTTGAGCCACTTTGAGCTTTTTTGAACTTTATACTGCACTACATCTCAGAGTTAAATATTGTACTCTTCACTACATTTGTGTTAAGTGTTACTTTACAATTTCTTAATGCAATCTGTCTTGAAGCTTTCAAAATCAAAGCTAAATTTAAAAAAATACAAATCAAGACACTGGAAACAAGATATATTTTTTTACTAAAAGAATAAATTTTATTTCAGCACTGTAAGTCATTTCCCAACCAGTACAAACATGACTGCCATCTGTCTCTTTCTGAACCATTCCTCCCCTCCCTCTGTGAGATCAGACCACCAACAAGCCAGACAATTAAAAAAAAAAAAAAAAGCTTTCATTTTTCGTCTTTCCACAAACAGTCCGGTGCTTCCATAATGCTAACAATGATGACAAATTATACCAACCATAATTATAACAGCAATAATGATAATATTTCTATAACAATATTATTGATAAATTTTAACCCTTTTTGCTGCACAGGTAGTTTAGGGTGGCCCTGGGTACTGAAGTACATGCATTGGTACACTTGTGGCTGACAGCACAATTGACCAACAGGACAAGAAATAGCTCATAATGATCAACTTGAACCTGTTACTGTACTGGGACCCAGCCATTGGATGGGAGGGGAGGGGAGGGGAGGGATTATACTGCAGCATGTGGGGGGGGGGGGACTGTTGAGGGGAGGGGGAGTGGCAGTGTAGAGAGAGACAGACAAAATAGGGACCTTTATTCAAACTGGACAAAATGCTGTGAGAATCCTGCAAATAGATCATAACAGGTACAACACAACTGATGACTCCTTCCCAGATTCTGTATGACAGACAATAATACTGTTTGACTTCTACAATACTATATAGTACATTTCTATTCTGGGACTTTTGGTTCTCTTTTAACATTGTCAAGCTCTTCAGTTGTGCTCCCATTTGCGTAGGCAGTGAGGCAGGAAGCTTTTATCCGCTGGACAACTCTTATCACAGGGAAGCTGAATTTTCCTCGCAACACTTCAGCTGAGATTTATTCGACAAGACGAGAAACTGAAGACCATTTAGAAATTGATTTGTTGACAATGTGATTTGTTGACACGTGTGGAGGCAGCAACATTTTTTGCCTTTTGGCTTACTTTTTTTTTTTTTTTTTCCCCCGAATTGTTGGTGGTATATTTTCTGTCAATCGACTATTTGACAAATCGTTGCAGTTCTAAATGAAATGCAGCCAACTGAAAAGCTGGAAGTAGAGCATGTTTGCCATTTTTCCCTAAAAAGAGCCCTGTAGTTGCAGATTTATCAATTCAATTCTAATCTATTTATCGACACGTTGTTTGAGCACTGAAGTCTTTTAACAATTTCATCACCATACAGGTGCATTATTTCTTGCAAGCTCTATGACATCTATTGGGAGGCCAACTAATCTCAGATTTGTGTTTTGAGGAGAATTCAGCCACTTTTAGCAGCCTCCATGCCCACACATGAAGAGACTCAGTACAGCAAAAAGTTGCTCCATCAGTCTGAGTCTGGGAAATTAAAAGGTAGGTTTGAGAGAGCACGACGATAACATGTAAGGAAAATGCAAAAGAGGGCGCCAAAACCCCAGCATGACTGAAAGCATATTCGCTAGGTGTCGTTCATTCCTGCGTATTAGCGTTGATCTGAGCGTGTGCAGTGGTTCACACGGCCTGAATTCAGTCACTGAAGAAGTAACACGAGCAAGCAACAATGCCTAAACAAAACCTGCCTACTCGCTCACTCACTGTCCACACAAAACACACTTCCTTCCTTCTTTCCCTGTCTGTCTGCGTCTCTACATCAACCAGTGTTAATAAAAACACTGTTACCTCACAGACTTGTCAGATAAATCACACGTGCTGTAATGTCATATATATATAATCATACTCATCAGAAAACTTGTTACTCGGGGGCAAACCATCGATGTCAGGGAACTAATTGGGGGGGGGGGGGCTTTATAGGGGATATAGGTGGAAGCTAGGTGTACTTTGGTTCTCAGGTGTTTACAAGAGATGTTTCGCTGCTTTGTGCAAGGGCGCGAGTTCAGCTTAGATTAATAATGAGTCGACCACGAAATTGTTATCAGGGATAATATGAGAATCGTAACATAGTGCAGACGACAATTTTCGGAAAAAAAAGGGGCAATATTTACTTACATACATAATAACGGTGGTCTAAAGATGCCATATAAAATACAAGTAAGGAAAATCGCAATCATTACAGTTCAAATCTCTAGGTTGGCTAAGCGTATTTCAGTACTAACTGAAGCAATGGTAGAAGGATTAGATTAGAAGATGTAATAACATTAAAAATAGTAAGAAAAACACATTTGCACAATTGAATAAAACCGTTTTGATTTTTTTTTTCCCGTTTTTTTTTCCAGACTCTGGCTAAATACATACAGAAACTGATTATCAACGTTAATATAACCTTTACTGTTAGTTGGGTTGATTAAGGGGCGGGGCAGCCCAAAGAGAAAAAGAGAAAAACGGCCAATAGAAACAGTCCTAAAGGGCTAAAAAGGAGGGGGAGGTGATAAGAGTGAGAGAGAACTGAAATACAGGAAGTGAAGGGAGAGTTAAACTGTGTGTACAATTTGTGTGTTGTTTGTGTGACTGCTTTGAGTGGGAATCAGTGGGCATGGTGTGTGTGTGTGTGTGTGTGTGTGTGTGTGTGTGTGTGTGTGTGTGTACTCTATGAGGAAGATTAAGGGGGCAAAGAGAAGTGAATGAACATTTTGGAGGGAGGGGGCAAGAAAAAGTGTCATAGCGGGGGGGAGGGGGTTAGGATAACAAGCATAAAAATCACTGATCAAATATCTATTGAACTAAAACAGACAAGGACGAGAGAGGGACACTACATCATGTATTGTGTTGACTTTTTTTTTTCTTCTCCATACTAGCTACTGTGTAACTCAGGGTTTAACATCTATGTATCTGTGTGTGTCATGTGCTAATGTGTGATGCGTGTGTGTGTATATAGATGGTCATTTCTGTGCCATCCATGCAAACTTAAGTGTTGGACTTTTTAGAGTCAGTAGAATGTGTTACCAAATGATCTCTGATGAACTGACGACCACTCCACTGTGAACTGAAACTGCACAAAATCACTTCAGCACAAAAGCAGAGAGAGAATGCTGCTGGTAACAAATGCAACTGAATACCTGTTTGTCGTGTGTGTGTGTGTGTGTGTGTGTGTGTGTGTGTGTGTGTGTGTGTGTGTGTGTGTGTGTGTGTGTGTGTGTGTGTGTGTGTGTGTGTGTGTGTGTGTGTGTGTGTGTGTGTGTGTGTGTGTGTGTGTGTGTGTGTGTGTGTGTGTGTGTGTGTGTGTGTGTGTGTGTGTGTGTGTAACTGTTTGTCTGGCGAGCGAATCAAGAGAGGGCCTCGTATACCAGATCACACTCTGGCTCGCCGCAGAAAAGCAATCTTCTAACAATGTACTGTTGCGATACACATATTTGTACTAATGTCAAAAGTTGAAAGCAGTTAAGTATATGACTCCTAGTAATTCTAGACTTAGTATTTCGGCCAGTGGAGCTATATTCTCTAGCCTAGTCTTGGTGTCCGTGTATTACAGTCCTGTGTTAAGCCCGACGCTGTTACCTACTCTTAACCTACGATCACCTACAGCACTCGTATGCTTAATCCCTACCAATAACGGCTAAAAAGTCAGAACCTCTGAATTCATTTGGTGTTGGTGTAAGAGACGGCGGCGTGGCCCAGCCCTTTGACGATGAGTGTAGGCCTACACTCACAGCTGGGTCAACTGTCATGGTTGAGTTCATAACTGAGGGGATGTCTGACGCGACTACATTAACACTATATATATATATATATATATATATATATATATATATATATATATATATATATATATATATATATATATATATATATATATAGTCATAGTTTTCTTTCCTTCAAAACGGCATCTCATAAGAGCTTTTTCCATGTCAATTTTGTGGCACACGATAGAGCATCAATCAACATAGTATGAAAATAAGGTGCTTCTTGTTGACTTGCCTTTTTTAACATAGTGAGCTCATTTCAACCTCTCAGTAAGTTTATAGAAATTACGATGTTCATGGCCAGCATCTCTCAGGCAGTATGTCGGTCTACTGCTTTTACATTTGCAGTTGTGCTACCAGCTATTGTTAAGTTGTATTTCCGTAGTCAGGTGAAACCTACTATGGGGGACACATCTCATTCTCTACAAACACAAGTGCGCTAATAAAACAATTCGGTATCTTAGAAGTCTCAAGATTGTGAGCGGCACGCTCCGGTACGCCATGAGGCCTCCCTCTCTCCTGTCATGTTACATGACGTGATCCAACCCAGAAAGCCTCTGCCGTGTTCGGGCCGAGGGGCTTTTAGGGCAGGGAAGTGCTTCCTGCTGGTCTAAAGTGACACACCAGAGCTCTGCGGGGGCAGCAGCTCATGGTGGTGGGCTATCAAAATGACAACCGTTACTCAATCACCACCAGAGGGTGGGGGTGGGGTGGTGGGGTTGGGGTGGGGGTGTCTTTGAGGCTTTGTTGCAACACCCCTTTTTATATCACTGGCTGCCTCATTAGGCTAGCCTTTTTTTTCTTTTTCTTTTTTTTAAATAGACTTTGGAAATAACCTTAGAAATCTGAAAAGATTCCCAGGAATCCTTGACGTTGAGCTTCATTGCAAAGTTCATGACTGAATGTGTGAGGCCAGTCTGAAGGGAACTCTGCCTGGCAGCAGTTACCCAAATCCTCACAATTCATTCCCATCTTTTGCTGGGCAGCATATATTCTTTTATTTTTGGCCTTAACTCCAGAAGGTGCCCCACAGTTTTTAATTTCTTTGTCACCTGGTAGAAGACTGTCCAGTGTGGTTTAACATTTTTAAAACAAAGTGCTTCTTTGTCTGAAACCACTCTGTTAACATTCTGACGTCTCTCAAATAGATCTCTACCTTTAAATGTAGTTCTACATGTCATGATTTACTTGGGCGCAGAGGACACCCCTCTTAGACTGTCAATTCACCTGTATAGGGGCTTGCTCTAATTCATTATATTTAAATACAACATTAAGTGCTTTTGCTGGGATATTACAATCAAAGCTTTGGGAGAAAGGGGAGGGGGGGGGGGATATAATATAATAATGCACTTCTTTTTTGGAGGAGCAGAGTAATATGTTGCATACTTTAGGGCTTAAGGTGCATAAATGCATGGGGTCTCTTAGCACAGCTAAGCACTGGGCTTTGCTACATGGGTCAAAGTAAGATAGCACGCTAATACCATGGTGGTGCAGAAGTGCTCCTGTGATAAATTACCAATCAATGTTGCTAGTAAGTATACTAACATTGTGTTTTTAGCAGTACGGGGGGGGGGGGGGGGGGGGTGTTTACACTGCACAAAAGAATGGTAAATCACTTTGTTAAAATCATGCTCACATATCCAGAGTCAAACTCTGAACATCTCTCTGAATTCATGCAAGACAAACCTCACACGAGACGGCTATGGCAACAAACACAACTACCGACCATGGCGACCAGGCCTTGATGATGTAACCATGGAAAACCACACCCAATCTGTCACCGAAACCGCACGCTTAACAGCTGTGTGCAGAAAGTCCAACAATGGGACCATTAAAAAAAAAAAAAAAAAACAATAAAGTTGAAAATAAGTTATCGTTTAGGTGGTGGGTCGTAATGGGGGTGGGGCTTCAAGCTTATTTTACTCCGAGTGCGGGAGGGAGGCATTTAGGATTTTTGAGGGGTGGGGCGCTTACAGACTCATGGAGAAAAACTCTCTTCATAAAACAATGTAAAACCACATGAGAAAACTAAAAAGGAAGTAACAGCTAACTGCTTTAGCCTACCACGTGGAGCAGCAGGGAGGACCTCCTGCTCCAGGTGATAATGTGCACAGCTAGCAGGCAGGGCTACAAAAACAGGGAAAGGCAGTCAAACACAGAACTCTCTCAGAGCAGTGCATCCTGGGAAGGGTGCCATCACTCCTCCTTCTGTAGTGCTCCGTCTGACGGGCAGTCGTCAAGGCAACAGGGGGCCTCCACTTCCACCCCCTCTGATTGGTTGTCTCTGCTGGCTAAGGCACACAGGATTGGCTGGGCCAGGGGGGCCAGCTCCAAGGGCTGGCCAATGGCTGAGGCTGCTGAGCTGCCGTTCAGCTGCTGAGTCGCAACCTCTGGCGTGGAGGCCGCCTCCTCTGAGGGCTTTGGGGGACTGCTGCATGGGGGCGGTGGCGACGTCTGGAGAAGGACAGTCGGACAGAACTTTAACAGAACAGCAGGGGCCATGATGTCAAGAAGGAACATGACGAAGAGGGAATTCATAGCTGCGATTACTCATCATGTGGGGAAACATACGAGATTCAAGAGCTTTGTGTAAAAGTCTGCCCGTGCCATACCTGTGTTCTGTTGGTAGGTGCCTTTTTCACCGCCCTTACTTTAGCTGGAATCTCTTTACCCCTCCTGTGATGGAGAAACAGAAAGGCGCTTGGATCAAATGTGGAACACAACAAGTATCAGTAGCTTTAGGGCTCGATCCCACCAGCGTTTTCAGATTCTACACAGAATAGTTGGAGTAAAGCCAAGCTCTATAATACCTTCATTCTCAGTCGTTAGCTGTATTGATTAAAAGATCATCATCTTACTCACCCTCTCCCTGCTCCCACTGACACGACATGCATGTTGAACCCCCCTCTCCCACGGACTGGTTTGTTCCCAGCCCACTGGCCAACGACCATGCCAGCTATCTCCAGTTTCCCTCCCTGAGGGGGAATGGACTGAAGGCCTGAAGGAAGAAGGAAAGGAGTGACTACTGAGACTCTTCCTGTTGTAGAGCCTCAAATAACAAACTAAAGCGGTGTTCCAATTCCATACTACATACTGTATACAGTGTGCATACGTATGTTTTTTTTGCAGTTAGTATACAAGAATTCTAGATATTTTACTGCTTTATATTAAAAGGTGGAGTCTGACAACACCCAAACAGTCTGTGCTCTATTTTTTTTTTTTACCATCCCTCTCACTTCCACCGCCTCTCCCTTACATCAATGGCCTTTTCCCTGTCCTGTGCACGAGCGGAATATTGTCCTGTGTCTCGGTCCGAGCCACTTAGTTTGTTTCCCATTTACAGAGCTAGTGGACCGTGACATGATATTTGCTGAATTTAAAAAAAGGATTATATTGGATTAGAATCACAGACTGCACCTTTAACAGGAAAGTATGCAATGCACGTGCCACAGCGTTCAGGTTTGATGCACCACATAAAAGAACAACCTGAGGTCTGCATCAACTTAAATCAAGTATAAGATTTTTCTGTTTAACACTGCCAATCAAACTTAACAGAGACTGCAAAATGTTTTTTCCACAAATTGAAAAGTTACTTTCTGTTTGCTGGGCTGTCCCTGCAGCAGTTTCATCACCATCCACAATTAGCTTTAAGTATTTCCCACTGTCAACAGCTCCTCCATTTCCTTTTAAACATTGCATTGCCTTTTGAGGGTTCTTTATTTTCTCACTTTTCCAGTGTAAACAAAAAACATACTCAAAAGTTGCTTAGAACTGGTGTGTAGTATGGAACTAGGACAAAAGCAAAGATGACATCTACAATAAAAAGGTATGTGTGGAGAAACCAAGAGGTCTGTACCTGGGAAGGCTCTGGGTCTGTGCTGGGCAGGGTGATGTGGGTGATGCGGGTGATGATGATGATGATGATGATGATGAGGCATGTCCATGGGGCGGGGTGGGTAGAGGGGAGGCATGGGGTAGAAAGGGGGCACCATGGCTGGGGGGAGGAAGGCAGGAGGTGGAAGAGGAGGGGGAGGGGGAGGAGGGCGGGACAGGTTGATGCCCTCAAGGATTGCTTGACGCATCTTCTCCACCTTGGACACCAGCTCCTCCTGCAGAGTAGACATAAGACTGTGACTGGAGTACAATGTCCCGAGTTCTAAGGACCGGTATCAGGGCCGATCACTCCGTGATATGTTCTCTATAGCACATCGTGTCACGTCAGTTCCAGGAGTTGCATTCTCCCAGTTAAGCTTTTAGTCGTATCATATAAATAATTTAAGCTTATAAACTTTATGGTTTTGAATCAGGACCTCCAGGATTTGGACTAGGTAGCTCCTGAAAAATAAGGTGGGCTGAATTGAGAAGGCTACAGATGTTATTACAATGAGTCAGATAAATATATTTACCTAAATGTTGAATAAATAAGTATTGGATCGGACTGGAAACCAAATATTATAAAAGGACTCAGAACGGGACCAAAAGAACTTGATCAGGAGTATTCCACTTACTGACAACAATCTTACCTACAAGCAACTATTGTCTATGGGTCCTTTAAACAAGGCACTAAAATGCTTTTTGTACTAAATTTCATTAACTTATAACTTACTTAAAAGGGGTGATAGAATGCAAAACAGAGTTTACCTTGTCATAGTTGAATTATCACAGTTTGGTGGGTAAAATAGGCATACATAGAACCTCAAAGTCCCATTGACAACTATTTCCTACGCAAATCTCACAATTTCAAACTGCTAAAAGTTGAAGTCAACTCCTCAAATCCTACCTTATTTGGCTCTACCTTCTATCTTTGTAACGCCCCAAAATTGACATAGGCCACTGACTGATCTGAGGTCAATTAGTCTTCTGAATAGGTCGCACAGATCTCAGAAATTTTATACATTGTTCGTCTGCTATTTCATTGCTAAATTCCCTTCTGAGACTTTATGTGAGAAATCAACTATATAGAGCTCAAATATGGGCCATTTTACTAAAATGTATGGCTAATTGCAAATTTTATATGACTGTGTCGGACTTCAGGAGCTCCACAATCTGCCGTGACAGGCGGCAACTGCCGGCCGGGTTTGATGCCTTCCCGGTCGGCCTCTCCCCCTACACAGACCCGCTATATGAGCTAGGGCTCTGTCAGGATCTCACACACGAGCTGCACTGTGTACTTTAGAAAAAAGAAAGTTTGGAAGTTTTTCAAGGATACTCAAAATGAACCACAGTCGTAAATGCAGCGTTCCAGGCTGTAAAACGGAATACTGGCCCAGAGGAAAGTGTTTAGAACGAGTATGTCAGACAATGGAGCGGGAGTTGTGGATCTAACGCAGCGGCGCAGAGGACATTCCTGCAGGGCTTCACTCGCCGTTAAATTTCCCTGCGCTGAGTAGCTACAGGGTGAGTTGTGATTCCTTGGTGGAGGTTTTTTATGTCCCGAGGGTAACACATTACAACACCACTAGTTGTAATGAAAGTGTCGAAACTTTGCATCTTGTCTTGGCTGTTATAGGCGCGCTGCAGTCGCTGCTCGCGGCCAGGCATGTCTGTACTTTTGTAGTGTGTGTGTGTGTGTGTGTGTGTGTGTGTGTGTGTGTGTGTCGTCAGAGCTCCTGAAGTCCGACACGTCTTACCAAATTTACAATTTCATAAAATGGCCCATACTGAGCTTTACATAGTTGATTTCTCGCATAACATTGCAGTGTCTGAAATACGAGACCTGCTGTCTCGTCTCCAATGTATGTGTATGTGCTTTGCTCAACCAATCATCGTGCAGCTCATCTAAATATTCATGAGCATACCATATTTGGAAGAAAAGCTGTCGTTCCAAATAGGGCCATATTCACAGGGTATTCACAGACCCATAGAATAGCACCTGGGCCATTTTCAGCCCAACCAATGTTACATACCCTATTCGGAGACCTTAAGGAACAGTGTCAAATACCCTATATAACCACTCTATCACCCCTTTAAAAAAGACACACATCCATCATATCCTCGGTTGATTTCTGCCACAGGATTATATACATGTACATACATACCTGCCCTTCACACATGTCCAGCAGGGCGGCCCGGTCGCGAGCGGCCCGGGCCAGTTTGCTCTGAAACAGTTTGCCGTCAAAGAAGCCCCAGGGGCAGCAGTGTTCCCACGGCAACGGTTGGCCGCACACATCATTGATGAACAGCGCTGTGTCGACACCAGCCATGAACAGAGAAGCCAGCTGCACGCCGCGGGCATCCACCTTCTCCACCTAACAGCAAACCCAATGTGAATATTTTTAAACTGTAGGCAGACATGAGGAGTAGAAAAGCTAGAAGTGAATGGCGCAGAGAAGTTGAAAATGATGAGGTCTTAGACCCAAGAGATGTTGTATGTAGCTTCTAATAACAAAATCACTTAAATTAGTCTTTGACACAGAAATATCCGTCTTCTGTGGAAAAACCCTGATCAATGATTATTCAACAATGACGGCGTAAGGACTGGGGTCTCCCACCTTGAGCTCCTGTAGCTGGTCAGGTTCGTAGAGTTGGCTGGAAACAGCCTGAGCCAGAAAGGCATCTAGCTCGTGTCTCTGGAGGATCCTTCCTCCAGGCCACTGCATCATATACCTGAGAGAGAAGGAAAACAAAGCCGACTTTACACAGCAGAAACACAGAGCTACAGTGTACTGATGTTTACAGTTTAGTGACAGCATTAGCACTTGCTGATGCACTGCACATGCAGTAAAAAAAAATAACAAGGCTCTCATATATAGGAATGAGAATTGTGCCCGATGACCTGATGTAGGGGTGGAACGGTACATGTATTTGTATCGAACCGAAAACAGTACGGGCATCAATGCATGAATTTACACGGTATAAAAATAAATAAAACTTGCGTGCAAATTAATATAATGCGGAGCTAATGTAATGCGGAACTACTGTTAGATACGCGGGTTCTTTAGGGAAACCTAATCTGTAGCCCCGCCTTAGCTCTGAAGCTGATTGGCGCACTGGCTATGTAGCCGAGCTCCGCCTAAGTATGCAGTTTTAGTGAGTCAGAGATAGCAGCACGGACGAGTATGGCGAGTGGTGGCGATCCACAAGAGTTAGAGGACCCCGCCGGCCTCTCTAAGATCGCAAGTTTGGGAAAACTTCGGTTTCCCAGTCAGTTACAGTAGTACAGGCGAGAGAGTGGTGGATAAGACTGCTGTTGTAGATTAATGTTACGTTTCCAGCGTCGTGGCTCCAAACCGTAACGTTAGTTGGGACAGATGCCTCGTTTCTTTAGGCTAACTATATTAGCTTTAGCCAGGCAGGGAGCAGCTTTCTGTGGTGAAACATAGCCGGGAGACGTCGTGATAACGTTGCATTAAGCAGGTAATTTAGTTTGTCTTTGTAGAGAACAGAGATGCTGTATTTTCAGTTTTATAGCTGATTGTCTTATTTTATTTACAAGTTCCAGATGGAGTCTGGAGATGATGTGGGGTACTTATTGTTTACTATTTACATCTTACTTTACACACTTTCAGGCTGTTGCAGCTAGCTCAGGGGAGAGACTGTATGACACTAGGTGGTACAGCCTGAGACATGCACAATAAAAAAAATTGCCTTCTGCATTTTTTTTGCTTTTCCCTCCATTGTACCGAACTCGTACCGAACTGTGATGTCTGAACCGAGGTATGAACCAAACCGTGACTTCTGTGTACCGTTCCACCCCTAACCTGATGTGATTTCCAATACTACAGTCCATATTCTCACATTAATAAGGTAAATGGACTTCATTTATGTAGCACTTTTCTAGTCTTAGTGACCACTTAAAGCGCTTTGAACTGCAAGCCAGCATTCACCTATTCATACACAGATGCTACCATGCTAGATGCCACCTGCTCATCAGGAGGGAAGGGATAAACATTGACACACCGATGGCACAGGGAGCAATTTCGAGCAATTTTCCGAAGGACACTGACTTGTAGAATGTACACTATGACATGTAGATTGCAGGGGCCCGGATCAAACCACCAACCCTCCGATTAGCGGAAGACTACTTTACTACCTCCTAGCCACAGCTGCCCGTAATAATATTAATAATAGCGAAATGCTGTGATGATTAGCACAATATTAAATATGTCGGCATCACTCGTCATGATAAGAAGAAACCAAAACAGTTTAGCAGGTAGGAGACCCACTGTTCTGCAGTAAATCTGCAGTATTATTTAGTTTGTATCAAAAGATGTTTTGACATGTCACAGTAAGAGATGTGTAAACAATACAATTGGTGATGGCTTAATGCAATTGAGCGGCTTGTTTCAGGGTCCTGGTATTGTGCATGCTGGCTCACTGAATAGAGCAGAGCCCAGCGTTAATGTTATTAGTAACAGCTGTCCTTTATCTACAGTACTATGACCAAGGCTAAATGTCTGCAGGATGGGAAGAACAGGAAAAAGGTAGACTTGGGAGTGTTCACTTATTACTTCAAAGTGGTCATCTTCCATTCACATCATTTATATAACTTAAATTTGCCATATTTGCAGTGTTTGCAGCGTTTTTTGCTCGTTTTAAATGAGCTGAATGATTGCATTAGTGAATGATTGCATTAGTTTCAATAATATATTGTTGACACCTCCTGTAGTTCTTTCAACCAAGTGGAAGCTCGGAATTTCCCAATATCCACGACTCTGAATTGATTGAGGCTGACGTGAACAATTTTTCTGACTGGGCAGGTCAATTAGACGAGCTTAACACGCGAAGCAGCTGAAACAAAGCCTAACCCAGTCTTGTGGGAATGTTATGTGGGCTAAACAATTAATCGATTATAGAAATAAACGGCGATTTTCTGCGGATCTACAGACAGACAGATCTTCATAAGAGAAAATGCATCCACCAGCTTTAAACCTCCACTTAGCAACATCGAAATGTTGTCACAGTACACAGGGGCAACACAGTGCTACTGGAACCAAGAGTATTACTGAGCCAAATATTTAATTCATTAAGTGATGTACCCACTTACTACTAAAAAACAACACGGCGCTCAACATAGCTGATTGTACACACAATGTCTATTTTGCAGTGAAATAAACAGAGAAAATGTGTAGCCTTAGGAGAATTAATTTAGTAGCAGTATACATTTTTATTTCATTTGTTTTTAACCAATTATCTATAAAATGTTTTGTCCCAAAAATTCAATTTACTATTATATAAAACAAAAAAGCAGCAAATTAAAAATTACTTTGAAAAGTTGGAACTAATTTTCGGTATTTTTGCATCAAAAGTGACATAAGCAATTATTAAAATAGTTGCCCGTCAAATCCCTGTTTATTAGACTAATTAAATAATCATTTAATCTGTAGTGCATGGTGATAAGAATGGAGCACAAATGTTCAAAGAGACACACAAGGTGTTTGACTCTCTTATTGAGGTGTTTATGTTGTCATACCTGAGCACGCAGCACATGAGCAGCAGATGCTGAGGGACCTGTGCTGGGTTGAGGAGGGCTGGGCAGTCAGAGCGTAGGCAGGCCAGGAAGGCCCTGGTTCTCCTGGAGCGGTCCTCACTGGCACGTCCCAACCACAGCCGCCGCAGGTTGGGGCAGGTCCACTCCCTGAAACACAGGGCCGGGACCAGCTCCGGAGTCAGGGCCGACTTGGCTTTACCGCTGCTCCACTCTTTGACAATCACTGGAGGAACTGTTGAAACAGAGGCAAGAGAAGTGTGTTAAACATGTACTGTACACGGTTTGAAAAAAACTGATGTGATGTTGGTACAATCGATTCTTTAGAGACAACGATACAGGTGTTTCAGTGCCGGGCTTTGGAGCAGGCTGTTATATTAACGTTGATATATTATTCTAATCATGTAGCTAACAAACTCCTCTAAAGCCACTAACAGTGAGAGGTCAGGTAAGGGTTCAGTGTGTCATTGAAATATAGGCCGTTGTGTCCATCAATGTTGTGAAAGTAAAGGTTTAATTCCAATAGTAGAGAACAGACCTTTCTAACAGCAGATATTTTCCATGTAACCAATACCAATGAGGATGGCTCCATTACATTTAGATATATCAGTAAGCAAATTAATGAGATCAATAATTCCCCTAGTGGTCAGGCCAGGGCAAAAAAAGAAATCTATATAGTTACAGTTATCTTTATTTTGTAGATCTGTGGAAAGCTTTAATCTCTGCCTGGATTCCCAGAAAAAAATTGAAGAATAAATCTGTCCTCCATACGCACCACTCTGTCCCAGGACCTACCTTCCAGGGGAGCCCTCTTGCGGAGAGCGAGCCTCTCCAGGCGGCGGTGTGTTTCAGCCAGACTGAAGAGGACGCCGTAGGCATACTGTCTGCCAGCGCGGAACAGCAGAGAGGCAGGAGGCAGCTCAGAGTTACACTCATCCTCTATACACACTGGCATCTTCATCTCTCCCTGAGGGGTGTGGTGGGTAGAGGGACAAGTAAGGACAGAGAGATTACAGGGAGGCTCTGACGAGGTTGATACATTACTCCCTCCATCGCCATTTTTATAACCCTTTTTAAACTAGACAAGAGGACTTGGGGGCCTTGCAATGACAGAATACACATTTGCAGATAGGGGTGCATGACATATCGACTCAATATCGTTATCGCGTTATCACGTTGCGCAATATTATATCGAAAGTGTTTTGCGATAAGTATGCAATATTTTGTTTATATTGTGGAGCGCTGGGTCCCGTCCGTTGGCTGTGTGGCTTAGTTGAGTTCGATTTAGAGCCCACTTGAAACGCTATAATGATCATGTTTCATTGGCCAGTTACCGTGCCACTTGCACGTTAGTGCCAACAGCGCATGGGTCCACTATGTGACAAACCCTATGTAGCGTACCACGTGTGTGCATATTTGGAGAGAGTGACAGTGTAAGTGAAGAAATAGATAGAGACAACAAAACGGAACGAATCAGAGAAGCGAAAGAAAAGTTGTGTCCTGTTCTCTTTATTTATTTATTTTATACTGTACAACCAGTAAAACATGTCCTGCGTTTTCCCATAACTTTTGTAATTTTACATGTTTAAAAATATTGAAATGAATATCGATAGCGCAATATTCATAATCGATATCGCAATATCACATTTTGTCAATATCGTGCAACCCTACTTGCAAACACAAATAAAACATGAATGACATCAAAGTGTGGAAAACTGTTTACCTTGGTCAATATGTGATAAATCTGGGGGTACATCAGTCCTCTTCGGTGTCTGTGCTCAGCTACACGAAGAACCTCAGCACTGACCTGAAATGGTGACAAAATGCAACTTTTCAACACAACCTACAACTGTGTTATTATTTTTATTTTTTATCTCTCATGGACACACACCTGAGGCAGAGGGGGTGTGGTTATGTCCATGTGACTCCGTGTCGCCATAGACAGCAGTGACGGAATGTGTGACACGCTCCCGTTGCCTTGGGAACCATCTCCGGAGGCCGAGCCCCCCCTTCCAGCAGGATCCTCCCACCGAGAGGGCTTGTCTGTCAAATGGCTGAGAGAGAGGCTTCATGGTAATGTTTAATGATCCTGGCCTGGCATTCATCATGGTGTACGTGTTTATACAATATTTGAGTTTCCGCAGAGAAAGTTACTATGGCAGCTTAAGGAAATTAGCAGTAACTTACGAACCTTAGAAACTTAACATAACAAGTCAAAGGCCTCCCCATTCAAGAATTTTAAACCCTTTCTTTGGACGAACGTGCCCATTTCACACATGCACTGCAACCCTTATCTAGAAATTACCCGGAGGAGCTGTACGTGAGAACGCAAATGTCCGAATTAGTTGGATCAGACATCAAGCAGACTTTACCCTGCCAGCCCCCGAGTACAAAGTCTGTGTAATGTCCAAAGGGCTAATGTGTGAATAGAGCAGCTCATTGTCCGTGGAATTCACACGGAGCGAGTGGCCGTGTTACGACGTTTCTATCATGCAGCTGGCGCCAAACCGGAAGGAGAAGAATGAACGATTTGTCGAGCGAAAATGTCGACGCCACCCCATTGCCTAAACCAGCGGCGGAGCGGGGGTGTGGCTAACTCGGCTTAAGCCCCGAATGTTTTGTCAAAAGCCCCGAATCTTTTAGGTCTTTGTTTCATTTCCTCTCTGTCTTTCTGACTGGAGCTGCAAAAAAATTAAACAAAAGCTCTATTACCGTGCGTGGTGGTGGACGGTAATGCATCGCGCATTACTCAGCTTGTTTGCCAACTGCCAATAAAAACTAACGAAGAAGAATATAAATCATCTTCTTCGTCGTTAACTTGTCATCAGGGGCTGGCGGGCTGTTGTCATGTTGTATGTTTCATCGGTGTCGCGAGCTTACTGGCTAACCGGCTGAAGTTATGGATATAACAAAGTGTTTTGTACGGAACAGGAACACTAGTGACAGACCTCACCGGCCGGAGAGTGATTCAGAAGCAGTGTCAGACCAACTGCGGACAAGTGTCGCAGGTTTGTGAATCCGCTGTTGTAACACTTGAGATAACCTGTGACTGAGTCACTGTACCGTAAACGGTACAGTGACTCAGTGACAGTGGCGTTGCTGTAACCTCCACTCAAACGTTTTTATAACTTTAAAGCATTTAATCTTCAAAATATACAGCCATGCGACACACCAATTGAAAGCTTAGTCTCTCATGATTTAACTAAGCCCACACATAAAGCATACGATGATTTATAGCAGTTATACAACTGCTACAAAGTTATGGAAAATAAAACAATTCAACGTAAACAGCGCATCTGGTGTGTAGTGCATCCATACTTTTTTCCTTGTCCCTTTAGCCACTGTGGGGATTTTTTGCCCAAAACTTTTTTTTCTTAAATCCCCCAGAGTCCAAGGAAATGGAATATCCAAGCCATTATATCCAAAACGAGCTGTTTGCCTCACAATCTTGACGTTTCTGGCCGAATCACAACGGAAAACCGCTAAACTGTTTTTCATTTCCGCACTTCTATCGCGTCTCGCTCTTCTCTCGAGGCTCCTAGCAACTTGATGTGGGCGTCACTGTATTCTCTGACTTCTATGGTTTCCATAGAGACCTGGTATAAGCCAATCGGTGCATGTTTGCCTGTGATATCCCCATTGGAAGCCGAAGATGTCTCTGACGCGATGTGAGCCCACGTGCAAACAATCGACATTTGCTCGGACCAGTTAGATTTAAATGCTATAAGACCCACATTTGCCCCTGAAATTTTAACCCTGTAATGGCTGGAGCTGTGTCAAAGCAAAAACAGGGCCTCCTATAAGCATTTCACACCCTGTACAATTTATAATGACTTAATTCATATAAAATCCATTTTTCTGGATTTTTTCTGTAGTAAGCTGAGACATGTGGCTATGCCATTGTGTTGTCTGTATCTCACTAGATGTGTTTACAGCAGTGTATTTTAATAATTTTACAGATGTATGACTTGGACGGAAATAAAACCCCTCCATTCTAGCCTCTGTAACTCTGTGTCAGTAAGGCCTAGAATCACCCTGACACTTTGAACAACAACTTGAGAGTGTTACCTTTCCAATGATATCAGGCTCACCCCAGAGTGTCAGAGTATATGGGAGCTGTACCACTTTTAATATGGGTATGACGTTTAGAGACCAAAAAGCTTGAAAATTCAAGCATTTCTTATTAAGTGACTGTATTGCTGGCTAGCTAGCGAGTTAACATTATTAGTTGTTAAGAGAAATTAGTTGCTAATAGAGATGGGCGGATGATTTGTCTGATGATTTCTCATGTACACAGGGGGGGTAGTGGGGTTGGGGGGTAAAACCGAAACACACAGCTTGTAACAAATGCTAAGTTATCTCAGGGCATGTTTTACAGCTAATCTCGGCACGTTAGTGGGATAAGAAGAGAGACTAATTGAGAAATATAGTGATAAAGAAGATCAGAAAGACATGAGGAAGTTTATTTCCTCCTCCTGATGATGACAATTACAACAAGTACAGATGCATCAATATCACTGGAAAAGTGATACTTTAAAAAAGTAAATCTTTAATATATTCTACATTCATTACATAAAAAGTAAAATATTTCAAGCCTTTTATTGTTTTAATCTTGATAAGGGCTTACAGCTCATGTAAATTCATGAAAACTCCAGTACAAATGTATTAGAATTTTAGAACAAAATAGTTTTTTTTGTATAAATTGAAATGCATGAATTAATAAATTGTTGTTTTAAAACAGATTTTTATTGTTTTATTATATTACATTATTATTACTTGTATATTGTTTAAAAATACATGATGAATCTTGTTGTGCAGTTAAAGCTTCAATTGTTCTTTTTTCCATTTCATGGATTCTGATGTAGCAACTTTTATCAGCTAAGCACAAACTAAACAGAACTGAACTCTTAAGATTAGTAATGATGTTTACACCAAATTCCAATTTTACCTATGTAGGCTAACTTAAAAATAGTCAGATAATGGTTGCCTCTTTTTAGTTGCCAGGGGTGAAAATGAGTCATCCTTAACATTTTTGGTGTTTTGGATTCACTACAGCTGGAGAACAATTAAATACAAAATAGGTTGTAGGCTCTACTGGGTGAATTTTTTTTTTTTTTTTACTGAGTAACTATCATCATTTTCCCAGCTAGTGTATATAACTTTAGGCATTCTATTATCTCAAACAGCCTGAAAAATAGTGCATTTAGCTGACGTAATTGGGAAAAAAATCTCCACAGGGGGAGCATGCCCCCGGACCCCCCTAGGTTTGTGCTAAGCCCCGAATGTTTATATTGTCTGGCTCCGCCCCTGGCCTAAACCAAATGAACAGAGTATTTCCAGTCAGTGAGAACGGGTATGACACGGGCAATCTCCTGTTGCATACTAAATGCGTGAAAGGGAAACACCTGTCCATAATGTCTTCCTCAAAACATTTTTTTATGTATGCAATATCTTTCAAGTTTTTTAAGTGAACGTGTTGTCATACACTGGCATGTTTATTTCTACTTTATGTATTTTTTAATTTATTTTTCTCTCCTTGTGATTAGTCCAAATGTGTTTTGCTCCACCTAAAATGCCCAAATCCTTGTTTCTCTTAAATATAATTAGAGAGCTGAAACCCTAATAAACCCTCTGTGTCTTACTTTGCGTTGCTGTCGTTAGGTTCATCTCCATCTGATGACGATGAAGGAGATGGAGAGGGAACAGACTGAGTGGCGGTGTGATGATTGGGTAATCGATTTCCCCCCTGAGTGGAATCATATGGAGCCGACCAATCAGAGAAGCCCATCTTGCTCGTCAGCGAATCGTTGCAGTCTTGGGACGGTGGCGGCGGGTTCGGGAACAGAGGGTTGGAGCCAGGTCCGTATGGAGCATTTTGATAGGGTGGCTTTAACCCCGGAACCTGGGGAGGAGGGAACTGTGATTGGACAGAGAGGAGGGAGGAACAAGAGAAAGGAAAATGGATTGAAAGGGGAAGAAACAGAAGGAGTAAAGGGGGAGGGGGAGATGTGGTTTCAGGGACGTGAACCGATTCTGTCCTATTTTATTTCAGATCAAACCAGAAGCATCTAATCAAGGATGGTGGGGGGGATTTGGGATGTGTAGCTCCCTCAGTCCTCCTCCCTCAGCCAGTTTTTTCTTCTGAATGAGCACATGCCACAAAGGGATTTCAAAGAGCAACAAACTTAATCCACTCTGCTACATGTAGATTCATGTAGAGAGCAGAGAACAAATCACACACACGCACACGCACACACACACACACACACACACACACGAATCTACCTGATTCTTTCCAGGCTGCATAGGTCCCATGTGACCAGGTGGTCCCCCAAATCCAAACCCAGGTACTGAGCAGGAAAAAACAAGGATGTAAATGAACATTTTCTTTTAATAAATACATATTTATTTGTAAGCCAACAATGATTACATAATGGCGTAGAGTAGACTATTGGTTCTGTTGTCTAAACTTCTTTACTACTCACAGATAAAAGAGGAGGGCCCCATGTTGGGCGAGCGAGGTTTGGAGGCGGCGGAGAAATACTCCACAGCTTTCTTGAATCGCTCCACCTTGTCCTCCATACGAGACTGGAAAGGAAGGAAACAACGCATTATGTTGACTGCATTACATACTGGGATGATGACTGTGAAAATGTTAAGCCCAGCTGAGGGATGCACACATCTGTTGCTAGGTTATTCCACATTCAGACCAACTCAAGGGCCTGGAGGAAACTGGTAATGGAACTGGAAATGTTGGGTCACTGGTGTCAATTTGTTCACGTGTGTTTTCCAAACTGAACTGGCATTAACGAGTATGAAGCGACTCAGCTTTAATATGAAAGTGAGCACAGTTGGCATTAATAACTAGAGGATCAGTACGGCTGGGTAGAAGTATCTATTTTTCTCAACAAATCCTATGAAATAAATCCCTAAATTAACAATGTGTTGGTCGGGCTCTCATCCACAAACCCATGTGTTTCTATTGGCAACCTAAAATCTTTTTTTGAAACATGTTAAATAATATTTATTTTTTTAGGCTAAAAATGTTACTGATAAAGGAGTGAATGGTGTATTTGCTGGGGACTATTTTCAGTGGGGGATGAATACACATTTGGTGGTGCTCTAGTGAGTACTTCTAGCAGAATCCTTCTGCAGTGTGTGTGTGGGACTAAGTCAAAATCAACGGCAGTGTGTGTGTTCATAATAATGAAGGAACACGTCACCCAGAGCAACAGTGTTAATCATTAATGTGTTTTAATAGTTTATGGACAACAATGGAGCTCTATGGCACCGAGGAAGAAGATAGCTCAGACTTTGGATCACAGATAATACTTGTTACTTAGAGAGTGTCACCAGACTTATCCTTTAAGATCAAAGTCTAACAAATCTGTCTACAACTGGCGCCTGCAACTGATAATGGAATATAAGGATGTGCTGCTGTAACTCAGAATCAGTTGTTTACTGGACACACTTAATATGGCAGTGTGCCTCAAATATTTCAAAGTGCAGACATATTTCACGTAACGGAGAAGAAGAAAAAAAAGAGAAAGACAATACTAGAGGCAACATTCTCATGACAAAGGTGAGCTTCAAGTCCTTTGCCTAAACATTTATCTACCATACATCAAGTCACTGTAAATAGTTTTGATCACAAAGCTTTATGGTCCTTTGAGAACATGCTGGGGCCAGTACAACCAGTTTTTACATATGTGCAACACGGTAGATTAATTGAAACTGACGGTGGCTAAATGATAAAGTAGAACTAATATTACTGACTTTACGAAACCAACAGCCCAAAACCCCAAAAGGGATGTCATACATTAGAAAAAAAAAAAAAATGGAATCACAACTTTTTGCATTTTTGACTGTTAATTTTCAAAATTGTTGTCTATTAATTTTCGTTCAGCCATACATATACATTTGATAGGCATAAAGACGTGGATTCGATAAAATGCTGAACTCCAACCCTTATTTTCCCAATCACAAATATAACTGGAGAACAAATTTACACTTTAATAAATGTCTTTCATTTGTAATAAATACTGCCAACAAGCTTCTTCTGATGAATTAAAACTAGACAATCCTATATAGCACATACTGTAGACTTATATAACGTGTGGTGCAATTCTATGGTTGAACACTGATATGTGAGGAAGTGCAGATGCTGACTCAGGGTCTTGTGTCAACAGTGATGACCTATTTAACCATCAGTAACTGTCCGGTCAGAGACGGAACATGGAAAACCTATTTCAATCAACTCAAATTAAACCCAAGAAAAACCTACTGTGCAATTATGACAAAGGGGCAGCGTACACTTGACCCACCTGTGACTGTTTGAAGACATCTCTGGCGATGGAGTCGAGGTTCCCCAGGTCTTTGATGGAGGAGACGTACTCCGAGACGGCCTTGATCACCACCTCACAGGGCGGCAGCACCAACTGGTGGGCTCGCACCTGAAACAGCAACAGTACAAAGGTTGTAATCCACACACACACCTGGTTGGGTGGGGAGTAACACTGTGAGAGAACCACATGAAGATATTTAACTGTGGGGTATTTATCATTTTTATTTAAGAAAGTAAAATATATTATATATATATATAAACTTATTAGAACACAGTTAAAAAGGCTGGACCGGAAGTTATCAGGTTTTGAAAAGGCATTAGGGCGATCTAATGTACCAGTCGGCTCCAATGCCTATGGTTACTCAAACATTTTTTCAAATGTTATTGTATCCAAGTTTAAAATTCTGGTATCGTGAAAACCTTAAACCACATATTCTCTCACAGCCACATGTGAAATATTTGGAGATAACATTCAGAAGATGCCATCATTTCAGGCTAAATAAGCTGCATCTGATGCTGGCAATTCATCTGACGTGCCTCTGTTGTTGTAGACCATTACCCATAATCTGTGTATGTTATAGGAATTGATTACAGCTCAACATTGTAATATTCATGGAGATCAGCACTGCCAATGTCATTTGGCTTTTTAAGTTAGTGACATATTCTGTTAAATTGCAGAATTTACATAAGACTGGTGTCATTGCTAAGCAATAACACACAACAAGGTGTCCAGATACAAGAAAATAACAGACAAATTGGAGGCGAGGAATGCAGAGGAAAGCAGCGAAGTGGAGTTCTCTTTGCGCAGTCCTTTGATTTCACATATAAATACATATATGACGTAAAACCGTGAGGTAGGGTGCATAAAAATTGGTCTAGACCACACATTAAATAGTCTAACAATAGAAAATAGACATTAGACGCAATGTTTATATACTCCACAAACATTTTCATGTTTCATGTTTGCGGATTAAGTATAGGTAGTAATTAATAATAAGATGTTCAAAGATGACAAAAATATCTGTAACTATATTATCATGGTGTGCGACGTCTAGTCCTTTTTTCTCCTGATAACTAAAATACATTTTCTTCCAATCACTTAGTTATTCATTCCAATCATTTCTATCAATGTAATGATTTTAAGATGTCATTAATAAAAGTCAACATTTCCTGCATTTTTCACATTAAAATCCTTCTATCGATGAGAAAGCATTATGTCCCTAATCCACTGAAAGGATTTTATTGTGAAAGACCAGCAAATTAAATGGGAGATCAGAAAACACTCTTTCCTCTAAAAATGATAATGTACTTAAAAACATGGAAAATTTGAAATAAAAGCAAGTCCCAAGTTAAGGTCTGGTTCTGTTTATATCTGAGGTAAATCAAGGCTCAAGTCACTATTTGACTAATTAGAGTATTACATGATTGTTAGAGCTATTATTCTTGCAGCTTAAGCTGTGGTTTGCAGAGGACGTTGGATTTAGAAATAATATGGCACCTTAAGAGAAGCTAGTGGGTGTTCTGGTCCCAGCAGACTCCAGTGGAAGGCAGCCAGGTCCTCATCAGGCAGAATATGATTTCCTGCGAGACAGAAACTCTTTCAAATGCTTGCTGCGTCAATGAACGAGGACGACAGACAAAGAGGGGTGCCAAAAATACAGCTTACAAGTAGGGGCGTGTGTTTCAGGGAAAGAAATGTTGGATAAATGTTTGCTTGTGTGTATTTGCAAGTGTATGTGAGTGCAAGTGAGTGTGCAGCTCCTAACCCAGCAGAGCAGCAAAGCAGGGCAGGTGCTGTGTCTTCAGCCCGAGCTGCCTGGCAGCCTCAGACAGCAGGTACTGATGTGTGGTCAGGTTCTTGCCGTTCCAGCTCAGTTTGAGCGCATGCGATGAGAAGTAGGCGGGTACGTTGCAGAGGGCAAACTCAGAATCCTGAGCAATGAGGCCAGCGAATCCAAAGTCCCTGTAGAGAGACAGCACTTCCTGGTGGTGGTCCTCCAAAGTCTGTACAACCTGTAGATGCAGAGGGGACAAACTCAAGCCTGCTGTGTCACAAAAACACACTCTAAATGGAGTTGGAAATGGGTAACATTCCGCTAACCTGGTTTAGCGTGTGTTAGAGTTAGTTGCCCTATTTCAAGTAAAAGCAGCACAGTAGTTTAGAGCTTCGTTTTTAGATTGATTTATCAACAGAAAATTAATCTGCAACCAATTTTAAATGTTTTTTAGTGTTCCCAAACTTTACCCAGTTCCAGCTTTTCTCTTAACTTAATATCAATGCATTTTGGACTGTTAGTTAGACAAAACAAGTAACAAAGAAGTCACCTTAGACTCTCTTACTATTTTCTGATGTTTTATAGACCAAACGACTAGGGCTGCAACTAACGATTACTTTCATAGTCGTTTCATCTGTCAATTATTTTCGGTATTAATCCATTAGTTGTTTGTTCTATAAAATGTCAGATAATGGTTAAAAATTTCAATCAGTGTTTCCCAAAGCCCAAGATGACGTCCTCAAATGTCTCGTTTTGTCTACAACTCAAAGATATTCAGTTTTAGGGCTGAAACGATTCCTCGAATAACTCGATTACAAAAAATCCTCGATGCAAAATGACTTGCCTCAAAGCTTTGTTAAATCAACGTTACTAACGTTGTATCGCTGACGGACGGTGTTTCCGCTACTGTCGCACACCAGACACGGCTCAGTCTGCTGCTGGCGACACATGCCAGAGCGTAAATAGTGAGGGGCTGAGAGAAGAGACCGGCTGGAGGAAACCACAGAAAGGGTCCAAAGTTTGGAATCAGTTCAAACGTAATTAAAACTATAACTCTGTACAGTGTGTCTACTGCAAAATCAAACTAGCTTAGCACAATAATAGCACGACGTCAGTGCTTTAGCATCTCAACAGAAAACATTGAGTCTAACTTAATCATCCATTCCACGAAGAGGACCGACAAAAGTAAATCAGAGTCGTATGGACGATGAAACTACATCAAACACAACAACTACCAAAATCAAAGACAAGAAAATACGTAGTGGTGACCACGATCTGAGCTGACGTGCTGACTATTCCTTCAGAAAAACAGCTGATTTCTCTCTCTCTCTCTCTCTCTCTCTCTCTCTCTCTCTCTCTCTCTCTCTCTCTCTCTCTCTCTCTCTCTCTCTCTCTCTCTCTCTCTCTCTCTCTCTCTCTCTCTCTCTCTCTCTCTCTCCACGGAGAAACAGCTGATCAACAATCTAATAGCATAAGTGTAACAGAGCTGTGTGACATTATAATCAAATATCTAAATGAAAATAGGTTAAGCGTAACTAATATTTACATATAGGTCTAGTTTTGGTTGTTTAAAAAAAAAATTATTTTTAAATAATTAAAAAATTAAAATTAAAAAAAATATCAGATTAATCGATCGACTAAGTGCTAGATTAATCGATTACAAAAAGGAATCGATAGCTGCAGCCCTATTCAGTTTACTGTCACAGAGGAGTGAAGAAACTAGAAAATACATTTAACAAGCCGAAAGACTTTTTTTCTTCTTAAAAATGACTTATCAAAATAGTTGCCGATTAATTTAATAGTTGACAACTAATCGATTCATCTTTGCAGCTACATACTCAATGTATGAGGAGGATAGAGGTTGTCAGTGGTGCTGCCACTCTGTATACCAACAACAAACTACTAAAGCTCCACAGGCCTCACAAAAATACATCTGGGGAACATTTGAGCTCGCACCAATCTGTTCCAAATCAATGGGGGTGACGCAGATACCTTGACCTAGGGCAATCTAATTGATTCACAGCCCACTCACACGGAACCCAATTGGTGGGTGAGGTGCCTGGTTATGCCAGAGAGAGGGAGCAGGAGAGCTTCACAATTATGCCAAAATTGGTATGTTAATCTTGTTAAACAACGTCAGTGTTAATCAGTGTGAAGACTAAATAATTACACTCAGTTACTTCATTAAAAATCTATTTAACGAGCTGGTGATCAAATCTGTGTCTTCAAATGAATGCAATATGTGGCAGTGATGGCAAGGCTGATTATGAAGAAACTGTTCCAGGACTTGTTCAAATTGATTAATATTTGTGTGCCACCCACCAATAATAATACTACAACTAATAGTCAATGTAAACAAACCAGAATAATATATATTCAACGATTACAAATGGACAGACTGCATGCGGCACATGTAAAGTTGAGTAAGGCATCAAAGCTATGTAATGGCTTTAGTACAGGTGTAATTCAAGCAGAGGTGAGATACTTGAAGCTGCAGAAATACTACTGTTTCTCAGAATACAGGGAAGAAAAAACAAAAAAGTACACATTGGAACTGTGAGTAATGATGCTATAAACACACACACACACACACACACACACACACACACACACACACACACACACACACACACACACACACACACACACACACACACACACACACACACACCATCAGAAGGTGTTGTACTGTAATGTGGGTGGGATTGTTCTATTCTCTATCCTCTCATGATACACTATGGCAGTGTGTTTTTTTAACACTAGCATGCAAGCAGATGGGAAGGTAGATTGGAAGCAAAAAGAGACAGCCAGGTAAAGTTGACAGGAGGGAACCATGAGAGTCAATCAGCGGTTTTGATGCATTGGAGGAACATTATGAGACCAATTTCCTTTATAAAACACATGTAAGGTATTCTTTGCCCCATAATAGTAGAGTAGAGCAGGTATAGTACACCCACCAACTATATTTTATATCAGAGCAAATACTATTGTGCTAATAGGTCAGATACATAAAACATTTTATATTTTAATATTCTCATTCACCAACAAACTGAAACGCAACAAATAAGTTATTACAAATCTACCGTTGCACAGGCAAAGGGAACCTATAAATACTCCATCCACTCAGCAGTTGTTCAACAATGTATGAAAGGTTCAATGAGTTCATGTTATGTAATATATAGGCTAGACTAGGTCATGTTATACAGCACATGTTGCTCCAATTCATGGACTGGTTTAGCCAGTAGCTGCTGCATCATATATATATATATATATATATATACACATACATACATTATTAGTAGTAGTGTATACATTTCTCCTCCCAGTAGAGCAAACAAAAATTTATCCGTGAGAGGAGCAGGCCAGCTACAGGCATCACAGATATAATATATGCTCTGCAGGCTAAAAACAGCCAATGCAAGACAGCCCGTTTGACAGATCGGGTCTGTATGTATTTATGTATAATATTAAACACATATCCAGATTGACTCATTTCAGTGGTTAGGGTTGGTAGTTGCACTTGTTACCCAACTGGAAGGAGTTAAAACGGCCCTGGATGATGTAAGCTGCTAAATGGGCGTGCAACAAGAAAGGGCAAGTGTTAAATGAACAGCACGCCATATGAACACAATAAAACAACTGCACACAACCATGATCAAACATTGCTCACCCGCACTCGGAAGCGGAACATGGCGAGGCGGACGCAGTGGCTGAGGCAGGCCGGGGGCAGGAACCATGCCCGGGGAGGCGGGGTGGCCTTGCTGCCGACGTGGTTGACTATCAGCTGCGCCGTCTGTCGCTGGCCCTGAGCTCGCCGCGCCCACTCGGGCCAGCGCTCCTTCCCCAATGTGCCATTGAAAACCACGACCAGCTCCAGGCCACCCTGGTACAGACAGGCCTGTGACAGGGCAGCCAGGTAGCCCAGCATAGCGTTCCACTCGCCCCCGCACACCCAGTCCGTCTGGTAGCCGCCGTAGAGGCGCTGCAGGCCGGAGTCAGCGTCGATTAGGATCCTGGCAGGCGGGGGCGGGGGAGGCATGGGCCCTGGGTGATGTGGGTGGTGGTGTGGGTGATGGTGGTGAGGGGGCTGGCGGGCCGCGGTACGGGCAAGCTTCAGGAGGTCCACCGGGACTGCGGCCCCGGGACACCGCTTCTCTAAATACTCTTGAAAACCCTGCACTCCCATGACTGTGTTGTTAAGCCGGTGTGTCTGGCCGGGAGCAGGCTCTGAATACGTTCTGTACGCCGTGTTTGAAATGTGATGTGGGGCGAGACCGTAGCTAGCTATGCACTTTAGGCAAGCTAACTGGTCTCCGATATAGTGACTAACTGTAGTTTAGTTAACCCTGCAAAACAACTTATCTGTCACCCAGACTAGTGAAATTAGTCACCATACACCGCTGTATACGCGTGTCACTTATCTTTACTTATTCCGAGATATCGAAATGCCAATTTCTCAGTTTTGGTCGTGGGTTCTCAGTTTAGTGTCCATCCCTGTGGATTTTTGGTGAGATGCCAGCAAGGCCAGTGTAGCTACCTACAACCAGAAAAAGTTCAACACATTTCCTGCTCCCATAATTTGGCTTTAACATAACCAGCTTCAAAAATGTAGTTGGCAGCAAATAACGGAAATGCAGCAAGGTGGTGGATATTATTGAAAAATGCCAATAAAATAATTATCCTGCTGGTTTGTACACATTAAACAGATGCAATACTGCGCATTAGTTAGCACACCACAGGCTAGATGGCCAGTTCGCGGACATGATGTTAAACCGAGCAGCTTGCAAAATGGTTATTTTTTTTATCTGACAACTAAAATATTTGACATTTATTCTGCACTACCTCAGGCAAATTTTAGCATATTTGTATCTGTAGCTTGTTGGCTCGCAGGTGTCAGAATATTAATTAGAACAAATTAACAAGCTATGTGCCTGGCTGACTGGCTAGCTGTAACGTTACTAACGTTTGCTAGCTATGTGGCTAGCTGTTAGCTGCTGGCAGGGTCCCCGGCGTGATTTGACGCGTCAACTCCCGAAGACAAGTCCGGGGCGGACACGACGCGGAATGAGATGGATGTTTGACGAAATAAAAGAAAAGTAACTAAAATAAAATAAAAATAAAAGCCCGATGGTGCCTCCCTCGCTTTCTTCCACACTCACGGCTTCATGTTGCAGAGGGGAACATTACTTCCAAGCGACATCAGCCATCTTGCGACTTCCTCGCGGCCCAGTTGAGTGGGAGGGAAGGCGGAGGGAGTGGAGGGAGGAGGCGCGGTCGCGGGGGACGCTGGGAAATGTAGTCTAATATGTGTATCACGTCCTACTTGGACAGATGTGATGGGAAACAGAAAGAAACTACAACTACCAGAATGAGAATATCGACGGTTTGGACGGGGATAAAAAGCTGGAGAGTAGAAATTTATCCAAGTGGACCTGAAGTGATTCAAGTACAAACCCCGTTATTTGTAGTTACCTGTCCGGTGCTATTAATATCTCCTCTTTAATATCAACATGTAAATATTCATAATATAACGCTAGCTAAACTGCTGTTATGGTAGGCCACTGCTGATGCTACTGAAGTACTTAACAAATACTTAAGCAGTGAACATATAGCTAAGTAATGAAACCAGTTAATTTAAAAATCAAACATGAATTAGCCGTTATTAGTGCATGAAACATGAATAAGTCGTGTAACAGGTAGAATGGGGCTGACTGTCCCGTTCATGTTAAATCTCTGTGTGTATGTCGCCTCCCGGTGGTTTAACTTGGTGCTCTCGGAGGAAAAAAAGTGCCACGAGAAAAAAAAATGGGGGAACAAACTAACTAGGCCATCGGGCCCTCGAGGCTGTCTGTTACCATGGTGACACGCAGCAAGCTAGAAGGACTTGCTTCAACTTAACATATGCTCGTATCAATGTCTCCGTATCATCGCTGATAAAAAAAAAAGAAGAAGAACTATAATGATACCTATAAAAAATATAGTCCACACCAACTATTATAAATATATATAATAATATATAACGACAACGGCAGTGGCGAAGCATATGGTGGCGAACGATATCGTTGGGATCACCAAAGCCCGTCTACGTCTCTATAGAAATTCTTTGGGATCACTTTCAGTGAAATATGCTTTTACTGACTATGGGAATATGATGAACGATAGACACACTGCAGCCACTGTGTGTATTTGTTCCACAAAGGTGGGCCGTCGGGTCACTGACTTTTCCACTTGGTGGGGTTACGATCCTGTGTATCTTTGTATTTTTAAACACTAGCTAGTACTTTGAAAGTAGTTCTCATATGTCACAGAAACCACTGAGCGTGAATCTTGTGCTGGTTATGGATGTTTTTATCATACTGTCATACTGTCGGTGTATTTGGTTTGTTCCGGTGTTCTGCAGAGAGAGAGAGAGAGAGAGAGAGAGAGAGAGAGAGAGATTAACTGTGAGCGCGCAGCACGCCCCCGTTTCGTCCGTCAATCCGCAAGGAGAGTGAACATGACGGCCCGGTCTGTGCGGTCCCTCTCCGGAGCCCTGAAGCTCGTGTTCAGCAACCGGTTAACCAGGGTAGGAGCAGTCTCTGAGTTCACCAACAGATACAAAAAAGACTCTTTTTTAAAACATTTTAAGCGGTTTAACGCTACTAGTTAGTTTGGTGGAACAGATGTGCGCCTGTGAGTAAAGCTAAGCTGATTAATGGTTGGTTGGTTAGTTGGCTAACTAAGCTAGCTTGGGTAATGTCGCTGTCCTTTCAGCACCACTTTGTCAACTTGATGTCAAATGTAAATCCCTGCAGAGAAAATGTATTGCTACTTATGCAGCATTCTTATGTTTTCTCCCAAGCGAGATCGGGCTGTAAATGCATCCTTAAACCGCTCCAGTCCCTGCAGGGTCGTAAATTATTTAAACAGTAATACAAGTACTCTGTCGACTAATGGCAGTGGTGGAGGAAGTATTCACATCATTTACGTTACTTAAGTAAAAATAGCAACACCACAGTGTGTGTGTGTGTGTGTGTGTGTGTGTGTGTGTGTGTGTGTGTGTGTGTGTGTGTGTGTATATATATATATATATATATATATATATACACACACACACAGAGTCTTACTAAAGTAAAAGTAGCCTACATTATTGGCATCAAAATATACCGTACAAAAAGTAAAAGTATTCAGAATGGCCAATTTCAGAATAATACATTTTATATCAATGGTTATAGTGATGCATTAACGTCAACATCACTAATGTTTCAGCATGTAACATTTCATATACTGCTGGGTGGCTTAATTAACATAAAATAACAGAGTATAGTATACAATAAAGAAATACTCAAGTAAAGTTCAAGTATCTCAAAATTGTACTTAAGTAAGTTATATTCCACCTCTTGCTAGTTGCCAGTTAACAACTTTTCCTCCCAACCTAAAAGGACTGTAGAGAAAAGTGTGACTCAAATTATACAACACTTTAAAATACATGCAGTGCATTAGGTGTTGGTAAGAAGTTTAATTTAACCTTTTACAGGAGCAGATAAACCGCATATTCACAGGATGCATTTATGTCATATGGCAGAAATAACAACAACCTAAGCAAATTTGCAATACTTGTTGCATGTAACCAATACATTCCTATGAATAGATTCAACTTTATTGTCGTTGCACAGAGTTTAAGTATTGAGACAATGAAATGCAGTTTAGCATCTAACCAGAAGTACAAAAAGCAGTAAAGTGCAGAGAATAATAAACAAATAAAATAATATAGTGAGTAATTTAATTCAAAACACTTTATTTATCATGTGGGGCAATTTACAGAGGCACGCAGAGTAATACAGCAAATAAAAGTAAAAAAATACAAGTATACTAGTATAACATGTAAACGCAAAAATAAGCCACACACACCACAATAGCAATGACATGAGAATGATAATATTAGTACAAAATGTACACAATATTATTAATGACAATGATATGAGAATGAATTGTCATTATCATATCATTATCATTAATAATATTGTTAGTGTAATACAAGTATTATGCCATCCATCCATCCATCTTCGTCCGCTTATCCGGTATCGGGTCGTGGGGGTAGCAGCTCCAGCAGGGGACCCCAAACTTCCCTTTCCCGAGCCACATTAACCAGCTCCGACTGGGGGATCCCGAGGCATTCCCAGGCCAGGTTGGAGATATAATCCCTCCACCTAGTCCTGGGTCTTCCCCGAGGCCTCCTCCCAGCTGGACGTGCTTGGAACACCTCCCTAGGAGGCGCCCAGGGGGCATCCTTACCAGATGCCCGAACCACCTCAACTGGCTCCTTTCGACACGAAGGAGCAGCGGCTCTACTCTGAGCTCCCAAGGTACTTGAACTCCTTCACTTGGGGTAAGGACTCATTCCCTACCTGGAGAAGGCATCACCATCGGTTTCCTGCTGAGAACCATGGCCTCAGATTTAGAGGTGCTGATCCTCATCCCAGCCGCTTCACACTCAGCTGCGAACCGATCCAGTGAGTGCTGAAGGTCACAGGCCGATGATGCCATCAGGACCATATCATCTGCAAAAAGCAGCGATGAGATCCCCAGCCCACCGAACTGCAACCCCTACCCACCCAGACTACGCCTCGATATCCTGTTCATAAATACTACAAACAGGATTGGTGACAAAGCGCAGCCCTGGCCGAGGCCAACCCTCACCTGAAACGAGTCCGACTTACTGCCGAGAACCCGGACACAGCTCTCACTTTGGTCGTACAGAGATTGGATGGCCCTGAGAAGGGACCCCCTCACCCCATACTCCCGCAGCACCTCCCACAGTATCTCCCGGGGGACCCGGTCATACACCTTCTCCAGATCCACAAAGCACATGTAAACCGGTTGGGCATACTCCCAGGCTCCCTCCAGGATCCTTGCAAGAGTGAAGATCTGATTCGTTGTTCCACGACCAGGACAGAATTCGCATTGTTCCTCTTTAACCTGAGGTTCGACTATCGCCCGAACCCTCCTTTCCAACACCTTGGAGTAGACTTTACCAGGGAGGCTGAGAAGTGTGATACCTCTGTAATTGGCACACACCCTCTGGTCCCCCTTTTTGAACAGGGGAACCACCACCCCGGTCTGCCACTCCTTAGGCACCGTCCCAGACTTCCACGCAATGTTGAAGAGGCGTGTCAACCAAGACAACCCCTCCACACCCAGAGCTTTAAGCATTTCTGGACGGATCTCATCAATCCCTGGGGCTTTGCCACTGTGGAGTTGTTTAACTACCTCAGCGACTTCCACCAGGGAAATTGACGACTATCCCCCATCATCCTCCAGCTCTGCCTCTACCATAGAGGGCGTATTAGCTGGATTTAGGAGTTCCTCAAAGGGCTCCTTCCACCGCCCTATTACCTCCTCAGTTGAGGTCAACAGTGTCCCATCCTTACTGTACACAGCTTGGATGGTTCCCCGCTTCCCTTTCCTGAGGTGGCGAACGGTTTTCCAGAAGCACCTTGGTACCGACCGAAAGTCGTTCTCCATGTCTTCTCCCACACCCGCTGCTTTGCCTCTTTCACGACAGAGGCTGCAGCCCTTCGGTACCTTGCAACTGCCTCCGGAGTCCTCTGGGATAACATATCCCGGAGAGACTCCTTCTTCAGTCGGACGGCTTCCCTGACCACCGGTGTCCACCACGGTGTTCGAGGGTTACCGCCCCTTGAGGCACCTAAGACCCTAAGACCACAGCTCCTCGCTGCAGCTTCAGCAATGGAAACTTTGAACATTGTCCACTCAGGTTCAATGCCTCCAGCCTCCACAGGGATGCACGAAAAGCTCTGCCAGAGGTGTGAGTTGAAAGTCTGTCGGACAGGGGCCTCTTCCAGACGTTCCCAATTTACCCGCACTACCCGTTTGGGCTTACCAGGTCTGTTTAGAGTCTTCCCCCACCCCCTGACCCAACTCACCACCAGATGGTGATCGGTTGACAGCTCCGCCCCTCTCTTCACCCGAGTGTCCAAAACATACGGTCTCAGATCAGATGAAACGATTATAAAATCGATCACTGACCTTTGGCCTAGGGTGCTATGGTACCAGGTACACTTATGAGCATCCCTATGTTCGAACATGGTGTTTGTTATAGACAATCCGTGACTAGCACAGAAGTCCAACAACAGACAACCACTCTGGTTTAGATCAGGGAGGCCGTTCCTCCCAATCACGTCTCTCCATGTATCTCCATCATTGCCCACGTGCGCGTTGAAGTCCCCCAGCAGAACTATGGAGTCCCCCACTGGAGCCCCATACAGGACTCCATTCAAGGTTTCCAAGAAGGCCGAATACTCCGAACTCTTGTTTGGTGCATATGCACAAACAACAGTCAGAGTTTTCCCCCCCACAACCCGCAGGTGTAGGGAGGCGACCCTCTCGTCCACCGGGGTAAACCCCAACGTAGCGGCGCTCAGCCGGGGGCTTGTGAGTACATACAATACAATACAACAATGAAAATAGTTGTTGGTTGGTGCCCTGAACTCTCTTTGACAGACAAAACCTTTTTGTTCCTGACTGTTGTGATAATATAATCTCATCAACTCAAAAAAGAATAACTAAACTCACAAATTAATTTCAGGACATTGTGTACATTTTATATGTAGACTTGTAATTTATCATTTGATCTTAATTCATAAATCTTCTCTGCAAATAACCACCTTTTCTCTGTATTTACAGGTTTACGGTGCAGCTACATGTAATCAGAGACACAAGTCCACTTACACTGTAAGTTCTGAATACAAAATGGAATTTTGAAAAGGAGCTCAGTTACTCACACCTGGTTTACCTTATGACCTTTCTTACCTGATAACCCTACGGTTGTACACCTTTAAGCTTCCATATCATGCTCAGATCAGATTCATACTTCACTACTATTTTGGGTTTCTACTAGAACCTGTTTACATGGGTTAATGTTCAGAAACACTTTATTAATCTCATACTGTCTGTCTGAATATACCTGGATTCACCCTATGCCTGAAACGCTCCGTTTTAGCGCCTGTCTCTTTAAGACCCCCTCCTGAAAAAGCCCAGTCTGCTCTGATTGGTCAGTGTTTCTGGGTCTTCCGCATATGCGTTCTCAGCATCTCTGCACCGTCATTGCAGCTGGGGAATGACTGTAAAGCAACGTGTTGAGCGAGCAACTGTAACGGCACTTTCTACCTATATATAGAATAGTTGTGACATCACAACCGTACAGGAAGTCCTGACGGCTCGTTTGAAGATACAGTTTCTGAAAATGGACTGTGTGCATTTCTCTGTGGGTTGAGCGTTTTGATGCTTTCACACTATTTCTATAGCTTTATAATAAAAAATAAAAAAAGGGCGTGGAAATCTCACTTTTTACAAAATGGGACCTTTAAGGGATTCCCAAATCAAATATGTCAACATGTCTTTACTGCATGTCCACAGGAGCACCAACGTTGTTTTGTCTCATCAATGTGCTTGTGATGCCACCAGGAAGCTACTGGTCACCGTGTGTCTTCCCTCTCCTTTTTGTCCGAATAACCTCCCTGTTTTCTCTCCTGTGCTCTGAATCCCTCCTTCCTCCACCCACCCACACCAGACCATCGTGAGTATGGCTGCTTACGACACACAGGCAGACGTGTAGCATTAGTGTTGGGACTCGTTAGAAGAGCCAACGGATTACAAGTTCTGTGTCTTTCCAATAGCTTAGAGTCTTCTCAGTGGTGTTGTAGAGGATGAACAGTATCTACTGCGCTGTGTGGGGAGGACTTTGACTTTCTGTGATTGTTTGTGCACGCGTTACAGCCTCCACCGGCACTGTACGGAGGCAGACACACCGTGACTCTGATTCCCGGAGATGGAATCGGACCAGAGCTGGCCAACCACGTGTGTGAACTATTCCGGTGCGAATTCACACACACACACACACACACACACACACACACACACACACACACACACACACACACACACACACACACACACACACACACACACACACACACACACAGTGTTCAAATTAGCAGAGGGCTGGACGATATGACCTAAAATCTAAATCACAATTAACTGAACATTTTACCTCGATTACGATTAATAAATTATTATTTTGTTGTGTTGGTTTGTGTGTTTTCTTTGCCCTCATAGTTTACAAACAAGGTTTGTACCGTTAATATGCTCAACTATCAAAGGTGAGAAATCTCACCTTTGTCTACGAAATCTACTTTTATCGATTATTTATTTGTCAATTGAAATCAAAAGCACACATGAAAGTTCTTATGAAAAAAGTCACGTTTTAGTTGTATTGTAAAAACACAGTGGGAAAAGTACTAACAGGATTTAAAAAAACGAATAACCGACATGGAAAAATTACGTCGGTTAGAGGTTCTGAATTTTGGTTTTGCTTACTTTTCGATTGGTCTCGCATTGTCAGACCTTCCTCCACAGCGCTGTGGAGGAGGGTCTGGCTAGTCCACACAGCATTCTGGGATGGGAAAAAAACGCTCTCTGGTTTATTGGCATTTCTTTACAGTAAACCAATCAAAATCGTCTTGGGCGGCGCAACGGTGCCTCTGCAAAATAGCCTCATGTGTATGTTCAAAAGTTGTTTTATTCGTGCAACAGAAAACTCAGATTGGACAGATAGTCTAGCTAGCTGTCTGGATTTACCCTGCAGAGATCTGAGGAGCAGTTAACCATAGTCCTCAGAAATCTACCAGAGTTTAGAACCTCAACACAAAGAAAGAGGAAGGTGACGGACATCCGGCCAAAAAGAGGGACATCTGGCTGAATTTCCAGCGGCATCTGAGCAATCCCGGAAGTGGAACGTTGTGGATATAGACTAGTTTTTGATTAATCGTCTAGCCCTATTAATCAGCTCATACTGTCACTAAATGCCTCAGCTCCGTCATATTGAAGTGATCTCCATCTGTTCTTTATTATCAGGTTCTGCTGTGTGCCAGTGGACTTTGAGGTTGTCAATGTGGACTCATCTATGGACTCAGAAGAAGACATCAATAATGCCATCATGGCTATTAGACGCAATGGAGTTGCACTAAAAGGTACGCGTTGTGTGTGTGTGTGTGTGTGTGTGTGTGTGTGTGTGTGTGTGTGTGTGTGTGTGTGTGTGTGTGTGTAAAAATCTGAAAATAATCATAATGTCCCACAAACTGCACCCTGTACAATGCTCATACAGTTGAATCACTACCACTCTAAAACAGTTTCAAAATGCTAAAAATGTCAACCTGCTGGTGGCGCTAGAGAAACGCTCAAAGAATCGCTGAATGCATAAGGTTTATCCTCTAAAGCAGGGGTCTTCAACGTTTTTTTAAGCCAAGGACCCCTTAACTGAAAGAGAGATGGATCAGGGACCCCCTACTACATATTGTATAAAATGAAGTTGCATATTAATCTGGGCCTACAATAACATGTGGGCGGCCTTAAGCCTTAATACCTTTTTTGCATTGACTACTAAACTATTCAAATAGCCTAATAATTATTGGCATGATATTATAAATCATGTTTTAATGTTAAGCATACATGTGGCACAGTACATCTTTAGGATGAACTGTATCTGTGGATGGCTACCTTAGTGACTACCTTACCTATACGCCAGTAGGCAGTAGGGATTTATATTTGCTAATAATATGTTGGAGGCCCCCCTGCATTGACTCTGAGGACCCCCTGTTGAAGATCTCTGCTCTAAAGGAACATGAATGCCTGTTGTATTCACATCCAGTCAAGAATAAAATATTCTAAAAAAAATAAGTTCTGTTAGGATTTCAGCATTTATAAAGTGAAGAGTGTAACTCAAAAGGAAGCCCAGACATTCTGCGTCATCTAGTTGGGTCATGTCTCTATTTTAGTTGTCATTCTTCAGGTGTAGCTTTTGTTTGTTTATCCAGGTAACATTGAGACCAACCACAACCTGCCACCCTCCTACAAGTCCAGAAACAACCTGCTCCGGTAAGGTTTTCATCTTTCACCACTTTGTTACTGCGATGTTAATGCAGGAGTCTTCAAAGTTTTTAAGTCCAAAGACCCCTCAGCTGAAAGAGAGACAGAGCAGGGACCCCCTACTACATGTATTGTATAAAATTGAGTTACTTATACTGGGCCAGATGGATGAAAATGAATGGATATTCATGTATTAGTTATACATGATGTTTAAATATTAAACATACATGTGGAATGCACAGCGAATCCTTAAGCCGAAATGTATCTGTGAATGGCTGCCATAGAAGTTTATAGCCACGTCGTTCCACTTCTGGGATTGCTCCGTTGACGTTGGATGTCACTCTTTTTGGCCGGATGTCCGTCACCTTTCGCTTCCTTTGTGTTGGCGTTCTAAACTCCGGTGGATTTCTGAGGACTATGGTTAACTGCTCCTCAGATCTCTGCAGGGTAAATCCAGACAGCTAGCTAGACTATCTGTCCAATCTGAGTTTTTCTCTTGCACGACTAAAACTACTTTTGAACGTACACATGTTCCACCAAAACAAGTTCCTTCCCGAGGCTATTTTGCAGAGGCACCGTTACTCCGTCCGGCGCATAGCACCGCCCGACACGATTGTGATTGGTTTAAAGAAATGCCAATAAACCAGAGCATGTTTTTCTCCCATCCCAGAATGTAGTGTGGACTAGCCAGACCTTCCTCCGCAGCGCTGTGGAGGAAGGTCTGGCAATGTGAGACTACTACCATAGTGGCTACCTTACCTTGATTAGTAAAGCCTATCATCAGTGTTGTGTAAGTTAAATGTTCTTTCGAATTCAATAAATTGACAGCCCCCCTGCAGTAACTCTGAGGACCCCCTAGGGGTCGCGGACCCCCTGTTGAAGATCTCTGTCTTAAACAACAACCGCAGCGTTGGTATAGAGCAGTGGTGTTACAGTGTTTTTTCTCATCTTCCATCCGTCTCCATTTTTTTTTTTCGGCCTCTCTATCCGTCTTATCTACCCTTCTCTTTTCTTCCCTTCACCTCATCCTCTCTCTCTGCAGCACCACTCTGGATTTGTATGCCAATGTGATGCACTGCCAGTCCCTACCAGGAGTAAGGACACGCCACAGAAACATCGACATCATGATCATCAGGGAGAACACCGAAGGAGAGTACAGCAGCCTGGAGCACGAGGTGTGTGTGTTCACAGCAGGGAAACGAAAACCAAAAAAACAGGAGATAATATTATTAGTATATATATATATATATATATATATATATATATATATATATATATATATATATATATATATATATATATATATATATATATATATATAGTATATATAGTTACAATTAAAATGAAATAAGCAAAAATGAACGTGAATCATTTCAGTTTTAGTTGTTTAACTATATTTCACTACTGAAAAAAAAGACAGCATGAATTTCTGTTATTTCTCATCATGACACTAAACCCAAAGACAGAAACTAACTCAAACTAAATACATTAAACTAAATCTTTCTGAAAAACTGAAACTAAACAAAAAACTAGCAAACACACTCATACACTGAAAAATGAACCTAAACTAAACTAAAAAAAAACTAAAATATAATTCAAAACTAATTGAAAATTCAAAAACTATTATAACCTTGGTTCACAATTTCCTTGATAGTGAAATAACACACGTCATGACAAATCCAACCTCCGTGTAACTGCCCTCTTTCTCGCCCTCTGTTTCTGCAGAGTGTACCGGGCGTTGTTGAATGTCTGAAGATCATCACCAAGACCAAATCTCTACGCATCGCCGACTACGCGTTCAGAACTGCGAGGGCCAAAGGACGCGGACGAGTCACGGCTGTACACAAAGCTAACATCATGTCAGTTTCTGCCGGCTCAGAGGCCCAGACCCCGTCTGTTTTTATTCATCTTTCCCTATAAAACACATGAAACATCTTAATGTGTGTGTGTGTGTGTGTGTGTGTGTGTGTGTGTGTGTGTGTGTGTGTGTGTGTGTGTCTCTGTGTGTGTGTCTGTGTGTCTGTGTCTGTGTGTGTCTCTGTCTATGTCTGTGTCTGTGTCTGTGTGTGTGTGTGTCTGTGTCTATGTCTGTGTCTATGTCTATGTCTGTGTCTGTGCGTGTGTCTGTGTCTATGTCTGTGTCTGTGTCTGTGTGTGTGTGTGTGTGTGTGTGTGTGTGTGTGTCTGTGTCTATGTCTGTGTCTGTCTGTGTCTGTGCGTGTGTGTGTGTGCACGTGTGTGTGTTTGTATGCGCAGGAAGTTGGGTGACGGCCTCTTCCTGGAGTGCTGTAAGGAGGTTGCCAGCGATTACCCTGACATCACCTTCGACAGCATGATTGTGGACAACACCACCATGCAGGTAGCTAGGGCATGTCTGCACGCTGCCATGCTGCTCATCTCACTATGCGGTGTTTATATCATCACCGTCATCATGTTCACATTTCTCTTGATATAATGAATCTGATGGTTATGGCTGGAGGATAACAGGGATCATGTTTAAAATACAAAGAGTTTCTACAGTCGGAAGATACATTAATGGCACTTCTGAGTCCATTCTCATGCTAGCCCCCCTTATTTATAATTAGAGAAAAAAAACTTCTTCAAAATGTTCTGAGATTATCTTTTTTATTTGCAGTGTTGGAATGTAACTAAGTACATTTACTCAAGTACTGTACTTACTGTAAGTACAAATGTTGAGGTACTTAACTTGAGTATTTTCTTTTCATGCCCCCGCTACATTTCAGAGAGAAATATTGTACTTTTTACTCCACTACATTCATCTGACAGCTTTAGTTACTTTACAAATTAAGGTTTTTGCACACAAAACACATGTAGTTTATAAAATCTGATGTTCTAGCTAACAATGTAACGGCCTACAAGTTCAGCTGAATTAAATACACAACTGTTTGGGTCCTTTACACTTTCTAAAATGGGAGGATTTTTCTGCATTGAGTATTTCTACTTGTGATACTTTAAGTACATTTTCCTGATGATACTTACATACTTTTACTTAAGTAACATTTTCAATGCAGGACTTTTACTTGTAACTGAGTATTTTTACAGTGTGGTATTAGTACTTTTACTTAAGTAAAGGATGTGAATATTTCTTCCTCCACTGTTTATTTGTGTGTGTTAGCTGGTTTCCAGGCCCCAGCAGTTCGATGTGATGGTCATGCCCAACCTGTACGGCAACGTAGTGAGCAATGTGTGCGCCGGGCTGGTTGGTGGACCGGGTCTGGTGCCGGGAGCCAACTACGGAGAGGACTACGCCGTGTTTGAGACGGTGAGAGGAAACAAATCAAACGAGGGAAAGGCACAGAGACCATGCAAAAAAGGTCTCTTAACCCTCCTGTTGTCCTCGGGTCAAATTTGACCCATTTTCAAAAAGTTTCTATATCAGAAATTTGGGTTTCTTTCAACCAAATTTCAAAAAAAAAATTTTTAGATGGCTCCCTACAAAGCTATTCACAAGTTTTATTCAATTTCATAGCATTTAAATTTTTTTTTTATAAATGAACATTGAAAATGTCAGGAAAAGCTTCAAAAACGTGGGAAAAAAACACACAAAAATGTCAAAAGGTGCAGAAAAAAACATGAAAAAGTGACAAAAACTTTGAAAAAAAATTTCAATTTTGACCCAGATAAACAAAAAGTTTCATCGTTGACGGGAAGACAACACAAGGGTTAAATGTGCATTCATTTTTGGCTACAAGCTGTAAATACAACACAGATTATCACTTATCAGTTGATACGGCGACGTGTTAGCAAACAGTTGTTGATCTTCACATCCAGCAGAAACGGAGCATTATTAGCATTCATTACCTCCTCCAAGGAGGTTATGTTTTCGGATCGGTTTGTCTTTTTGTTGTCATATTTGCTGAAACTGACCCTATGTTCGAGTACAACTACATGCAGCAGGTATTTTAAAAAAAATCTGGCTCCTCTGGCACCACCTACAGCCGGTAGTGCGATTTGCAAAATTTCCACAGCTCCCTGTTCAGATGCACCAATCAGGGCCAGTGGGGGGGGGGGGGTGTCAATCACTGCTCATGCACACGCATTCATTCTCCCTTGTGGGGGGAGGGGCTTAAGAGACTGTTTTGGGCTTTAGCGGAAAGGGGACAGGGACTGAGAAGTTGTCGATGTTTGAATTTTTTGGCTAAGTCCTGGATCTTCGCAATCCTACCTATGGGCACCTTTAAGTTCTGTTTTTGGTCTCCACCAACTCCTGAGGGAAATATCTGGCTCTTTGGTTGTTAAATGTTCCACTACAGTATGTTCACCGTGTCTGTCTGTAATTTGGGATGACAGTGGGTTTATCAGAGTTGGGTTTAACAGAAAAGTTGCAGCCCGGAAAACCAAAGACACAATGCTCTCTACAAAGGAGGGTGTGGGCTCGTCACTGTGCACGACAACCTTTTACATTCCATGCATTCATTTCATCCATTGCTTATATAAAAATATTGATTAGTGCAACTTAATTGTTTTTCAAGCCTTCGTTGACTGAAATATTGATGTCTTGCTCCATTACATAGATTTATAGGTATTATAAAAAAAGACTAAATTCCATAAGTATGATGACGATGATGATAAGAATATCATTTACTCTTACTTTAGCCATTGCTCCTTCTTTGTGCAAACTTAATTGAGTACAAAAGTATTTCAGCACTGCAGCAACATTGTAAATAATCAGATGTCAAAGCTGCTACACCCCTGATGATGACATGTTCTCCATGTATTACTGTCGACATGCTCTCTCTATGTGCAGGGCACCAGGAACACCGGGAAGAGCATTGCTAACCAAAACACGGCCAACCCCACGGCCATGCTGCTGGCCTCCTGCCTGCTGCTGGATCACCTGAGGCTCCATGCTTACGCCCGCATGATCCGCAGAGCCATCCTCTCCACGGTCACTGAGACTCGGGTACGCCACGGCACACGCTACACATCCTTTGTCCTTTTATAATCCCTCACCGTCTCTTAGCTCTTCTGCTTCGTGCATACTATCGCAAAAATAAATAAATAAATCGGCAGATGTTGTTTTGATTTGTACATACTCTATTGTTCTTGGCATATATTTCAGCCTCTGTTGTTTGTTGCTTATTTGGTAACTGATTTTATTGTTTTAATATCATCTTGTTTGTTTTACGGTCTCTCCACTTTGTTGTAAAGCCCTTTGAGCCACACTTTCTGTATGAAAGGTGCTATAAAAAAAAAAATTAATTAATTGAGATGTTGGGCTCACATTGTTCGGTCGTGTCCTTTGTCCTCCAGCTGCACACGGCGGACCTGGGCGGCCAAGGCTCCACCTCTGAAGTGGTCCGCTCCGTCATGAACGCCGTTCAGAGCACCGGGCCCCTGACACTGAGCATCTAGAACAAACATTCATGTGCAAACTCTCTGGCACTGCAGAGTGCATTTTAGTGTGCCTCTCTTCAGTAGTCTTCTATGCAATTTTATAATAACAAGAGAGTTGTTTGATAGTAGCCTAATACTGAAATGAAACTGTACACACAAACTTACACAGTATTTTTCATCTTAACATAGACACCTCCTGACTGTTTTTTTAAGTGGTTTGAGCACTTTGTTTGCATCTATACTTTACCTGAACTGACAATCATACAGTTTACTGTGTGGAACAGTGAAAGCACGATACTACACCTGTTTGAGTTACACCTAACCCTTTCCATGTTTATTAGTTTGGTTATTGTATTCATTATAAAGTGAAACCTTTATCCTTCTTGTATTTAACTTATTTCAACCCAAATACGGCTGTTGTTTGTCTACTGAGACATAGCTGTCCTCCTCCTGAATGTATTGGGCAACATGTCGGGCTGTTGCTGTGAGCCCTATACACCTCTAATAAAGCTAATACAGTTTCTGTAGTACACTGGTGTGTCTTCAGTCTGTGCTGAAACTAACATATCTGAATGCGTGCAGCACTAGCTTGTCTGGACCACAGAGAGGGTACATTGTCTCGTCTAATCTGATCGCTGTGACTGAGGGAAACCTTGTAGGAGTAGGAGTTGTACTACTAGTGTTTTGATTAATAGCAGTAATAATCATAACTTTATTTGTGTTGCACCTTTCAGACAAATATGCAACCCAAAGTTCTTCAGAACTTAAAACAATATTTCTAAATGGAAATAAACAATCACAATAAGTAATGTGTTTAATAACAATGCCATAAAATAAATTAAAACAACAATAAAACAAAGTGGTGGAATGTCAATACAAGTACATTTAATCAAATACCCACTTGAATAATTCCATTTTATGCTACTTTATAGTTCTACTCCACTACATTTTGGAGGCAATTATTGTACTTTTTACTCTACTACTTTTTTTTTTCTTTTTTTTTACTTTAGTTACAAGCAAATTTAGATTATTAATATAAAATACAAACTATACTATTAAACTGATGTATTATTATAGATCAAGCTATCCAGCAGTATATGAGGCCATTAAAATAAGCTCCACATTTACCAGTGGCAACATTAAAGTGATGAACACATTAATGCAGGGGTTCTCGAACACATCGCTCAAAGGTCCGCATCTGATTTTTATTCCAGGTCAAAGGGCCAGAACAATTGGCAATAAGAAAGAAACTTTCGGTCCGCTTTTTGAGTTTCATGTAGTAAAAGTACAGCAGTATTCTTAGCTTCAGGTAGTAAAACGTTTACTACATGAAGCTAAGAAATGTCAGACAGCCTATTTCAACGTGTAAAAAGTAATTATTTATAAATGGGTGGCAAAATGTGACTAATTATATTTAGGCTACTCAAGTAACTGTAATAACTATTTGTACTTTAAGTACTTGAGAATTGCCATTTCATGCTACTTTACATTTCTATATATATTGTACATGCTACTCCAGGACAATCATTTGATGACTTTAGTTTTTGTTATTTACAAATAAAGATTTGTTGGCGTACATAACATAAGTGCTTATAAAATATGATGCTGTTAAAAACCCAACATGTTATGGTTTGGACATTTCTGTTTCCTGGTTTTGTTGTCTGTATTGTGATTTCTGTTATGGTTTCTGCATTTTGCCTTGTGTTTTGTGCTAATTCTGTTGCTTCTTTGTAGTTTTCTGTATGTTCCCTGTTTTTGTTGGTTATTCTGAATTGTGTATGTTTTGGTTAACCCTGTGTTCTGTTCTCCCTTGTGTTGTCTAGTGTTGTGTCAAATTTCTGCGTTTAGTTGATGTCTGTTTTTCCTGTTTCCTGTTTTATTTTGATAGTCTGGTTTTCTGTCTTGTCTTGTCCAGCTTTACTTTGTATTTTCCCGCCTTGGTTGATTGTCCTGCCCCGCCCTTATGTGTTTCACCTGTTGTATCACCTGTCCCTCGTTTGTTCATTACCTCATGTATTTAACCCCCGTGTTCCCTTTGTCTCTTGTCAGATCGTTGTATCCCATTGTGTCCTGTCCTTGTGAGTTTTTTGTCTGCCCCTGTTGTTTCCTGCCTGCGTTGCCGTCAGCATGTGTTTTTCCTGTTGTTTTTTTTCTCTGAGTTCCTTCGAGTGTTTTCCAGTCACTGTACTGCCGTTTTCTGTTTGATTAAATATCGAAGCTCACACCATCTCCTGCCTGCCAGTCTTTCTCTGCAATTGGGTCCTCAATCTCTCACCACACATCACACCAACAGTTTATACAAGTAGAGCTGAAGCGATTGGTCGATCGATTTGGTTGACAGAAAATGGCAACTATTTTGACCATCGTTTAAGTCATTTTTCATAGACAAAATTAGCTCCACCTCAACCAACTACAACAGCAAAATCCTGCTTTTGAGTAATAATAATGTAATGATATTATATACTGTATAATAGTCTAACAGTCATAGGGGGCTTTGTCTGCATTGAGTATGTTTTCCTGATTATTTACATGCAGAGTGGTGTTTTTACTTATAAGTAAACGGTCGGAATTATAGAAATATAATTATATTTCTATGATCTGAAAGTACAGCGGTATTCTTACCTTCATGTAGTAAAAGTACAGCAGTATTCTTAGCTTCATGTAGTAAAAGTACAGCAGTATTCTCAGATTCATGTAGTAAAAGTACAGCAGTATTCTTAGCTTCATGTAGTAAAAGTACAGCAGTATTCTTAGCTTCATGTAGTAAAAGTACAGCAGTATTCTCAGATTCATGTAGTAAAAGTACAGCAGTATTCTCAGCTTCATGTAAAAGTAAAAGTTTTTGTCGCTTTGACATTTTTGTCAGGTTTTTTCTGGACACTTTTTGTTTATTTTGTTTCGTGTATGGTCAACATTACTAACGTATGGATCCTGATGCTGATGGACTTGCCGTTTGGTCCGGATGCGGCCCTCTGTCCAGATTTTGAGAAGCGTTGCATTAATGCATCAATAATTATAATTCAGTAATATAATATATACATTATTCTGAAATGGGCCATGGTGGCCCAGTGGACAGCCCAGCAAGAAGGTTCCTGGTTCGAATCTCGGGCGTCCCCGGGCCTTTCTGTGTGGATGTTTGCATGTTCTCCCCATGTCTGCATGGGTTTTCCTCTGGGGTGCTGTGGTTTCCCCCACCTTTAAAAACATGTTGATTAGGTTCTCCAGTCAGTGCCCTTGATCAATAGCCTAGAAATCTAGATGCACCCTTGCGGCAGCAAATTTAATTTGCAGCCAGGGGGGGTCTAGGCACTCTCCGTTGGCTTGCGAGCTGGAAAAACCAAACTCTAGTCAGGCCAATCACATGTTGTGTATAGAGTCTGTGGGCGGGCTTATGGCTACTGCTGCTAGGAACAGCGGTCTTCTGGAAGACTTGGAGTTACGCTTTTCTTTGAGAGAAGAACAAAGAACAGCACTGAAATCATTCTTAAAAAAGGAAGATGTGTTCAGAGTTTTGCCGACCGGCTATGGCAAAAGTTTAATCTATCAACTAGCTTCGCTACCTTCTTCGTTGCTCTGCCTGGTTGTAGCGCTATCCTATTGCGTGCAGAGGGAATTTGAAAGACAACCGTTTATCCCGCCCCTCGGATTGAGACCTGTCAATGGTGAGTTCCCAGATCCAACATCTTGATATGGGTCTGGCTTGTCAGGCTACTTGATCAAGGCACTGGCTCAGATCTGGAGTTGGTCCTTCGGCGCTGTAAGGGCTGATTGGTTAAAGTGAAGAATGAATTTCGCTACATGGATGTGTAATGCGATTTCTTTCATGGGATGATAATAACAAAAATGTATCCAAGACTTTTTGTCATTTCATCTTTTTCACGATATCGTTAAATATTTGCAGTAGTTAGAGCCCACTGATAACTATGTTTCATAATATCAAAATAGGAAAAGAAACAGCTTGAGCAGCCCCATGTGTGTTCATGTTTCTGTGTGTATGTTTAAGGTCTCTCAGCGGGCCCCTCGATAATTAGAGGCTTCCCCCGATGAGGGAGCAATTGAGGGGAGTCAAACTGATTACAGCAGAAAGAAAGGTGGAATGCAGGAGAGAGAGAGAGAGAGAGAGACAGAGGAAAAACAGGGAGCAGGGGTGAGAAAGAAAAGGACAACTCTCCTCCTGTTGCTGCCTTCTCATTTCTTTCCCAAAACATCCCATCTGTCACAACATCTGACGCTGTCTCTGCTCCCTCTCTACCGCCCGCCGATGCCAAAACACACGTACGCATATCAGTTTAATGAGTGCGTATGAGAGGTCTTTGATCATTCTGAGACGCTAATAACAGGAATCTAATTTGATCTGCTGGTGCACGGTCTTTGTGTGTACTCCTTCTCCTGCAATTAATGGGGATCAAAGTTGGGCCAACAGAAACATGGTTTGTATCTAAACAATCAGCAGAAAATTACATTAATTCACCGCTGCAGCCCCACACATCAAAACAACCCGCTCGCTCTCCGCTCGAGTACCCCATCTTTATTTTACCCCTGCTTTTCATAAAACCAAGAAAAGGGGAGGGATGTGTTAAAAGAGGAGGTTGGGGAGGAAGACAGGAGGAGAAGGGGAGACGGGAGTCAGCAGCGGGAGTTGGCTGAGTAATAAGCAAGAGGGGAACCCAGCATGGATGCGGCTAGTTTGTGCAACAGCAGATCAGGTTGTCCTGGATCCTACAGATGCTTCACGGGACGCTGAGGGCGAGGACGAGGTGAGTGAGACGTCTACGCTCACTTGTGTTTCCTTCTCTCTCTGCTTGAAATAGGGAAATTAAAATCGGTATGATATGTTGCTTTTAATGAGGCTGTGGAGGTTACACGTGGATGTTTACTTTTTGTGTTTAGAGTGTTTCAGTTGACGGGAGATCATTTCTGACCGGAATAATGTAGATAAGAACGTATTTTAAATATGTGGAGAGGATTGATTTGAGCTTTTTAGATAAATTGTATTGTATAGTAAGTATTCACCAGCAGGTGTCCGGTCTTCTAATTGGATTGACAGAGCCAAAAGATGTCAACAAAGCAGAGAGTCAAGGTAAACCACCATCAGCTAAAGTACAGTAGATCCTCTGTTTCGCAGCTGCATGCACACTAAAAACTCCTGGGTTATTTCTTCAACCCAGTTTCTGGGTTATTTGTGTTGGGTTAAAATTATGGGTTATTTGTTCAGAGAGTAACCATTTTCTGGGTTATAGGGCTAATATTTTGACCCAATTCCTGGGTTGTTTGGGTTTCTGGGTTATTTTTCAAAGAGTAACCCATGTTCTGGGTTATAGGGTTGGCTCTCTCTCTCTCTCTCTCTCTCTCTCTCTCTCTAATGTATTTTTTGTTGGAGGGGTGTATTTTATGGAGTTATTATATTATCATGTCAACATAGTTTATAATATGAACAATCACACTTGTGTGTTGTGTACATTATGATAAAACAGTATCACCAGTATTTGTAGGTGAAATAAAGTGACACACCCTCTAAACATGGATATATTAAGTAAGATATAGAAGAAATAAGTTAATATATTACATCCTTGCCCCTATAACATACACATCAGTCTGCCAGAAATTCAGAAGAAGAAACACCTCCTTCCCTCTCTACCCCCGTAGAAGAAGTTATTTTAATGTCCTGACAATTGAGTTATAGGTATAATATTGTTTCACATTTTGTAGTGTATACCTGTATTAATCTATCTACAATCAAATTTTGAACTCAAGTTTGACCTTTGACCTTTTTCGGAAGTTACAGTATTCTGCCTTAGCATTGCCCACAAAATGACAATCGGTCATACCAAGGCAAAAGACCTTAACTTCTATTTTATAGCACAATGTTACGATAGCAAGGATAACTTTTACTTAAAATGTAAGCAATATTAACCCTATTGGACTCACTATGATAAAAATGGCTTCACATTTATCAACATCATATGAAAATGATATATCAATACGTTTTTTCTGTATTTCATACTCATACTATTACCACACAGGCAGTCACATGATTGATTCACACTCTGACAGACGTCAGAATTGAGAATGAGAGTGTTTTGATGTTTTAATGCATATAAAGCATGTTCTTCTGTTTGGATATGAGGCACTAATTTAGACTCATTACAAGAATTAAGACGTGAACATAAAGATGCCGTCATTCACGTGCATATTAAGTAGCCACGTTGGTTTGTTTTGGTCTAATACATCCATATGCTCTGCAGAGAGGATGGTTAGTTTAGCCAGCAGTTAAGTTCACAAGAATTTGTCCAAATTTCAAGATTTGTGGTAAACTAAGATACAGTTAGACTACAAACCGACAGCTTTTGTTTTAGCTTGTTTGTCAAAATTCGCTATTAAGAGTAGAGTTGTGTTTGTGTAAACAGCGCGGTGGACGAGAGTGCACTGCCCAGACAGAGATTGAAATATATGGCTTCCTACATATGCCTGTAGACAGGTGAGTAGGTATTGATACGCATTTACTTTTATTTACTCATGTAACCAGGTTCTAATCAGCCTCCAACATTTCCTGCAAAAAAAAAAAAAAAAAAAAAAAACACCTCAAGGTCTGGGATCACTACTTCAATCATTTTTAGTAACGTCCTGGTTCAAGGGATAAAGATAATATAGATATCAAATGCACTGACACCTAATACTGATTTGTCTTTGTCTGTAGATGATTATTGACTTCACACAGAGAATGAAAACACAAACACATAGTAACTCTTTTAAGAAAATATTATTGAAATTGTCCAACAACACATATTACACTCCCTTTTTTTCCACCCCAAATTACATTTGTCAACAAAATATGTTCTGGCAGAAACCACATTTTAAGTTTTGCTGCAGCAATAGTCTCTTTAATTTAGTTGTGCACAACCCAGTACCTGTTTGAGCTCAGTCTAAAATAAAATTGCATCCGACACGATCCTCCAAATCCACAGGAGGGAAAGACCTTATTGGTGAGATAGTAGAAATGGAAATCCAAACTCAGGCCTGAAGTTCAGAGTCCAGTCCGCTGTCCACCACGCTCTCTCCTGTTAGGGCTGTCTCACAGTCCACCACACAGTCCCACAGTACAGCTATGTCAACAGATAAAAGTTTCAGACACCACCATCAAAAAAATAAAAATAAAATAAATCCCTTTTCAGGATGTTATTTCCTTATTTATTTTTCTTGCAGAGCTAAATGTTCGCAGTTTCTCTCTCTGTAACAGGCTAAGGAAAGAAAAAAAAAAAAACGACACCAGCGCCATCTTAATTACGTTTAGATCAGACTACAGCAATATACACAGGCACAATATGAGCTAAAAATCAAAACTCAGCACGGCAGATAGAATTTAACATTGGCCACATAAGTTGTCTAACAGTTTAGCAAATACTTTGACATTGAAAACAAAACCTATGCTTCCTCCTGAACTAGCTAGCTAGTAAAGCGGCCATTGTGACCGTGTCTCTCTCGTTTCAACTGTACGGTAACATCGTAGTTTTAAACTTGTACAACATAACAGTTAGGAATAAACACGGTATATGAGCTTACCTATGTCAACAGATAAAAGTTTCAGACACCACCATCAAAAAATAAATAAATAAATCCCTTTTCAGGATGTTATTTCCTTATTTATTTTTCTTGCAGAGCTAAATGTTTGCCGTTTCTCCCTCTGTAACAGGCTAAGGAAAGAACGACACCAGCGCTGCGCAGCTGCCACCTAGTGGGCATTACCACAAAGTGTTTGCCACTGCTAAAAAGTGTTGAGAATTAAAATGACTCGATTAAAACAAAGTGGCATAACCTGGGCTATTTGTGTCTGTTTAATAAGTGAAAATAAGAAACTCATATTTTGTGTTTACTTTTTTTTTTCTTGTTTACTCATGTACTATATCTGAAGGAATATTTTAGCTTCAGTTCAAATTAGCTTGGATGAATGTACAAAATGTCCTATTATGATGACAAATATTGATCACACAAATCATATCATCCCAGCTTAAAACTTTAAACACAACCAGCCAATTTGGGGTGGGTTACACTTACAGTAACGAGCGTAGTGCTGTCTTTCCCAGTTAGGTACATGTGCTGCGTGCGTGTGTGCGTGTGTGCGTGCGTGCGTGCGTGCGTGCGTGTGTGTGTGTGTGTGTGTGTGTGTGTGTGTGTGTCTGTGTGTCTGTGTGTGTGTGTGTATGTGTGTGTGTGTGTGTGTGTGTGTGTGTAGCGCAGGCATCGCATTTACAGAGTACCTTAACTCAATTTGAGCATTCTGAAGCGCCATGAAACAAAAACAACCTTAACTGATGCTACGGTATTCTGCCTTGGCTTCTCTACGGATTTTGAAGTTGAGGTAAAGACAACCCACAATTTTCTCCCCAAAACAATAAAATTGACTCAAGATATTTGTCCACATGATAAAGCAGATCTTTAATGTCCCAAAAATGACAATAACTCATTTTCGACTAAAATTGAGTTACGGTCTTTTCGCTTTGCACGGCAGAATAGAGCTCAACAGTCCCGCCCCTCCTCTGAGAGACCTTGGGTTCCGGAAGTACATTTCCCATTCATTTCTCCCATTGACATCTGGAAAAATCCGTATATAAAAGAGTTTTAGACCATGCCTTAGGCTAACCAGATGGTACGTGACTCATAAGCATACAACGTATCATTTCGAGTAAGAAAATGAACAGAAAATCCAAAAAAGTCAAAGGTACGAGACTGTGTACATATCGTCATTTCAGAGCGAAGGAACTACTCATCCCATAAACCACCGCGCACCACTGAATAAAGGAAGCTACGTTAGTTTAGCTAACAGCTAATTCGGCTAACCGCTAGCTGAGACAGCATGTAATAACTTTAAAAGACCCTCAAAATAAAACCTGAAAATAACCGTTAAAATATATAACTGCTGTTACGTCAGCTGTAGCCAGCTTTACCCAGTGTTTGTGTGTTAACGTTATTTTAGATTGAATCAAACTGTCAGCTAGCGGTTAGCCAAATTAGCTATTAGCTAAACTAACGTTAGCTTCCCGGCAGAGGCACGCCCTCAGAGCACACTGCTAACCCTAACCCGCATGGGAGTTTCTGCAGCAACTTGTGTATCAGATTGAGGAATCTGAATCAAAACCAGTCAAATTTCTTTTAATAATTTAAGACTGCCTTGCTTAATTGCAGAACTGTTTAATAGTGTTAAGTTGCAGTAAATGACACAGCCAATGTTTGAAGACTTTAAGCCTTAAGTCCAGTCCAGTTATTGAATGTTGTCAAATGTTTGAGAGTTGTTTATTTTGCTATTTTTTCTTTCTAGTGTGACCTAAAATAAATAGGAAAATAAATAGGTCCAAGTGTGTGTTTTTTTTATATAGATTTTAATTTAATTTAATGCAATAAGAATGTAAAAGTGCTTAGAGTGTGTAATATAATGTAAAACAAAGTTTTATTTTCTGAAATAAAGCATACTGGCATAGTAACCCAAGTTAGGTTATTTTTGACCCAACTCCTGGGTTAAAAAGGGACCAACTAATTTCTGGGTTATTTCATCCCAGAAAATGGGGTTGTTCTTTTGACCCAGAAGTTGGGTTATATTAACTACACTGTTGGGTTACTTTAACCAAACATTTGGGTCAAGTATTTAACCCAGAAGTTGGGTTAAAAAGGATAACCTAATTTTCTGGGTTGAAATAACCCAGAAATTAGTTGGTCCCTTTTTAACCCAGGAGTTTTTAAGTGTGTAGTGTTTTTAAAGTGTATCCTCCGGCTGCATGGACAGCTATGAAAGTAATACTTTTACCACATTCACACTGAAATATATACTAAGTGCCATGACAAGTTTTTTAAAAGGCAATATAGAGAAAATAAAACAGATAATTTCACCTTTACAGTTTTTTTTTTTTTTTTTTAAATAGGACAATGACTTTTGTTTTAACAAAAGAGGGTTTACAGGTGTGTAGGAGGAGTTTGCGCTTGGACAGTGGAATTCTTAGTGGAGTGGTAGACCCACAATCCAATGAGCTTGTTCCAAAAAAAGTTTTTAAAAAAGGTAGAACATCTCACATTTGAAGTCCAAAAGGACAAAATACTCAACCAAGTGCAATGTGAGGGTTTAGAGATGATTTACTGCAGCAACTCAACTCTTAACTTACTGTATGTAATGTAATGGTTTCCAGTCTTGTGTTTAGAGGTAGAATCCCTGTCAAAAGCTATTTTTCAAGACAAGACTAATGGATCAAACAACTGCCAAGTGCACTGGAAAGCCTGTTTTGTGTTAATATGGATGGATAATACGGTCAGCAGCTTTCTTTTGTTTCTGATTTTCTTGTTGACAGCGGTGGAAGACGTACTCTGATTTTTTTACTCTAGTGAAATACCTGCATTTAAGTTAAAGTGCACAAGTGTTATCAGCAAAATGAACATAAAGTATCAAAAGTAAAAGGACTCAGTGACATGTCCCTGTGACTAATATATTATTATATATAACATTATTACATTACTAATACTGGTGCGTCAATTTGTAAGCAGCATTTTACTGTTGGAGCTGCTGGAGGTGGAGCTAGTTTGCATACGCAGTTACGTGGAGTCCAGAGGTTCCCAACATTGGGGTCGAGATCCACAAAGGGTCACAAGACAAATCAGAGAGGTGATAAGAAAGAAAATCATTTCTGCTCTACAAATTTATGTTAAAATGTAGGACCTTTCTCCAATCTTTGCTTTTGTTTTTGAAAATATTTGATACTTTGACCTCTTTAAGTCTCAAACCAGTGGTGTAGTCTACGTGATATGCAGGTATACGCCGTAACACCCACTGGGAAAGGTCAAGGGTTTTCATAAACCCACTGAAAAAAGCACGACGATAACGTTACGTAACAACGATTGTTTTGTGACAGAGCGGTCACACTTTCGTTCGGTAAACTATGCTAAAGATATCGTTAAATATATATATCGCTAAAAGTAGCACACAGTGGCTTTTGCTGCTCTAGCCGCTGGCCACTCCCTCTCTCGCCCTGAGGACCAGAGACTCAGAGAGAGAGCAGTGGAGCTTTGGCAGCTAAAATGTGACATACAACTCAGACCCACAAAAATGTGCAAAGTTGCACTACTTTGGACTGTCTTTGACTTTGAATAAACAAACGACAATTCCCGAATTTAAGGACATATCAGAATCCCACATATGCAAGGCACAACTACACAACAAGTGCAGACAGAGCGTGATGCCACTTATAGGCAGGCTATTTATCTTATAAAGCGAGACGTATCTGTATGTGTGTCCGTGTTTGGGGGGAAGGTAACCTGCACATCAGCAGACGCCACATGCAGAACGCTTTAGAACAGCGGGGGCGGGACTCTTTTCCTATATTGTATTAAATTGCTGTGAGCTGACATAACGTAGCCTAATCTTGGAGATTATTCCTTCACATAGCGGTGCAATGCGAGAAAATCTCAGAGTTGAACCAGGCAGATACATCAGTTTTCATCAGACTCACCCTGGGTCGGGTTAATTAAGTCGCCAAAATAACTCCGCGAATCAAATCCCCTACTTCCCCATTAACCGTCAAGCCACTAAACCTGTGTGAAAATGAACACCTCTGCTGAAATGTTAATTTTGTTAACGATCCGACACAAGACATCTCTCTCTCACACACACACACACACACACACACACACACACACACACACACACACACACACACACACACACACACACACACACACACACACACACACACACACACACACACACACACACACACACACAGGTTCTGGTGGCTGATGAACGCAGATATGTGCTGATTAGCTCTCATAACGGGCCGGGTGGGTAGCACACTGCCATGAGTCCATGACGCTAATGTCTGATTACTGTCTTATATTTTGTGATTACATTCTGAATCTGCAGCATTCTCTGTCAGGTAAATACAGTAGTACAACGTCTTCCTCTGATGTAGAAGTAGCCTACACTGTAAGTCAGTAGTATAGGCTATACAGTGGAGTTGCATATTAAGTGGTTTGGGGTCCTTCTGTAAGTAATTTTGGGGTACAATTTGGTTTTGATGAATTCTACAAGCAGCAATACCACAGGCCAAGCAATCGCCCGTTCCAAGCGGGCACTGCACTAGTTAAGATAATTCTAAACAGATTTCTGTAGTTCAAACAACTCGAAAATTGTAGTTGAGAACGTCAGTTATAACGGCCCACATTTTAAAAAACTGTCGGGTTTAAATCGGGCTCGGGCTCATAATTACAGTTAATGTGTCGGGCCGGCCCGGGTTCGGACACAATGTGCACGGGCTCGGGTAGGGTCGGGCTTGATTTTTTTGGGCCCGATCTAAGCTTTACCCTGCAGAACACGTTAACGTTACAGAAACTACACAAAATGAGGCTGATGTACATGGTAACGTTACAAAAAACGTATGGGTTGTCGCTCTGGCGTTATTATGGAACCCACGCAACTTCTTCTATTGGCCAGGCGACTGTGCTTATGCAAGATAACGTAACCCGATTTGTTCAGGTCCTATCCCCTGACCAATTGGCTAACCTAACCTTAACCACTCGAGGTCAATGCCTAACTCCAACCAATCGGGCTGCTTCGTAGGGCGGGACTTGCCTAGAAGTTACGTGGGATCCATAATAACCATAGACAGTATATAAACTAGACCAACAGATCCCGTTGCTCTGGACAGAGACCAGTGAAGGCCGTTAGAAGCACTTTTCCGGTGAGCGCTGAACATTACTGCGCAGCCTCCAACTGAGAGAAACGACGTAGATGTGACGTGAGCAACCTGTCTGAAAGTTGGAAGTCTTCTGGTAGTTGTGCCAAGAGAAATCTCAATCATTCCCAATCTTGCAGAGACGGAGAGCGTAGGTATATGTAAGGAGATAACATAGGCACAGGCTAATTATTACTAACTAAAATGCTAGTTAACATTAGTAATTAAACTTAAACAGCTAATGTAAGTCAAAACTGCCTGCAAGCTTCTCCTGTACTATACGGTAATTTCTCTACTATGCGACGAGTAGTGAAGTCGAGTGGTTATGACACAATCGTTAGCCTATTTTTACAAAAACGTCTGCTACGGAGCCATAATGTGAGGTACAAGGTAATGGAGCCTTTTATACAGTGTTGTGTTTCTTTAGAAATAAACAATAGACAAATAAAGTCTTTAAACGCTTCAGTAAAGTTATTCGCTGTTAAAGTGACGTCAAAATGAATGGCAGTCAATCGAATGCTAACGGCGGGTGAGTGCTTGTTAGCATCAAAATGGCGCCATAGGATCTACGGGTTGTTGACAGACGCTTACCCCCTTGATAATAACGCCTCGCTCTGGAACGAGTGGGTATGAAGCCGAGAGGTAAAAAAAATCACAGTATGCTCAAAAAAACTAGACTACACCACTGCCTCAACTAGATATTTAAATGAAATCGTTTGAGAAGTTTGGAGTAGACCTGTTTCTGTGATAGGTCACAAGCCAAAAAAAATGTCAGAATAGTAAAACCCAGCTCTCCTGCTGCAGCTCTCCCCTCTCTGTCCTCAACCCCTCGCTTCATACAGTCAACTGTACAAGTACTAGTCTTTCATTTCGATCATCCCCCTCGTGACTGTGATCCACAATCCATTATATAGCGGCAATTCTATGAGAAATACATCTTGTTTTCTTCGTAAAGCCCTTTGAGATGACTTGAGGCTCTAGCTCGTTACAGAAACATGAACTTGAATTAGCCGCAAACGTGAGTCTTTGGCTACGGTTAGAAGGCTAAACTAGAAGCAACATTTTCTCTCCATCTCTAAAACACTTCGCGGATATTGACATGTGTTTTATTGCGTTTATTTTGAGTCTGTCTGCCTGTTTTTGGGGTTCCTCTGCAGTGTCGGCAGTTGTTGCCAATGCTGGAATAGCAACTTTTTCTGCAGGATTTTTCTTCATTGAATCAGGCTTTCACCATGTGAAGAGACATGCATGCACATCTGCATTTGTAGCCAATAGGAACAATCTCTCTCTCTGAAATGACCTGTGATTGGCCAAAGTCTCACGTCACAGGCTAGATTTTCTAAAGCCTGAAAACAGAGCCAAGAGGAGGAGCAGAAGTCTAGTTTTCTCTCAGAGCACTTGAATCACAATATGCTGAAAGGTTATTAGGGGGTTTTTTTCTGCCCAATGACACCACAAACAAATGTACATACCACAGCTTTAAATGGAAATACTCTAGTAAGGTACAAGCACCACCAAATGAAACTTAAGTAGAGCACTTGTACCCAAATGTACTTGTCTTTGCACTTGCTCGTCAGTTTTTGATAAACCCCTAACTGCCATGAGTGTGTAATGCTGATCGCTGGAGATTGGTCAAACAAATGTGACCTTATTAGAGCCTGCACATTTGCACTCAGTAAATAGTCCCACATGAGGGGCCCTCTCCGCATGCCTCCGAATGTGTGTGTCTCTGTGTGTGCTCAACTGTGAAAAGTGTGTGAAGGCGCTGCTGTAAACATTGTTTCACGTCTCATTGTTTTACAATTAAAGTGCTCACTGGAGCTTGACCGTTCACATTCACCCCTATTAACTTAAGCTGTGTGTGTTGGTGGGAGGTTTACAGGCAGCAGAGGTCAGATGAAGTATATGTGGCAGCAACTTTGACCACAAACATACAGCTATAGACACACATTCAGTCGCTGGTCATTATAAACAAACTATGAACTGAATAACGCTGCATGCCTGTTTCATAATCACTGGCGTCACAATACACCCTGTGATCATTTCTGGCAATACGTCCGAGGATTGCAGAGAAAAGAGGGGAACTGCTAATTGGCATTCACTAATTGGGTGAAGAATCCCGCAATAAGTTCACAGGCAGTGGTGGAAAGTGCATTTACATTTAAGTACTGTACTTAGGTCTGATTTCGAGGTACCTGAGTATTTCCATTTTAGTTGGTTGCAACCCACACACTAACTAAATCATACACACTGCTCCCTTAAATCTCATTGGCTGGATATTGGATTTCTTGGCAAACAGGTTCCAGTAATCAGGGTCAACAGGCCTCTTGTACTAAAATGTCTGCAGAAGCAACTTGAATAGGTTCATTTCCTTCTTATTATAGTGTATTTTTTTATACATTTATTTATTCATAAATATATTTTATATTGGTGGTGTGTCAGTCCTATTTCTCTGCTCCTCTCCCAGCCAACATGTCAGTCTCCGTGGTAACAGACTCATACCCAACCATTGGCTGGTCAGTGGTCTCTGTGACCCCGGCGGGTACCAACATCTCAGACTGGGAGCGTGACGCCGTCCTGGCGGTGGCCGAGGTGGTGGTGCTGGCCATCATCTTGGTGATGGCGCTGCTCGGCAACGGGCTGGTGCTTGTGGTGTTGCTAAGGCGGAGAGGACACCACAACCCGCTGCACCAGTTCATGCTCAACCTCTGTCTGGCCGACCTGGTGGTGGCGCTGTTCCAGGTAACATGAATTGTCAGCATTTTGGTCCCCACAAAGATGTCCGACCCACACAGAGAGTGGGCTCCATGGATGTAGAACTGGATGCAACGTTGGAGGCGGAGCCCTGTTCATTACTATGAGAGTTGCTCAGTGGCGCATGAAGGCCAAAAAAGGTCCTTGTATTATTATGTAGCCCATAGAGCAGTTTCAATAGAGACCTCAGCCGGCCTAGCTGGTTACTTCCAGTTTAGCGCTCTGCTAACTTGAATGGGGATTCAATTATTTAATTGTGAGGCTTTTCTAGACTTTCCACATGTGGATCAAATTCTGATTCTGAGTGAAATTAGTCATTTTGCGGGGGTTGTCACTCTGGAAAAAAATATATACACTGTTAACAGATGTCTCTTTCACCATGTAAGTCTATAGGAACATTTTATTGGATTCCACCGCTTGGCCTCTATGTCAAATTGGCTTCAAACCCTGGTACACACGAGCCTGGTGGGCTCCCGGTATTGGGACCCCAACAAATATAGACCCAATCACAATGTTGGTTTACAATAACTTCTGGGTAGAAAACTCCTGCGTCCCGTACATACACTTTAACGGTGCTGAACAAACAGGGACGAGGAACAACTGGATATATTTTCATCTCATTCATCTAAAATGCATGTTTGATGCTTTTTATATGTCAACACTGTCACTAACGTTAGCTTGGAGAGCTAATTTGGGCCACAGACTAAAGAAAATGCCACCACCCAAACTGCTGTTAATAACAGTAAATTTGGTTTATCAAAGACGCTAGCAAAGCAACAAAGGACAGAAAATAAGCACAGTGTTTAACTATATATACTGTATCTTTAAACGCTACGTTATGCCTGAAAATGACAGAAATATACAAGTTTTCCGATTTCTCATAAAGTAAGTAATTTTGATTCTTGATTCTTTCTATAAAGACACAAGACCACAGGTGCACACACTCACACACTGGGTGCACCCCCTCCCTGCATCTCACTCCACCCTTCCTCCCCCTCTTCTTCCCTTCTGAGGTGTTGCCCCAGCTGGTGTGGGATGCTAAAGGCCGCTTTCCTGGCCCGGACTTCCTGTGTCGCCTGGTGAAATACCTGCAGGTCCTCGGGATGTTCGCCTCGTCCTACATGATCGTAGCCATGACGATGGACCGGCACTACGCCATCTGCTGCCCCCTGCAGGCGCACCGCAGCGGCGCCACCCAACACTGGAACAGCTTCATACTGCTGGCATGGGGGCTGTCACTGCTGCTCAGCCTGCCACAGGTCAGTCATAAACACAAGAAAGGAATACAACTTAGATCAGACTTAGAAAAAGGAACACCAGAATTTATAAATAACTAGATTCAGTTTACTCAAAGTCTGCTCGAAAACAGAAGGAAAAAGAAAAAGAAAACTTCACCTACCAGCACCTTTTAAACTCACAAATGAACACGCTATATCTCAGGTATATTAAAGGTCCAGTGTCTAACGTGTTTAGTTATTCATTATCAAAATCTGTGTTGCCCGTTCACAAACTTGTCCTTTTTCATGAATATTTCCCACCACCATCAATTCCAAGTATTCCTTTTGGCTTGAAATGTCACATTTGCGTTCGCATGGACTGGGGTAGACGCTCCATATTCATGAGGCATCTTGAAATACGTTAGCCGGTAAGGGACATACAGGACATACTGCTCCGCCTTTCGCGTTTTCGCTGTCACACAATGAACTCACAGGTGATGCTAATGCTGCTAATGGGTATCGTAGCTTCCTGGCCCCGGCAAGTTTGAAGAAGGAAACATGGAAGACCACACGTATTCACAATCCAAATTTCAGGAAGAGGAATCTTCTTCTTCGCCCAGAAAAAAGAATATTGAAAGGAGCGAGAGACCGGCTTTTTGAAGCGTGAAGGCTACCGTAGCTGAACTGCGTGGCACGAGAGAGTTGATTGCGATAAATGATCTCAACACTAGATGGGAGAAATTCCCATCTGCTGGTAGGTTTATATTGTTTGTTTAATTTGTAAAAAAAAAAAAAAAGTCACTGCTACTGGCCAAGAAATGACCCCACACAAACCCACATATAAAACCACAATTTTTCGTTTATAATCTTCTTTTTAAAATACAAATCAAACAAACAAGACATAACTTGTCAATTAGATGGTCTTCTACAAATGGCAACCAACACACCTCTTTACTCCTCCAGGTTTTCATCTTCTCCCGTTCAGAAGTGGCTCCAGGTGTCTATGAGTGTTGGGGCAACTTTGCTGAGTCGTGGGGCCTCAAAGCCTACGTGACCTGGATGACCCTGGCTGTCTTCATCCTCCCTGCCTTCATCATCACTGTCTGCCAGGTAGAGAGGGACGGACCAGACCAGAATAGAATTAATTTTACAGTGGTAGAATAAGTATTCAGATCCTTTACTTAAGTAAAAGTACTAATACAACACAGTAAAAATACTCTTGTTACAAGTAAAAGTCCTGCATTGAAAATGTTTCTACATATTGGGCAGTAAGATAAGCCATTTAGACTCTCTCTCTCTCTCTCTCTCTCTCTCTCTCTCTCTCTCTCTCTCTCTCTCTCTCTCTCTCTCTCTCTCTCTCTCCAGTTGTGGAAGAAGTATTCAGATCCTTTACTTAAGTAAAAGTACTAATACCACACTGTAAAAAAGTGTGGTATTAGTTACAAGTAAAAGTCCTGCGTTGAAAATGTTACTTGGTGGCCGGGTTGCTCAGTGGTAGAGCAGGCGCACATATACTTCGAGGCTTATGCCTCGACGCAGAGGTCCAGGGTTCGAGTCTGACCTTTGAAAATTTCTGCATGTTTTCCCCCCTCTCACCTAGCTCCATTAAAGGCAGAAAAGCACAAAAATAATCTTTAAAAAAAAAAAATGTTACTTGGTAAAAACATGTAAGTTTCATCAGGAAAATGTAGCCTACTTAAAGTATTAAAACTAAAAGTACTCAATGCAGAAAAATCTTCACATTTTCTAAACTGGAAAGAATCCAAACAGTTCTGTGTTTAATGGGCTCGATGGTGTTTTAAGCCCTCAACGTCGACTTCAAGGCAGCTAACCCTAAGCATTGCCTAATCCTAGTGCCTTCCAGGCAGCGCTGCCTGGAAGACGATGTTGGGGGCGTAAAACACAAATGGTCTAATCATTTCAGCTGGACTTGTAGGCCGTTATATTGCTGGCTAGTTTCATTTATAATAAAACATCATATTTTATAAACTACTATGTGTTTTGTGTGCAAAAAATAATAATATGTAAAGTAACTAGTAACTAAAGCTGTCAGATTAATGTAGTGAAGTAGAAGTAGAAAGTAGCATTAAAAGTAAAGTACCTCAAATTTGTACTTTAGTACAGTACTTGAGTAAATGTACTTGGTAACATTCGACCACTGGTGGAGACACAAAATAGTGATTCTGACAACAGCTGACGGTTCATGTGGTGTTTTGGGAATCGCCGAGGATTTCCCGAAATCGATTTGTTTCCAATTCACAATGTCCCGATTCAATTACCTTTCCAATTCCTCCAATCCTGGGAGATTCTCAGAGATCTTATGCTGTAAATTGTACGAGAAAAAAGCAACCCTGAAATAATTTTTTTTAGAATGCACCAGGTTAAAGCAACACTAGAGAAGTTTTCCCGCTTCGGTCCCCCTACAGGTTGGAAGCGGAATTGTCCATTACATTACATTATGCAAGTTTGCCAGATTGGTTAGCGGATCTGTAGTTCAAATGAACTGGACAATGTAATGTAATGGACAATTCCGCTTTCAACCTGTAAGGGGACCGAAGCTGGAAAAGTTATCTAGTATTGCTTTAATGTTTACATTAAGAACTGACCCCCCAAAAGTTTGTTTAAAGTACTTTTTTAATTAACAGGACTAACATGACAGTCAATGACAAACTACTAGTTACGTGATGCCCTTACAGTATACATCCATGGTGAAAAGGCATATATTAAAAGATTGATTTCGTGATTTTTATTAACTGATATTAGATCACTTAAAGCATACATGTCAAACTCAAGGCCCGTGGGCCAAATCCGGCCCCCTGCAAATTTTGATCCGGCCCCCGTATATATTCCCCATAGAGCCTATATTTTGGTTTACAATACATTTTGGCCCGCCTAGTTTTTGTCACTTTTTTACAAAGTTTTTGCTGCTTTTTCCAGCATTTCTGTCATTTTATTTGACATTTTTTACACTTTTTGGCATTTTCTTCAACATTTTTGTCAACCAAATTATCAGTGAGAAGACTATAGGAGAAAAATAATACAGTCAAAGATATTTGACTTTTTCGATGACATACAAGCAATAAACTCTACATGTCTGGCCCTTGATGTGATTCTAATTTTCCAGTGTGGCCCTTAGTGAAACTGAGTTTGACACCGCTGAAAGAAATCTGAGAATTGATTATTTTAACCCAGCCCTAATTCTGACAACAGCTAGCGCAACATGTGGTGGTTTTCAATTCACCACAGACATCACTGGACGTGTCATCTTCCCACAGGTGCGAATCTTCATGGAGATCCACAACAGTCTGTACCTGAAGTCAGAGCGCCGCCTGTCCCCCGCCTCCCTCTCTCCATCCAGACGGGACAGCCAGAGAGCGTGGGGAGGAGGCGGCAGAGGGAGGTCCACTCTCTCTCTGTACGTTTCACCACTCATGTTCAAAAACCCTGGGAGTGACACCAGCTTTGACCCTGGATCCATCTCTCAGCACCTGCCCATGGGTCCACTCGGGGCCAACGGCATCATGTCACATTGTGATCCTCACACATACACTGTTCACCCAGGTGAGACCCACACAGACTCCAAAACCGATTCCAAAATGCCAAGAACCGGGGATTCTTAGAGCAGACGTAGTAGTAGTAGTAGTAGCCTAAATGAAATGTAGATTTTTTATTTTTTTCTGGGAACTGGTATACTGATATACGGATTGCATATGGCCCGACGTATGTTGGACCCTGTGTCATTTCGGTGGGTTACAGTACAGGGAATGTTGAATCATATTATTTGATAACAGCAACAAAATCAAATGAAACTATGTATGAAATTAATTTGACAGGTTCCATAAACTGTATGATCTAAATTGTAAATATAAATATAAATGAATATGAATTGTGTAAATGTTTTTCACCCCGCCCCTCAAAGAATAGGAATCAAGAATCATGAAGGAACGGGATCCATAAACAGATATGGAATCAAATCCAAACGATACCCTACTCTACCGTAGATGTTTATTCTATTCTACTGTGGCAGATGTGTTCCCCATTTCTGTTCATGCATCCTCATCCTGTGGATTTTCTGTTAGTAGAGTTGAAGCCTGATGTGCTGCCTGGCCATGTAGCGCCCTCTGCTGTCTGCTGCCGTTTGCCCAAAGCCCCCCCGGCGCGTGGTGGAGAGGTATCAGCGGCCATGTCAAAGACAGTGAGGATGACGCTGGTCATAGTGCTCGTGTACTCGCTCTGCTGGGCCCCGTTTTTCAGCGTCCAGCTGTGGGCCGCCTGGAACCCCGACCCATCTCAGAATGGTCCACACACACACACACACACACACACACACACACACACACAAAAAAGTCCACATTTTGCACCTGAAGTTGTGAAAATTTATTTTTATACTCTACATCCCTCAGAGTCTTGGCAAGTTTATTCTCTACTAGAATCCTTATCATTTATTCCTTGCCTGTAAGTTACCACTTTACCTACCAAACAGTATTTACAAGGTTTTCATAACAGTAACATTTAATTTTTATAACATTTATTATTTACACTCTAAAATATTTAAATTTAGAGTCTACATTAAAGCTATAGTGCGTAGTTTCTTTCGTTTTCTTTTGTTGTCATTCTAAGTAATGACAACAACACTGTCGGCACGTCCACATGATACAAGCCTTCCGTGATCGCGCACGCGCCCCCACACCTCCTCCACGCAGTTGCTAGTAGCCAAGGAGGACACAGAGGAGGAGGTAATTATCTTCACTCGAGTTTCTGCGCGCAATAGTCACCGGACGACACAATCGTCTGAACACAGCCATACTGAGAAATACAGAGAGAGTTGTGTGGAGCTGGTAGTCTTAATTAGCTTTGTAGCAACTCATTTGGCAATGGCTTGAATGTAACGGATGTTCAATAATATCAAAACGTTACGTAGGCCTACTAAAGCTTGAAGGTTTGATATCTTGAATAAAACCAAAATCTGTGTCAAATACAAAAACAGAAAAAGTTAACTGAGTTATATGAATGGAATTACTAAGACTACTTTATCTATATTTGCAGAAATACTACATATTTAATACGTGAAATAAAAGTCTTAATCTACATCATGTCAAATAATGACTTCTGCATAAATTGTACACACAGGGGCCATTTCTCTGCATTGAGTTCTCTTATTTTTGTACTTTAAGTACATTTTCCTAATAATGACTGTACTTTTAAGAAACAATTTCAATGCAGGACTTTTACTTGTAACGGAGTATTTTTTATTTTTTTTTACAGTGTGGTATTAGTACTTTTAAGTACAAAGTAAAGAGTCAGGATACTTCTTCTACCACTGAATTTGATACAAATTCAACACTGTGTGTGTGTGTGTGTGTGTGTGTGTGTGTGTGTGTGTGTGTGTGTGTGTGTGTGTGTGTAGGTGCAGTGTTCACCCTGCTGATGCTGCTGGCCAGTCTGAACTCGTGCACCAACCCGTGGATCTACTCGGCCTTCTCCAGCAGCGTCTCCCTGGAGCTCCGCCTGCTGCTGCTCTGTCGCACCGCCTCACAGCGCCGGGGCTCGTTACCGAACGACTCCACCACCACACACAACTCCAACTGCTGAACAATACACACAGCCAACACAGTCAAGTGCAAAATCCTGTAATGATGGGACACGTGAATAAAAAGTCTGTATATTGTACTATCTATAGTATGCTACAAAGGTCCGTGTACGTTTTGATAGTTTGTTTTTTTCGTTTGAACCACAAAACAAAATAACGATAAATCAGCTGTTTTTCGTTTGTCATTTCAAAACAAAAACAAAGAAACCGTAAAAAAAACTGTAACTCCCTTCTGCTACATAGCAGACAATATACATTAACATAGAAGCAATTATAAAAATTGTAAACAGAAATAAACTATAATCAGTGGAGCAGTGCTGAGGATGAACTAGAGTTTGTGTCTGAAACTTCTATATCTCTTCCCAGAAGGCAGCAGGGTGAACAGGCTGTGGCTGGGTGGGTACTGTCCTTTAGTATCCTTTGGGCTCTGCGTAGGCACCTCACCGACATCACTGATGCTCAGGAGATGGGTACCAATGATCTTGAGCAGTTTTAATCTCCCTGGGCCGTGCACATCCCATGCCAGTTTGTGATGTTTCCAGTCAGGTGATCACCACATCATCAACACATTTGCTGATTTAAGATGTCACACTGATGATGTATAATCCTCAAGGCTCTCCTGGGTGGTGACCTCATCTGACCACTCTTTGACTGTCCTTATTTATGATCAGACTTGCAGCACTGTCTTTACGTTTCAATGAAAGCTTAAATGTTACATAAAAATGTTTTAGAATGGCATAAAATTAAGAAATGAGAATGTGTCTGTACACCTAGCCTATGTGTCTTAAGCAGCATAAGCAATCAACATTTGTTTGCTTTCACTCCCTCTGACTGCAGCTCAATATATTATTTGGACTGTGCAATGACAGATATCGTAGCAATAGATGATTGAGAAGTCAACTGTGCATCACTGAGATGCATGAACTTTATCTGAAAAATGTGTGTATGTAAAAGTAAAAATACAATTCCATAAATATTATCATAACTTTAGGAGGTGTTCTCTTTAGTATGGTCCTGAAGCAATACATAATGATGGCAGTTGTTAAGTAGGCTATTCTGCTTAATATTACCAATATGCCTAGTAATTTCTGACAACAACTAGCCTTTATAATCAATCTGGAATGTAAACAAAACATTTTCAAGGTACACATTTCAAAGAAGACTACTTCAATGAATATGAGGTGCTAGAAAAACAAAATGCATCCGGCGGTATCCAATGATAGCCCCACCATGGGCCCAACACTTTTCTGTAGCTTTTCCATAGACAGCTTTTCAAAGCTGCCTCCAAATACTGACCCCCTTGGGCTTCCGTTAATTCAAAGATTTTGCGCCAACGAATGTCTGTATCTAAAACGCGCCAAAGTCACGTAAATAATGCCACCTGCTGGTAGAAAGGGGGAACAGTTTGGTCCATTACCGTGGAAACCACATTAAATGTAATGATATAAAATAGTGCTAACAGTAACAACTCTGCACACACAATAAGTTCTTAGGTTAACTATTACCAACTGTATTGAACCAAACAATGCGCTCATTAGACGTGACTGGTGATGTGTACGTGGATAGGCACGATATTACATCACTGTAATAAACTACTGGTGCTAACATATTTCTTTCTGTCCAGGTTTATATAAGCCTATTTACTGATTGATTTTATTTCTTCTAACGTTACTCTGGTATAACGTTAGTGCTGCATATTATGACCGTTCTAGAAACAAACTTGTGGTTTTATAGGCTATGTGGTTATGACAGAGTCTTGGCCCAACTTCCCAGAGACAAACTTAGGTTTTTATACGAACTAAATCCAACTACCAGCACTTCTTAAGCTCACAAATGAACACATTTGATCTCAGGTACATTGATCCGAAGAAAAAACGATTGAAAAAATGTGTTTAAAGGAAAATACACCGTTTTAAAGAGAGATTTGTACCGGACTATTTATTGGCTTGGAACCGTCCATTTCAAAGCAAACAGCAGATGCTCCAACGTTAGTAGGCAGTAACTAACTGCTCTTATCCAAGAAATAATCGGGGTACATGTAACCCCACGTAAAAACGTCATATTGTCGCTTTTATACTTTTGTTTTTTGTACAGATTAATATAAAGTTGTATGTGAGATAACCCATTTTAATTAGTTTGGAGGTGCTGGTAGGTTTATCTTGTTTATTTAATTTGTAGACAAAAACTGCTTTAGGAAGTCACTGTCACTATCAGACACAAAATAATCCGACACAAACCCACATATAAAACCACAATTTGTCATTTTTAAAGTTTTTTATACAAATTAAATGTTGAAGTTAAAGTTAAAACATTGGTGATGTTTTAGAGCAATATACTTTTAGGTCAAAAATGTAACTTATTTTATGTGAACTGCTGTAAGACTGAGTGACACTGAAACTGAGCCGAAAATTATTGTTTCAATACTGATTAAGCCTAATCAGCATTCGACTACATCACCTTAATCCTAGTTTCTAAAGAATTGAATAAGTCACGTCTGTTATTTAGCATAAAGGTAGAAGCTCTATTGACCTATTGTTTAATCAACTTTGAGAGCCATCCCCTGTTGGGCCAGACTTGATTAGGACAAAGAATGAGTATTCCTGTAGTTTGGAAACAATTGACACCAACTTGGTAGGATCCTGTGGCCTCAAGACACATGGATTAGGAACTTACACCTTTTCTTTTGAGAGACATCTGACCAATAGGGAAAGATTTAATTTGAGGAAACCACCCTTAAACTCTTTAGGATACATTTGGGCTACTGGGAAAGAATCAGGACTGTTCTGATGTAATTCCTGAAGAGGAAGCATGTCATTTCAGTCCGCTGCTGGCAGTGTTTTATTGTTGTATTGTTATTGACTTGTCATTTTCATCATGTTGCTCATTAAACCTTTTGCTTTAACTTTCAATTGGAACCCCAGCCTCTCCTTCGTCCTCAGGAATCAAACGAACACGTCTATTTTAAAATTTCTTAACATAAACAAAATATATAACGTGCCAATAAGTGTGCTTCGAGGTGTTAGGGTGATTTTGCTACATTTGATAGTGCCTGAATAGCAGTTTTCAGTAAGCTAAGCTAATCGGCTGCTAGCACAGTAGCTATGCCATCTGCATCATACTGATCCCTGGGCAAGGAAGCAAATGGCAAATAAGGCTCATATCTATGAATAAGGCTAATCATATTTCCCACAATGTCCAATTATTTCTGTAAGTACAACAGTGTAGATCCAAACTGCTGTAATACATTTTATAAAATGTAATTACTGTAAATGCATGTGTTTGGGTGATTGTTTTTGCTCCAGACTGCTGAATTAAAAATTAATTTCCTTCTCATTCAACAGAACATAACAAATGCAATGAGGTTTTAAAAAACATTTATTCATTCTTTCAACAGCCATAAAAACATTCATACATATATACATAAAAACTGGCACAACTTAAAAAAAAAACTAAAAAAAAAACAAAACAAAAAAACACATTTTCCAGAAACTTAAAATTTGTTTTCGTTTCTTTTAAAACACAAAAATGTGCTATGGCTATGCAGTACGGTTTTCAAAAAAAAAACCTGCACTGGGAAAACAAGTGACATTCACGTTTCAATGAAATTGTTTAGTTCTTTTTTAAATTCTTTTATCAAAGGCAAAATAATGGAAGGTTTTAGTCAGAGTAAACTCATTTGTTGAGTAACCGTATATAATATACCCATAATGTCATGAGTGTCAGTCTGCTGTAACTGAAGGAAAATCAGGGTTTAGAGCAGGGGAATGTGGACACACTGAGGCCTGTCTGCAGCCATTTTCTCTACTCCTTCCCCTCAAATATTAACCTGTCCACTCAGAAATTTGCTTCAAATGTATGTCCGTAAACAGGTGGATACTTAAGGTGGAACGAGAGACAAACTATTCTCCCATTGGTACCGGCAGACTTCTGTCAAAATCAAATACTTTTAGACAACAATTTAACACTTTGTTATTAATTGGTTTGAAAACCAATACTTACATTTGGTCAGTAAAATTACTAAATCCTCTTTCAAACAAACAAAACAAGTAGCATACAGTGTAAACAAACCCTTTCAAACACATTCATTTAAATAAAAACAGTAGTGCTCTATGACCGAAATAGAAAAGTATCTTTCATTTGAACAATTTCCGTTTACTTTAGATTAGAAAGGATAAAGCCGGTCATATTCTATAAAAGTGTTATTGTCAACAAAAAATACCAAAAAAAAGCCACCAACAATATGTTAGTCCGTCTCTCAATACTTTCTGGTTTCCAACCCTGTCTGTGGCATGTTCAGTGAATCTTTTAAGCACAACATAAATATATACCTCAATTTGTTTTTAAAAAGGCTGACTAAATTCCCCAAAAAGCTGGTCCCTGTAGTTTTTAGCAAACGCTACTTAAACTGGACTAGAATAGTGATTTGTTGAGGACTATTTTCTGACACGGATGAATACACATAAGTGAGTACAGAACAGTATGTGGGACTAAGTCAAAATAAAAAGTTCTAGATCAGGCTTTGGATACACATAAAACACTGTTGGTAGGATCAATTAATTGTTGATTTGGGTCTTTTCGCAGGATTTGTTGACAAAAAGAAAAATATAGAATATCACCATCACTTATTAGTATTTTATATAAAGCTCAGGGTAGACATTACCACTTCAAGAAATGATCACAGTCTAAATCTTTAAATTTAAAAGTCTGTAAAACTAAAAAGAGGTAAAAATGTGAACCAGCCTCCAAAATTACTTATTTTCATTGTTGCAAAAAAATGCCTTAAATATTTTCCACCAAGCAATATTTAGAAGAATAAACATTAAAGTTAAAAACATTCATACTAAATAGTGAATTGTTTAAAACTTCAATTTACCTCCCCAGAAAAGAAAATAAGGAAAGCTTATTCAGGCTGAAGAGGTCTCATGTCTTCTGTTCCCTTTAATCTGGACACAAAAACTACTAAAAATGTTGGCAGTGAATTCAGTCATTTCATCGATCGATGCGTATAATGAATCACTGAGTATTTGTGATCGATTTCAAACAAACATCTGATATGACATGCTGTACAGTTCCGAGACTAACTGTGACAAGTGTTTCGTACTGCAGAGGCTGAAGTTCAAAACAAATGAAATGATGAAACCTGGCTACAGTTTAAACTGTCTGCTGACAAACACAAACAAGTCCTCTCATCCAAATACATCAACATCTATTAAAATGATTACTTGTTGTAAGATTGTCATTAAACAGTGCACTAAAATAGATTATTTTTCTTTAAATCATAAAGGCTTGTTGATATAACTAATCTACAATGTGTTATTTGCAATAAAAAAACCTATCAGGTACTACAACTCCTCTAATCCAAAATGCTGGAAAAAATAGGATTGTGTGGGGTTTCTGAGTGTGCACCACATACACACGCAGGAAACCCATTGATCTGGTACACTCCCAGCCTCTTTTTCTCCTCAAAAAACAGGGTGTGGTGCCCTTTAATACCGTGAGTTCTGCTTACACAGCAAGTTAACTGTGTGAACGTTTTGTTCAAATGTGTCTATCAATATAACAACGCAGGATAAGCTGCTCATGTTGTGGGTGTCACACACACACACACACACACACACACACACACACACACACACACACACACACACACACACACACACACACACACACACACACACACACACACACACACACACACACACACACACACACACACAACAGATTCCTACATTAGTTTTCAACTTCCTTACTTTACTATATCTTTGTATTATTAAACCATTTGTGTGCCTTATATCCTCCACTAAGGGTTACAAATGGTATTACTCCCTGTACTGGTGAACCCAAATTAGATTTTTTTTTTGCACATAAATCTACATAGAAACCTGGAAATGCCACACTCTGAACTAACATGTGAACAAATAGATTTACTGTATCTTGAGTAACATGAATGGGTCATTTTAATTCATGTCCAGCCCTTGCAAGTATGCAAGGGAAAATGTACAGCATTCTTCCAAGTACTGCAACAAAAATATTAACCGTTTGACTCAGAGTCTCAGTTTTGATAAAACAGAGTCAAGGTTAGTGCGTTTTTGTGCGGGTGTGTGGTTCTGAAATTTTTACGGCAGCTCAAGACCCTGAGAGTAAAGTCCTCATTAGTTTAGTGGATTTTTACAGTCGTTCTGTCTGTTGTGTGTCTTTCTGGTGTTTAGATGATATATATTACGTAAGTGGTGTTTTTGCTCCTGGGGAGGACTTGAGCTCACCAAAGGCACGTCAAATACCGACAACCAGAGGTCTCAACGCGGTGAAAAGCTGCGTGACGAGCATTACGAACAGCTGCTGGTCTCAGTTTTTAAATGACAAAAGTACATTTCTATGGCTTCAGGGGTTGTGTACAAGGGTTTTATCTCTCTACAACGACGTGTGGCTGCTGCAACTCTCGTGTGTGTTTCTGTGAAGTGTGTGCCACGCTTTTTTTTTGAAGTTTTCTACACCGTGTCCTCGTCCATCTTGGCGACGTCATCCAGTGAGATGGTGGCCTTTACATCGTTCTCTTCCTTCCCCGTGTCGGATTTTGACGGAGAGGGAGGCGCCAACATGGCGGCGCGCTCTTCCTTGGCCTCCTTTTCCATTTTCTCCTCGTCTTTCTTCTCTCGCGCCAACAGGCGGTAGTTGATGCCCATTCCTACGAAGAGCATCACACTCGCGATCATGAGGAGGATGCCAGAGGAGATGTAGGTGTAGTCGTAGTTGCCGTAGTAGCTATAGAAACTACCTGGAGGTGGACAAAAGACAGAGAGACGACTCAGATTTTACATTAAAACATTCATGTTGACCATTTTGACCATTGTCTTTATATGACAGTCTGATAAACATAAACTAGGAATGCACACTTCTGACTTTTACTCTCCTGATTGTCAATACCCTTTTCCCCAAATGTTCAACTCTTTCTCGCTGTACAAAACTCATTCCTATGCAAGTATGCACATGAGGCTGCAACAAACAATTCATTTCCTAATCGGCCGATTTTTCCTCAATGAAATGTCAAAAAGTAGGGGAAAAAAAAACACTTCCCTGAGCCCAACATTTTTTAAACTGCTTTCTTTTGTATGAACATGCAAAATAAAACCAAGAGAGAAGTTGAAAACTGAGAACATTTGATATTTTTGCTTACAAATTTTTTTTTAATCGTATTACGTAATTATCAAAAATAGTAAGATTCATTTTTGCTTGATAGATCAATAACTTAGCAGCTCTAACTGTTTAACACATAACTTCTTAAAAGAGATATTTTGCTGATTTAAATCCGCACTTTTTAATGTGGCGTGTTTATTTCCCCACCTTTATTTATTCAGCGGGAGTATACTGATACTGACTAATGCCCTTTTTTCTCCGGAACGCCCTGATGAGTTACACTTTCACACCTGGAAGCTGTCCATTACAGTGAGCAGTTGGGGGTAAGGGCCTTGCTCAAGGGCACCTCACGTTCCTCAACGACTGACTGGATTGAACCGATGACCTTCCTGTCACAAGCTCGCTTCTCCAACTTTTAGAGCAACCTTTCACCCCTCCCCCAAGACACAACCCCTTCCCTTTCACGTGATTCATGTTGGATGTCTCACCTGTTAGCGGTGGGCCCAACAGCACCGGCCCACACTCCACTATGGTGACCAGACCCACGGCCGAGGAGAACCTCTGAGCTCCCACCAGGTCCATCAGCGTCTCAAATAACACCGAACTCAGCCAGCCAAAAGCAAAACCAAAGAAGATGGCATACACCACAAATCCAGTGTAGTCCACGGACAGCGGCGCCAGCACGTGACACAGACCGTTGTAGAGGACGGCAGCAGCGAAGAAGTACTGAATCCTGGGCCGGACCCATCTGGTGTTGGCCAGCATGCCCATAGAGGGCCTGGCAACCATGTCGACGAATGCCAGCACCGAGAGCAGGAAGGCGGCCTTTTCTTTGCTGATGTCCTTACTCTTGGCATAATTGGAGAGGAAGACGAGCGGCGCAAAGAGGCCGAAGAACATGATGACGTTGCCCATCAGGTAGAGCAGGAAGCCGCGGTGTTTGAAGAGCGTCAGGTCGATGAAGGAGTTAATGGTCTGCAGGGCGGTCTTCTTAGGCTGTGGCTGTACTGGATCCACCGTCTTGACCTCCCCCGCCTCCGAGTCGGGCTTGGCCGGCTGGGGTTTGGGTCCGATGGGGCGCATGAGGGAGCCGGCCACGCAGCAGTTGAACAGAAGTCCTCCCAGGATGAGGAAGCTGCCTCTCCAGCCAAACTTATCGTACATCCAGGAGTTGAGAGGAGCCAGGGTGGACAGAAACACGGGACTGCCTGCCATAGCGATGCCGTTGGCAATGGGCCGCCGCTTGTAGAAGTATTTACCGATCATGGTGAGGGCTGGATTCAAGTTGAATGCCAGTCCCAAACCTGGATAGAGAAAGGGTGGGAGGGGAAACAGAAAAGAAGGGGTACATTTTGGGGATTAATGGAGGAATTCTTCTGGTGATGGAAAATAGGTGAAAATATTATAGTATATACGGATAGTTTATACCGAATGCAATAAAATTTGCAGATTTCACAAAGTCTGCCACAATAGGATTTCAATTAAATTGACCTGCGATCAATATAACGACGATATAATATGCCCATTTAACACAATCTGTTCCATTCATATCAACTCACCAAAAGCACCTAACATAGGATTTGAAAATGTTATTACTAAGCAGGCATTTCAATAAATAAAAACAAACTCCCATAACGTTCATAACTAACAGACAGAAACCAAGAAGCGCTGTAATGTCAATAACGCTTTCATTTACATTTCTACATATTTAATTCTGATTTTGTCACTGCGACTGTAGGTGTAGTTATTTAAGCGTTATCTGGCGACGCCGCTAAAGCCGAGGTCAGCGAGGGTTACCATGGTTACGCGTCTTCAAAGGCAAGGAGGAGGCTCTCAGGAAGGGACGTTGAAAATAACAGCTTAAGGGTGTCCGAAAAGATACACACTACTGTTCATTTACACAAAAGTATGTATGTATACATGTTGAGTACGTAGTGCAAAATAATAATTAGGTGCATCTTAAAGACGATCGGTATCGATATTTTCCCTTTGCATCGATATTAGATTGTTGATCATTAAATTGATATATCAATGTATCATTACACGCTGGGTGAATAAAGATCTTTTTGTTGTTTCGACTCTTTCAGTTGAAATGGACAAGCAAAAACTGTTTTAAAACTACATGTGGCACCAACACAAGAGCTCATAGTAAGTAACAAGTCACTCTACTCTGGGTAAATTACTGACCTCCCACTACTCCAATGAAGAAGTACAGCTGCTCCACAGTGTTGCAGAAGGAGGCCGCAATGAGTCCCGACCCTGACAGACAGCCACCAAGTAAGATGATTGGCCGACTGCCAAATTTGTTCACAAGGATGCTGCTGACTGGACCTGGAGAGAAAGAGGAGAGAACTGATGTCATATAAAGCACAGATACAGCATACTGAATAAGATGGAAGCAGTGTTGTAGTGTTTAAGCTTAACAAGGATTAATCAGTAACTATTTGGGCATTTTTACATACAAATGATTTTTTTAAGTAAGTAATTTGCTGGTGGCAGCTCCTCAAATCTAAGGACTCAATGCCTGTCTTTTTCATGTCATTATAAAGTGTAACAATTTTTCACAATTTCATGACATTTTATAGACTAAACACATAATAAATGAATTGAAAAAGAATCAGACTGATTTGATTGATAATGAAAATAAAAAATATAAAATCATTTCCTAGTTCCAGCTTTTAATTTGGGAGGATTTGCCTTTTTTTGTCTGATCAATAAATCAAATCTCCTTTCAACCGGGCAAAACGAGACATTTGAAGACGTCACCTTGGGCTTTAGGAGACTGTAAATTAATTTGATTGACCCAACAATTCTTCGAATACAGAAAACAATTGTTTCTTGCAGCCCGATGCACATGTTATATACAGATAAAACTAGTGAAAAAGACATTCTAGTGCGAGAGCAACAATATTACATCAGCCCACCGTTTCAACTTTTCACCAACAGGTGGTGCTATGGTGGCAAAAATGAAAGAGGGACAATGACTGATTGTGTAACCGTGCCGGTTGCATGGAAGAAGAAGGGAGGGAAGAGGAGAATGAAAGGGAGAGGTAGAGGGAGCCAGGCAGTGCAAGGTATGGCATGGCAAATGTCAGAGTGAAAGTTAATGGCGAGGAGATCAAAGAAAGAAAGAAAGAAAGAAAGAAAGAAAGAAAGAAAGAAAGAAAGAAAGAAAGAAAGAAAGGAGGAGAGGAGAGAGAAAAAGAGACCGGAAGATTTTCGACTTTTGATGTTCTTTAATGAACACACCTTCACTCGCATGTTAAGAGAAGAGGAGGAGCAAAGAAGAGAACAAGAGAAAAGTAGAAGAGAAGAGCAAAAGAGAAGAGAAAAGAGACGAGAAGAGAAAATAAGGAGAGGAGAAAAGAAGAAGAGGATAAGAAAAATGGAGAACAGGAGAGAAGAAAAAAAAAAAAGAACGGAAGAAGAGAGGGGAGTGCCAGCGTCACTATAAATGGGACTCCCACGGATATAGAGCAACACTGGATGTGTATACAAAGTGAAGGCTGCTGATCTATATAGCAGCTCTGTGTGCAGCTACACTGTATGACAGCAGGGCTGAAATACAACTACTGCATTTTGGGAAATCCTCTTGAGAGTTTTTTGCAAAGAGTTGATAATATGATAAGAATTTTGAACCGAGATCACATCCAAATACTGAGATCGATACCCCTCTGTCTGTACGATAAATACGAGGCTGGAGCCGTAAGATGGTAATTCTAACCCTAAAACCAAGTCTTAACCCTAAAACAGCCCTTTAACCTTGTGGGGTCCAGCATTTTGGGCCCCACAAGTATATTGTATTCCCCGGTTTTTGACACACACACACACACACACACACACACACACACAGTTTCTGTGTTGCGTCTATCAATGAGGGTCTGACTAGCTTGCGTAAAGCCGTCTTGGTGGGTTGCCGTGTTCGGGAGTGGTGGGTTTGCATGTGGCAGACAGGGAGGAGATAAAAGAAGCGAGCACAGAGGCACACACAGGACTACAGCATGAATCGGAGCTTGTTTGAAGCTCCGCGGTGAACAAAAGTGAACCTGTACAAGGACAGGAATGAATCTGCATCCACTCAACACTCAGGCACACACAAACTAAATCAGTAGTGACAGTCTTTGTTGCCGTCTGGCAAAACACAGAGCAGTGAGTAGTGTTCTCAGAGATATTACATAAACAATTTGTTCTCCTCCACCCCCCTCCCTCAATCATTTGCTCTTGTTCTCTATGTGAAAGAAAAGAACACCGAGTGAAATAAAGAAAGACTTGTCCTCAGCTACACTCTGGCATGGCATCCACAGGTGGGGAAGAAAACGCATGTCCAGACTGAACCCAGCTGTGACGAGATATTCCTATGTCTAATTTGGGGATAGACAGATTATCGGCCCTGAGAACCGATAAAAGTTAATTCAATAAAAAGTGGTCTAACTTTAGCTCGGCTTCAGCTCTGTGTCTGCCCCTCCGCTTTGGTTTCACTCACCACTGAGTCTGACTTAATGTCCCGCCCACAACACTATCTGGCCATCTTTTTACTGGGCGTTATGTTGAAAGTTTCTCATTTATTATATAATTGCTTAAAGCATTTAAACAAAGTTTTGTGTTGGAGTTTGCAACATTCCTGATATCTGGAAATGGATGACCAACTCAGACGTCTTCAGATTAGATGCAGCTTTATTCAGATCTATATAACATACACACTCGAGTGGGAGAGACTGTCATATACACGGATCATGCAAAGAGCAGTTTCTCTCTCAACACTAAGTTAACGGACCCCTTTATACCGTTTTTCATAACACTCAGGGTCCCCCTAATAGGTGGTCTCATATGTCGGGTAGGCCCCCTCCAAAAAGGTCACAGGTGAAGATTACATAAGTTGTTATTCAGCTCTTCTTCGCACAAAACATAATTACACTTGGGAGAATATTAGTTCTGATGGCCTCCCGGTCCTGTCATGGTCTCACACACACACACACACACACACACACACACACACAAGTATCGGTCTATCTCTAGTCTAATTTTTAGCTTCTTACTGTGCAAAGGGTTGTTGATTTTATTCTATATAACAACGTACTTGTCTTTGATTTAGCCACTCATTACAGAGCAAATGTTCAGATTTCGTGGCCAACTGAGAGCTGGTGATGAGTCAGTCTGACCACAAACGCAACAGAATAGAAGAGGGACAGGAGAAACAGCTGACTGGATCCGCCCCAACAGTTACATGAATTACATTACACACAGCACACACCACCCAGACAGCTTTAAAAGGAATAGTTTCGTAAACATGCTTAATCCCTTTCTTTCAGAGTTTGATAAGACCATCGATAACATTGTCACGCAAAGCTGGAGCCAGAAGATGGTTAGCTTAGCATAAAGACTGAAAACAGTGAGAAACAGCTAGCCTGTTATAACCAAAAGGTAAAAAAAGGATGGATTGAACACCAGCGAAATACAAATGTGTTCATAAGTAAGCTTTAGAGTTGCTTGTAGTTAGATTTTTTTTTTTTAAATCTTTGGACAGAGCTAGGCTAACTGTTTCCAATCTTTATGCTAAGCTAAGCTGTAATTGTCTCCAGTTTAATATTCACCATACAGACATCAGAAAGCAAATGAGGGCATTTCCTAAAATGTCAAACTATGCCTTCAAGCGCCTTCTTCTCTACTTTGGTCCGGATGTGTGAATGCTACACTTGGCTTTTGTCTAAGTACACTCAGTGGCCACTTCATTAGGAATACCTGCACGACGTAGTCAAATCCGATACAACAGCTCTGCTATAATTTCTACCTTTACAAAGTTTATAAATGTTACATTTGTGTTGACATTGTCTTAAATGTGTAAAATTAGGTGTGGTGTTGTTCTGGACTACATTATATTGAGAGGTTTAATGTGTTGTCCTTATTTTTTATACATGAAGGTGAGAGAATGTTAGGAAGACCTCTCAATACAATGCAGTCCAGTACAACACCACAGTTGTGCTTAATTAGATTAGATTGTAGAGGTGTACATTAAAGTGGCTACAGAGTGTTTTCTATGTGTCTGATGCATTCTTGGAAGCCAACTTTGACAATAATTTCACGTGTTTTTCATTAATTTGCTAAATCTGCTTAAAATGTAAACTCTCCCTCCCGTGCCTAATCATATCGATATCCTGTAATCCCGAGCGCTTATTGCATTAAAACAAGCTGATGTGCACCCATGCACAAATTCACACACGCAAACACACCGACAGACACTCTTCAGGCACCGGCTACTGGCTCTTTTCCTGCCCACATAACAGAGAAAGTCAGATATCAGCACTCCCACTCATGGAGGCATAATAGGCAGTGTGGCAAAAGACCCTTCACCCCCCCTCCCACCAACACAAAATCCTGAAATCAAGGGAGTTCTGTTCTTTTCCATGAGTAAAGCATTATATCATCAGTTCTGCTGAATGTGATTTTTAAATATGCTTGGTCATTTCAGGTACTAAGAGTCAAAAGACAGAGTAGGGCTTGTCAGCGGTCTATGTTTGTGGTTTTAGTATCTCCTTTTCGTTTTGTTTGCCAGCGTTAATGTTTTTTTTTTTTTAAAAGAGAAAGCACGAGTTCAGGGAAATCTCCCACTATATGACAATTTAGACAAAGTGTCACTTCATAAGAAAATCTAGATTAACTGCTGGACCACCTCTATTTTTTTTCCAGAGTTAGCTCAAAGCATTTAGATTTTGTATCTTTTCATTTAGTTTTATTTCTTTGACCATAAAACTATTTCATGGCATTGCAGTTTATACACATCTGTGAAGCACCTTGTGAACTCTGGTTTTGAAAAGGTGTTTACAAAACTTAAATAATCACCCAATGAGATTACATACGCCAGTGTTCTTTCCTTCCAAGTGTAATAATTAGTCCTGAATACAACAATAACATACAGGGTCCTGTTTATAAGCCATCACAAAAAACAACTTAAAAAAGGAACCAAATTTAACTCCAACAAGAAAACTTTAAAAGATGGACTAACGTCAGACCCATTATTACTATGCAAGCAACAGTTTGATCACTTTCAAGGAACCTTGTGTTATTCTTCCTAAACTACCGTAGTACATACTGCTAATTCAGATATTTCCCCTGAGTAAGACACTCCAGTTAAAAAAGGCAAAAATAAATTACAAAAATGGCAGATATTAAAAACTCTTCAAAAAGAATTCAATCTTACTGGAGTGAGCTAGTTTCTTGTGAACTGGAACGTCATAGATGAGCTCTTAATGGGATTATTAGCTAAATAAAATATAGACTGCAAATAGCCCACAGCTATTTGTGATCACAGTGAAACACATCAAAGAACATGGATACAATTGAGGTCATATTACCAAGCCCTATAACTTATAATAAGACATGAACTGTACTCCAAACGTGCAAAATGTTCAAGTAAAAGTACATGTACCTCAAATTTGAAATAAGTACAGTGCTTGAATAAATGTATTCAGTTACATTCCACCGCTGAACTAAATGAACCAAAAACAACAAGCTGGTGTTTAATGTGTATCCTGTTGACAGTGTGGTTTGTTAAAGAGGTGACTGTGTATCGGCAGTTGAACATGATGCAACTCCTTTACTTTGTTGCAGTTTGTTTCCTGCCTCAAAGGGGATACAGAATCAGACTCTTGCTTCACATATCCTCCTCTTCCTTCGTGCAAAGCACTTTTAACTGGTTCACACTCAGCCGTCATTGACGTCATGCAGCCACAATAAATGAATACGCATGTCTTTTGTTGTGGAGTGTGTATGTGCACGTCAACATGTGTAGTGCCGACACCAGGATGTCATTAACTGGTGATCTGGCAGAATTTTGAAATGGGGAGGAGAATTTAAAAAAAAAAAAAAAAACATATGGAAGACTACTTCAATATCTAGCAAATTTTTTGGCAATTTCACTCCTGCCCTCTGTTCCACCTCAGCAGTTTCCTCTCCTGAACGCCGAAACCTACTGCCAGCTGACACGCAGTTTAGAAAGTTCCCTCCTTATTTATTTAATCTCTCTCTCTGCACACCCTACATGTAAGACACCATTCTCTCTCTCTCTCTCTCTCTCTCTATTTAATCTCTCTCTGCACACCCTACATGTAAGACACCATTATCTCTCTCTCTCTCTATTTAATCTCTCTCTGCACACCCTACATGTAAGACACCATTATCTCTCTCTCTCTCTATTTAATCTCTCTCTGCACACCCTACATGTAAGACACCATCATCTCATTTTCTCTCTCTCGGGAGAAAGTGCGTTTGAATGAGGAGGGAACTTGCTTTGTGTCTTGAGACGGAAAGAGAGAAATCTGATATGAAACTGGATCTGATTATTTCTTAAATCCTGCCTTAACATGCCGTAAACATTTTTTAAAAGCACAACAAATTTTTTTCTCTCCCAGCTTGAGAGCCTCCGTAGGGGCCTAGAGCTCTCTAGGGACATCTCTTTGGTCCTGATTGACACGGCGCTGTGGCGAGGTCTGCCAATGTGAGACTGTTTGCAATCACTCCAGAGTATCTATTTCTCACATTGTCTCATGCTCTCCCTTCAGCAGTAAGTGTTACTCAAGTTACTGAATAAGAGGAGAGAGACAGCCTTTATCACCTTATGTTTAAATTGGTGACAGACAGACCGTGTTGCTCCAGTTAAGGGTAAACGATAAAAATGCAGAGCCTCAGTCTGCAATCCACTGCATAAAATTCCATTATTTTGTTATCTATAATACATTCTCTTAGGTTTTCTCACACTTTTAAATTGTAAACTGCAGCTGCTTCAAGCTGTAAGGCCTTGTGATACTATATCCCATCTACAGGAAGCTCTTTAGATTCGAAAGAAGACATTCCTCAGACAATTTAACGCCGTCAATGACCCCACACACACACACACACACACACACACACACACACACACACACACACACACACACACACACACACACACACACACACACACACACACACACACACACACACACACACACACACACACACACACACACACACACACGCTATTTGCCACACTGGAATGGAGCAGAAAAACTAGACACCGTGCCAATCAGGTTTTGGAGTACATTCAATGGGCACACCACCACACCTATATGAATCACTGAACAAATTGGGGATAATGGGTAGCGAGTCAGACGTCTGGAACCAAGCTAGTGTGGATGTACTGCTGATTTAAGACTGTAAGAATGTGATTATTTTCAACAAATTAAGGTTCATACAACTTACTTGAAATACAAATATTTCCATGCCTGTCTAAATCGCAAGTGTTTTTTCAACTGCCCAAACAATAAATCATGTCCCCTAGCAAATTAGACAAATATGTTTTGTTGTGCATTTGTTGTCTGTTAAATACCAATATAAAGAACTTAGAACTAAGAATTAGACAAGTTGTTTTCTGTAAAATGGACACACACACACACCACTCACCTCCAGCATACATGACAGCCAGCATGATGGAGGAGATCCAGGACACCTGACTGGGCGTGGCATCGAAGATGACCTCTATCTCTTTGAAGAACACCGTGATGGATTTGGGGAAGGCGTAGGAGAAGCCAATGGAGATGAAGGCCCCCACTACAACTGCCCAGCCCCAGCCCCCTTCAGGAGGAGTGTACCCCGCGGGCCCACCCAGCGCTGGAGGCATGTCTGCTCACGAGGAGAAGAAGAGTGGAGGACAGCTGGGCTCAGAGGAGAAGAAGAGGCCGTACCAGACGCACTGAGATCAGGACTTAAAACCTGTGGGAGGAGCAGAGCAGAGAGATGGTAAGATACAAACACACTTAAATATGCAGGAAAAGAGGGAGGGCAGGAGTGAGGTTGAGAAGATGCACAGAAATATGAGGAGAACGGAAACAAAATATTTTGTGAGTTTGATCATTTCTTGAATTGCAACACCAAGTGCTGTCGTGGTGAGAAAGGGCATCTGTGGCGGGCCGCATGCCAACATACCAGCAGTAGACAAACTGTAGGCATATTTAGAAGTTTTCATGGTCTACTGCCTCCCCCCCCCCCAAAGTGGAAAAAGCCCATCACAATTTCCTATACTCCAAAGTAACATCGTCAAATGTCCTGCTTTGTCAAACAAGCAGCAAATCCTCCACATTTAGAAGCTGGAACTAGAGAATGGTTGGTAATTTTCTTGAAAATTACAATTAAATCATTGTTCAATCAGTGTACCATTCGTTCACTCATTTTTCAAAATAAAACCAAAACTCAAAAAACAAAATTACTTGTTTCCTCAATATTAGTTTCCAAAACCAAAAGGGAATAACGGATAACTCGTTTCCCAAAATCCCAACCTGAATTACTATCCCAGACCTCCTGCACACAACAAACACAGCCCGAGGGAGCAGTGTAATGTTTGCAGCTTGGTACCTTCTTATAGTTTTTAATCAGACTAATTTGTTTACAATTAAAAAAAAAAAAAAAATTTTAAAAAGTTACATTTCAAATTTAAATTACAATTGTTTGTCTTAACAGACAGGTCCATGTTATGGCTGAAAATTCATGACAAGGATACCTGTCATCAGTGGAGGGTAAGGGCAGGAGAATTTCGAGTGGGAAGAATTCTCAAAGCGGTACACCAGCCGTATAATGAGCTGCGTCGCCAAGTAAGTCACCTACATAATTATATTAATCGTTATTACACCTTGCATTGATTGAATTATACTTGTTTTAGGAAGCACGTAATCTGAATCCAGTTCCTTACCACGCCGAGTATATGCGCCACAAACTCCACCTAGACCAGAATGAGAAGCTGGGAATGTTTGGAGTGACCTGTCTTGGCTACTGATGGATTCAGCAGCAGAATTGTTGCTGAATCCACAAGGCCAGTGAAAAACAACCTTATTATTTATGGAGGAAGTTTACAGGCAAATCAAGTCAAGGTTAATAACCGTAACAGTAAATAAGCACTATGTGGGATTATCATACAATATCAGTATTTTTACATTACAAGCAGTATGTGCTACATATGAATTGTGAATGAGAACATGTGAATGTATCATATCCACATACGTATCCATATAATCTACACATTTTCTATTACAGGAAAGCAGTTGTCAACAACGGCATGTGGGACCAAATCAGAGTGGATCATGGCAGGGAGTTTTACTTGACCTTGTACATGTAAGAAAAGCTGTCTCAACACAGACATAACGTCAACAGGCTACCTTATGTACTGACAACTTCTTCAAGGGTGAATTTTGTCCTACTGATTACACAAATAAGTAACTTTCGAAATTAAGTAAACATATTTCCGGTAAAAATATTTTTTATTTACAATCCCAAATCAATAAATGGTTGATAGTAATTATCTATCCCTGCCATTCAAGCCTGCAACACCTTTCAAAAAACGTGACAGGGAATCTCAATTGCTCAACTGGTAAAACCTGTACCATATGGACCAAGTCTTTTGGATTTTTTCCATAAGAGAAGTAAGGGTAAAGCATTAAGCCTATTCCACACTGCAGGCAGAAGCCTGAATGGCTGATTCAATTGCTTGCGATGTTGTTAACTTGTACAATCACTGCTGAAATTAGCAGTTTACCTATAGCATCATTATTCAATTTTCCACCTCATCACTTGTCCTAAATGGTACTGTATGTCCCAACATCTTGGGATAAGATGCAAGCTTGAATGGCAGGAATCAATTGAAAGCTTAAATACCTTGACTTCAAACTGTCTGCAAAATAATTCAAGTTCAAAAGGACATTTGTACATTAATGCGGTCTACTAGTAACTGCTTATACCTGTATTTTACACACCGGACCAACTTTTTCTGATCGTAAGTGTTTCCAATCAGTCTTAAAAATGTTTTATTGTGTTTAAACAGAACCTTCGTGTGGAAAGAATTTGGCCAGAGGTCAATAATCGGGTGAACTATCCACTAAAACAGGCCCTGGTTCACCTGCTGGATCAAGAGCTGCTTGACATCCAGGATAATGTAACCACATTTTGTGTCTCCAACCTGGCATGTCAAGTGAGTCAAATTGTACTTGGCAGGGTTGTGCAGTCCTGGAATGCCCATAGGATACCAGGTAGGCTATGCTAGTATTTGTATGTATGGAGCTTTACAACAATTGACAATTGTGTCCAAAGTTAATAAAAAAAGAATTGCCCATTTTAGGCAGAGGGATACCAAATCAACTTGCAGCAGATTGTTGTCCGGCAAGAATTCCCACAGAGCTGCTGCCCCATGCTGCATCGGCAGCACACATGTATGAGCAGGAGTTGGGGTCCTCCCTGACTTGGGTATCTGCCTTTGGCTCGGACCCATTTTCAGAGTAAGACCGATTACGTGCTGAGCAGCTGTTTGGAGAGACATGTCTCTTCTTTTTGGAAAAGTGGTTAACAATGACCATGGTGTGTTTCAGGAGGCACTGTTCTATCTGATCAATATTACTGAAAGACATGATGACATGACAAGATAAATACAGGTGGGGGTATCGCAAACTAGGCCAGTGGTGGACTAAGTACACAAAAATTAATTTGTTATATTTGTCACATTGTTAAAGCCGGAACCGTAAAATGTTTTTACATGAAAAATGCCTTCACGCCAGTTAATTAATCTATCAATTGACTTATTGATTAATCAACTCATTTTTTCAGCTGTAATTGTGTAAACTGGTAATTTATAACATCAAATTGTACTAAATTTGTGAGCTGTCAAATGAATGAAGTGGAGTAAAAGTAGAATATGAACGTATTTGTTGCCACCATAGCAACATACTAAAGGAATAACTTCTCCAGTGATGCCAGCGACTCAGAGTCCAGCCACTTCATGAACGCTGTTCTGCAAATCCACAGCGCGACACTTCAGGCAGTAACTGTGGCTGCTGTTCCACTCCACAACAGATGCCTTACACCCAATTAGGGTTCTGCAACATGTTGAGAACATTGACTTGTCTACAGGACCTGTAGGTTAAAAAATATTTGCACTTCATTTATTTTCAGTACGTAGGCCAAATGCAAACTACAATGACCAAATATAAAGTAAATCCACACAGCATGTCACATCTAGTAAAACACAAACAGACAGAAGTGATTGTGATCTTTCATTCCATCTTCCTAATGATCCATTGTAAAACAGTACTAACCTTTGCAGACAAGGCAGGCAAAAAACACTTTTAAGGCAGCCTTTGTCAATCTGAAATGAAGACAGATTCAGCAACTGCATGGCCTATTTCTCGCTTAATGAGTCGCCAGTAATAGCCGGTCCAAAATCGGAAAGCAGAAGCCAGACCCACGTGACGCGTTCGTCCAATCAGCTTCCGGTTTTCACTTTTTGGGCGACAATACAGATTAGCGCCTACTGCCGTTATTATCGTCGCTTTGGTGTGTTCTGAGGCACTTTGACCAAAAAAAAAAGTGCTATTTGTAACAAAATACCTGCTAGTGTCAAGGGGACCTGATGAAGCAGTTCTTTCATTGGAGTGATAAAAAAAAGAAGGAATTTAGCAAATAAGATCATGCTACTCTGAAGAAATAGTCTCGGATTTTGATTTGAGCACTGCATTCTATGGCAGAACTCACTAAAAATGATTATTAGAGTTCAAACTGCATGTAAAAAAAACAAACAGCCCATGAAGACTACTAACTACTAACAGAAGACTGTCAGCTCAAGCTCATCTCACAGCCTGCAGTTCCAAGCAGCTGGTAACCAAACTGTTGTATGTGTGCTGAACTAACCGCAGCATTTGATTAAACACTTTAGTGATATGCATTCACAATTGCCAAAACAGCTGGCTATCCCTGGGTTTCTTCAATGTCTGTGTCCATCTAAATGTTCTCCCCCCCCCCCCCCCCCCCCCATTTTAGGCCGCACATAACAAGCCATTTATGGTCGGCACCAGTGTTGGGTGTAACGCGTTACAGTAACGCAACTACTTTTTCCAGGTAAAAAGTAGTGTAACGCGCTACTACTGAAAATTTGGTAACGAAACGTAGTTCCTTTTTCAATTCGGCGCAACGTTACTTTCCCCAGGGACAGATTTGACTGGTACAGAGGCTGGTAGTAGAGTAATCATGGCAAGCGAGAAGCAGCCAACGTTCACTTTTGAGAGCTTTTTAAGTTTCGTGGCTTTTTGCTTGACGGCGCTCTGAGCCAGGCAGACACAAAGCTGACAACCTCACAGATGGATACGGTGGAGATGGCCTCATACATACACACAGCGGACCGCTGTGAACTTGTGTCTGTTGCACGGACACACAAGGATTTCCAGAAAAGAGGCTGCATGTGTCTACGACAATGTACGGACCCCGGTACAAGTCGATACAGACGTTACATAGTATACACTAACACAGTGTAACACCGATGACCTGCTGATGTGCATTCAACCCGCGCTGGACTCGTTCATAATGAATCAACCGTCACTCTGTGAGTAGAGAATCCAGCCTGCAGTGTAGTTCAGACACTCACTGATAAACAAGAGATTGGCTTTATGGTCAAAGATAGTTTTTGTATAATTAACTTCAGTCTCTGCCAAAGACACCTGCTTTTAAAAGTAACGAGTAAAGTAAAAAGCTACTTTCCATAGAGGGTATCTAAGTAAAGTAACTGATTACTTTTTTTTAAAGAAGTAACGAGCAAACACTACTTTTTAAAAGTAACTTTCCCCAACACTGGTCGGCACTCACATCAACTCTGCCGTTTCTGGCCGTTTACCTCAAATGGACTCTAGGATACAAATCTACAAGCCACATAAAGACTTCCTACCACATCTTTATAGTGATACTATATTTGAAAGAAATAGCAGAGCAGTGCTGTCATTGTAGGGGAAGATAAAGAGAAAAAATTAAATTGTGTTGATTACATAACTGTACAACCTAAAGTACTGAGAGGGGATTCACTGCCCTTGGAATAACTAATGAACAGCCAGGAGTCTTGCTCTTCTACATGTCATTTAGTCTGGATCATGCTGTAAACAACCATGCACAGCCAATTATTACACAGCCAGCCTGTTCTAGTACAGTAACTGGTTAACTCAGTTCTGGGGTCCCCAGTGCATCCAGACAGCTGATGCTCATCACATGAACTTATACTTAACTTTCTGCTCCCTATTTCAGTGTTTCCCCACACAGACTAATTTGTGGCGTTGCGCCATAAAATAAACACCGGCCGCAACATATTGCGTTTCGTGATTCTTTTTTTTTTTTTTTTTTTACGCCATTTAAAACACGCAGCGTAATCGTTCAGCTGCATTACCTTTCCACACACACAGCAAAATTCACAAGTTCACGCAAGGTTGGCATCTCGTGAACACCTTTACACAATCGCACATTAAAAAGTCATACATTAGCAAACAAGCGATTGCGCCTGCTTTAGAAGTTAACTAGTCGCAAGTTTGCGGTAAAATGCAGTTGGCTTGTCGAGGTCAAAACACTATATGTAGCAGCTGTGAATAAAATAAACTTATAATAAATAATGTTACGTCATTTCTTTACTCTTACACTGAATGTTTTCTGCTTCAATCCAGGTGAGTGTTGAAAAGTATTTTCAGCGACTGAAAAAGGCACGTGTTGAGGATGAGGAACAGCCTGAACCGGAGGCATCAGTCTGAAACAGCTGAACAGTCCGACCAGTGGAATTAGTTAGATTATTAATTTGTTTACAATATTTTCAGGCAGTGCTGCTCAAGCAGAAAGACAAGGTCATGGAGAGAAAGAGAGACTCGTTAGGCATTGAAGAAAGTAGGAGAGGAGGACAGCATCCAACAGCGTGTCCTCCTCAGTTTTTGATACTTAATTGTTACGAAAATTAGTATTCCTTCAGTAACCGGGGTATTGCTCCATGTATACATACACCTTAACTGGGCTATGATCTGTTTAAGCGTCTGCTTAACAGCGATGCCCGAATCAGCGGGCCATCGGCAGCACGGAGCCTGCAGTCCATCTGTTTTACTCCCCGCCGAGGAAGCAAATGACATCGCCGATTGCTAAACTGATTGTCCATGCTCGGGGCTTTCAACGTTGTGCAGTGTTTCCTCTATGTTGATAGCATAGTGGCGGCCCGCCGCGGTAAAATTTCCAGCGCCACGGTATCAGAAATAGGGCAGACGCACAACAGGGTTTCCGCCATGTACACCGCGCACCGCCGCTCCTTCAGCTGTTTATGAAAAGTCATAGCGCCGTCTGCTCTACTGAACTCAAGCGAACTGTCCTCCGCTCTCTCTCCCCTTAGGGTGAGCAGAGCAACTGGAACAGTGATAACTACTTCACGCAATAAGTGATAAACCGCGACGAAAGCCGCGACATGAAATCCGCACTCACGTCCGTGAAATATGACAGCTACAGTTTATTGGAAAATAGCATTGTGGACACTGAAGTTGATGAATTTACTGTTTATCGGACCCCAGATGAGACAAGAAGCTAACGTTAGCCACGCTGCTGTGACGGCCCCTCTCCTGCAGCTGCGAGTCAGAGGCAGACTGTATTCCTCCGACACGCTGTAGTAACGTTACGGATTACTGGCATAACCCGGTTGTTCACTATCTTTCAGCCTGCACACAGACTGTATGGTTGAGTCCCATGACTCTGGCAACAGCTCCTGTATATAACTGTAGGCAGCAGATTACAACAAAAAGCATCCAACTGGAGCTGGGCAGGAGCCCAGCACCAAATGACAGAGCCAGGGTAACTCATGTATCAGGGTTTCCCCTAGTTTTTCCCAAGTCTAAACAGTAGCCCCACTTATGAAATATGGGGTATTTTCTGTGAAATGTAGTGTCTCTGCTCTTCCCTTAAGATTCATGTTGCATTTCCCAAGAGTGTAATTGTTTTTCCTGATATTAGCGGGGGCAGAGCTTATTCCATGATTAAGGTTAGGAATTCTGAACTGGAGTAGACTATGGGAAAGTCATTGAGAGACACGCTTTTTGATTCCACTCACACACCAAAACAACCTGCATGTTGCTTTGTGTAAGTGTGTGAGTTACCACATATGTGATTGAACTCCACTTCAAGACTGCAGGAGCTCAAGAGGAAGACTGTTTAAGTAGAGATACAGGCCTGTTGATCTGCACTCTGTAGACTGCCAACATGTGGCGCACTGTCTTATGAGCTTAGCAGATGGGTTACATTACTACACACAAACAGATCTGTGCCACAATTCCTGAAAAGGAAGCCACCGTATATTAGGTCTAAACTCTTCTGCACACACACACTAATCCAAAAACACAGAGGCTCTGAAACTCACAATGAAATACTGCATGAATTGTAAAAAGTTCATCATGATTAAAAGAACTGATGCAATATTGGAAAGAGTGATGCAAATCTGAAATATTGAATGATCTTTATAGCTCTCGTTGCCTTAAAAAAAAGCTGAGAGCATACGCAAAGATCCATCTCACCCCAGACACTCTGAACTACTGCCCTAAGGCAGACAGACTGAAACCGTTTTAATCCAAGATCCATAATTAAACTTAATACCATTTAAGTTTAAGCATGAATCATGCAGGGAATGTCTTGTTTGTGGGGTATGCCTGGGTTTTGTATTTTAACTTTCCTTTTTAAACCATTTTATAGTGCCTTTAGACTTTTTCATGTACTTTTTGATGTTTTTCACTGAGAGGACTGTAATCAATTTCGTTGCACATGTACAATGACAGACTATTCTACGATGCAATTCACCAGAATTTGAGGCTTCAACCAGAGAAACTAGAGACGTTACTATCAACTTAGGATGAGTTATCTGAACTTAGCATATAGCTACTCCCAACTACAGTTTTCACAATAACTTTTAATGATGAAATGTAGATGTCTTCTGGGGCGAGATAATTAGTCTTCTTTTCATTTAGGATTAGTTCTTTTATTACAGGAGATTAATTATTATCTCTGTACATTGCACATATTTATACTGTAAACTGTGAGCTTTTGCACATTCCTTGGTCAACTGTGCAGCGCTTTCATTAAAAAAAAAAAAAAAAACATGTATCGTTGATATTTTTTCATATTTTTAATGTCAACCCTCCTATTTCATATCTTGACTGTTGCAGTACTTGCTTTTCATACATTTATTTGTATTATAGTTTATTGCACGAAAACACCCAGTAAAATTCCCTGTATGTGAAAATCTACTTGGCAATAACTGATTCAGATGGCCCTTGCGTCTTATTTTATGTACCCAGTAGTCCGGGTCAAAGACTCCTGACTATAGTCAGCAAACGACGTGTGTAGCACCTAAGGCCAACAAAACAGTCAAACGGATGACGTCGATAATCTGCACAACATGAGCATACAGGCGGTTTCACTTCCTCAAATCTTGTTGGTTTCAGTTAACACACAGTCACATTAGCAACCAAACAGCTGGTTAGGACAGAGCACACATACCTCGACATGAACAGTGTATAATGGGTGTAATGTAACAACAGTATGTATAAGAAATGTAATTTCCCCTTGGGTATCATTGAAAGTAGGTCTTCTTCACACATGCACTGCAAACCTAAAAGTATCTAGACATTACCCGGCGGAGAAAGCAAATGTCTGAATCAGTTAGAGCAGACATCAAAACGGTTTTCAACCTGCCAGCTGTCTGCGTAATCTCCGATTGAGCCCAAAGTCTGAGAATTCACAGCAAGCGAGTGGGCGTGTTGATGACGTTTCTATCATGCGGCTGGCACAGAACCGGAAGAAAACAAAACAGCCGAGGGTGACGAAGAAGGGCGAGCCACACAAAGAACCCAAAGAAAACGTGTAACTGGAGAGACGGCCAGAATCGGGAACTTCTGTCGGTAAGTAAATGAGAGCCAAACTGCTCAAAAACTACACCACCGTCACAGAAATCAGTGCAGGCCATCTGTGTGAGGTGTGTGTATGGTTTTGTGCATTCATTCAGCAGACAATGTTACTGTTAATGGTTAGTAAGGCAGGAGATTTGAAGTCACTCAACTTAATTTTATCCAACAGACATAACAATTTTCTGTTCCTCTACAGAAACAATTGGCCAGCCTTGAAATCTTGGAAGGAGGCAATTAAACGCAACTAAATGCCACACTACTAAGGAATCCAGGGGCCAGAATGTACAACTGGCAAAGCCTTGCCGGCCCTCTCACGTTGCTCACAGAGGGGTTTGCCACATAGCTCTTCCTTCAATGACGTTACTGACACGCAGCTACACAGCATGCATACTCTCACATGCTGGTGCAAACTAGGCATTGTCAGATACTGTTTTTTCAATGCCGATACAGATCATTAGTAGTTAATGAAACCCATAACAGATATTTGGAACTGATAGGCATATACAGTGAAAATGAAAATCTTTAAAGTCAAAATTAAGATTTTGGAATGTTCCAAAAATCCAACACAAGACTTTGTTTAAATGCTTTAAAGCAATTATTTAATAAAATTTGAATCTTTCAGCAAAATACCCAGTAAGCAAAATATCCAATAGCGTTGTGGGCGGGACATTAAGTCAGACTCAGTGGTGAGTGAAACCGAAGCAGAGGGACAGACACAGAGCTGGAGCCAAGCTAAAGTTAGACCACTTTTTAATTCATTAACTTTATTGGTTATCAGGCAAATAATACGCAGATACAGATAAACTGCAAACGGCCCGCTAATCAGTCTATCCCTAGTGCAAACACTCATTTCTCTCTCCAGGCGCCACTGGAGCTCTGCTTGACTAAACCTTGGATTTGTTCCACTGGAGCTACACTTTAAGGAGGGGGAGGGGGTGGGACATATCTCACTGTGCTCAAAAACTTTGTTCAGAGCTCATCTACAGACAGAAGCAAATCCCAAAGTGGCTGTGACGTACACATCAGTGCTAGCCAAAGCAGCAGTACGCTAAGCATCAGATAACGTCCTGTAACCTTTGCTGCAGCACGGCCTTCCTGCACAGAGGAGGAATGTGATGACTACAGGAGTAGGAACACTGCAGCCAGTCCTCCTTTAGTTCTGACATGGAACACTCAGGACCAGACTGCATTCACTTGAATACAAAAACACACTTTTCTCAAGGGAGTTACCGCCCATGTTTCAAAACATTTTACAGTTTTACATTTTATAGACCCAATAATGAATCAAGAAAACAATCTGCAGACAACACAACTTGCAACTCTGACGAACATAAATTAGAAAAGATGTTTGTCTTAGGGGCCATCCACACGGAGGCGCTTTTTGATGCAAAAGCACAGGTTTTGCATCGTTTGGGCCGATCGTCCAAACTAATCCTGTAAACGCACTTTTGAAACCTGGTCCCAGGGTGGCTTCCTTTGGACGGCGAAGCCACATACGTGCGTATCAATGATGTCATCGCCACACCCCTCGACCTAGCTAGTGCACGGCCACTGACACCACTGCGGTCAAGCTAACCGTATCCCATCTCCATGGTCAAACCAGCTCACTTCATCTAAATACTTTCCCTCTGCTCTGCTGATCCTGGATTCTACACAAGATATATTGCTGACGTTATGTAGCTAACGTTAAACGTCGCTAAAGTAGCTGACCGCTCCAGCAGGGACGTAATGTTAACGTTAGCTGCTTATTAAGGGGAAGTAGACAACTTATCAACTAGCTAGCTAATCTGTCTGCTTATCAACTCCTTGAACGGATTATAGTAACTTTTAGCACGACTTATTGTAGAAAGGCTACCGCAAGAAAAACGTGTAGATTATCAAAAAGACATTGGATCATTGTTTGTTTGACTGCCGATGCTAGCTAGCAGCGCTAACGTTAGCGCTGCTAGCTAGCGCGCTGCAATCATGACCGATGGCAGACAGAATTGCAAAATAAAAAGCAATCCAACAGCACACTATGCAATGTAAACAAAGACATTTTCTTGCGGCGGCCTTTTAAAATGAGCAGTGGTGAAAGTTTTTAAAGTCTAGTCATGTTATGAACGGAAGTGGAAGTGATTTAAGACTATGCTCTTCTCCGTTTTTGGTGAATTTCTGTAGCAGAAACCGTGCCACCTATAGACATGGAATATGAAGTAGCGTGTTGAGTCTTTTACAAATTGATCCGTTTGGACACTTGACATGGTTCCAGGGAAGACGACGGGGGGGGGGGGGGGGGGGGGGGGGGGAGAGGGGGACAGGGGGGGGGGGGTTATGGTGAACTGAAGAGCAATCAAAACAATCTGTAAAAAAAAAAAAAAAAAAATTATATATATATATATATATATATATATATATATATATATATATATATATATATATATATATATATACTAAAGCTAGTCTAAATATTAGTTTTACAAACTTATGTAGTTACATTTCATGTCATTTAGCTGACGCTTTTATCCAAAGCGACTTACAATTGCTACATAAGTCAGCCTCTGGCGAAGAACTATGCAACTAAGTGTCTTGCTCAGGGACACGTTGGCTGATGTATCGCAGTGGGAATTGAACCCAGATTTCCCACACCAAAGGCATGCGTCATATCCACTGCGCCATCACCACTACAGTTTAATAAACGGAGAAGCACAAATTACAAACACAGGATGCTGGATGACACTACAATATTCAAGTTCCTCTCTTCGTTATGTATCACAATGTGCTCACTGTGCCTAAAAAAAGCAACGTCACTGCTGGTCTCAGTGGTCTGGTCACGCACATTCATGCAACCTCTTTTTAGGCCACACAAGGAAATAGGGAAAACACAAGCACACAGGCAATTATTTCACTTTTCATGTATACTGTATGGTGTGAATTTATTAGCGCTGGTGTACCAGAATGTGTGCCAGGAAAGATCAGGAAGACATTTGGTCATAACTTCAATTATAATGATGAAATAAAGCTTAAATGAAATTATTTCAATGAGAGACTTGGAGCCTAACCCAGAGCCTGGACTGGCAGGAGTATAATGTGTTTTGTGTATTGTTCTTGACAAACTGGTGATGAAATCTAAGGTCTTATAAAAGCTTATATAAAAAGGCTGTCATGTGACCTGTCAGTTGAATTGATGTCAATCAGAATTTTAAAGACTATCCATCATAAAACCCTTTCCACTGTCTACACTTCAGTGAAACCAAATAACCCATTATTAGGACACATTCACAATTATAAATCCAACTTAAAGAGCAACTTAATACCCAAAACACCATGACTATTGGCACTCTCAACCCTCTCACAGCTCAGATTGTTGCGCCCCTCTTTATATCCCCCTGGCAGTCATCCCAAAAAAAACTCTTAACAGCATAGTCACATATCTCTCGATTTAACTGCTATTCTGGCTGGTAACGACGACCATAGTGCATTTTTGTATTGGCCGACATGTGAAGCGGGGAGAGTGAGTTCAGTCCACCTGAGAGTTCATTGCAATACGAGCTTAGCAAGGCTTTAGCAGATGCAGCAGAAGTCACAGAGAGGGCCAGAATAAGGGACGTGATCGAGCAGAAGGGAGGTTGTAGTAGTATTTCTACTAATACTACTCTCAGTTGTATGCTCTCAATGTAATTTCATATTTCTTATTACAGCTCCAAACTCCACAATGCTGAAAGTTGACTTCTCTAGGCTATATTTATATATGTTGTGTGGGATGGGGGATGTGCTAAAACAGTTGATTAATTAATCAATTAGTTGACATTTTTAGATTTCTTTATACCTAGATTAAAGTACATTGGACCAACCTGCAACCTTGTCGCCAGGGACTTACTCGGGACCAGGAGTTGTCTACGAACTTAGTAGAAAGGTCATCCAGAGTCCAGAGTGACATGGAAAAACCAGCCCTCTCAATAACTCATGGGGCAGGAGGAATAGGGAGGGGAGGTAGGTCATAACCAGATATATTTATCCATGTTGCACAGTGAAGACAAATTTAGCATTAAAAAAAAACGGAGCAAGATAGACCTATGCGTCCAAGGAAATTAAAAAAAAAAAAAAAAGATAATGGGACATTCAACAAGGTAAGAACATTCAGTTTGTACAGACAGTGATACTAAATGTAATTGATCGTCCAGTCATAGTTTAGCAAATATAACTAGGCCTGTCAAGCTTTGAATTAATCGACATGCTGCAGAGGTGTGTATGGGGCCGTTGTAGTAAAAAAGATAGTGTTTACAGAGTTTAAACTGTTTGCAGGATAGTGTCTTTTAACTTAACCTCCCCAAAAACCAAAATCACAAGAGCAACACTGTAAGCAATTGATTAAATATCGTTTGTTTGCTAGAATGTAAGCTGCAAATGTTAGCGTGTATTTATATAACGTTATACTACTACGACTAACAAGCTCTATGCTGCAATACAAGAACAATACTGTTTATTTAGCTTAATATTTGCTTAATTGGCTAATGTTTGCTTAATTAGCTAGCTTTTGCCGATATAATATGCTAATCACAGCCAACAAAAATCTAAATGGCCGTCGGCCAGAATTGAGAAGCCTGCTTTTGTTTAGAGGTCGACCGATATGGGTTTTCTCTGGCTGATGCCGATCTTTAGAAATCACGGTCAGCCGATGGCCGATATGTGCTTGTTTTTAAACCTCTATTTGAAAGATAAAATGTAACACTAATATACACAGAATTTCTCAACAAAAACATATTGAACACTTCACCAATCTACACTTGTATACTTCAATTAAAATGTATAATGTAAAAACATACTGTATAAATAATGTATGAAAAATATAGAATGGAGAAAATAAACTGTCAAATAAACTTCAATGAAAAATAAAGTTTAGTGCACTTAGCAGCATTTATTAAAATTCTGAGAATACAAATCTGCAAGCTTCACAGAAAGTGACATGTTATTAATCTCAACACTATTTCCTCCTAACTCCTGATGAATCACATAAGACTAGGGCTCTCAAGTCAATTCTTGTTCACCTTGTTCGTTAGATCATTGTTCATTTGTTGAAGTGTGTTATCTGCGTTTTGGGGATCCTACGGTTACATGTCCTGTTGCACGCATTAGGATCTTATCTGAGCAGTCATTCAAACAACTCTTGGTTGTAATTAATCGGCCGACCTCTGCTTTCGTTGACCTCTTAATTCAAGGAGCCATTACCGTGAGTATTAAGTCTGCGACTGTTGCAACAGAAAGTAACCTGTATGTGCTGTGTGACAACAGAAAGCTTGACAGGTTTAGCAACAGTAAACAACTTTGTAGGAGTTTTGAATGTCAGAGGCAGACAGGACCCACATCAGTTGCACAGACTTGTTAAAATGGGAGAAAAAAAAGGACGGGGGGGGGGGGGGGGGGGGGGGGGGGGGGGGGGGGGGGGAGGGAGGAGGAATGCAACTTGGACTTAATGGAAGCAGGCTTCCCCAGTGGGATTGGATTTATGTTGCCATCTCCCCTGATGTCCCACTGCTCTGTGCTGGAGCTCAGTTTTAGGTGTCTGTTTAGTGTGTCTGTGTGGGTCCCAGCAAAGCAGGACAACTCCTAAAGGAGTTATCAATGAGGCCATTCATTCTGCAGAAACAAACACTCCCTTTACTAAAGTTTGTTGAAGGAATTACCTGAAATCTTATTTTTTAACACTTTCTAGGACAATCGACTGACCTGACCATTGTAGGGTTCAACTCCAGGACAAATACGGTCACAACAATGATTCAAAGATGCTGTCTGGTCTGCTGGATTTCCTAAATCTATGTAGTGCACAAAAGACAGGATACTAAAGCCACTCTTACAAAACCTGTGATTTTTGGGAAGGAAGGAAGCAGGGGTGGAGTTAGTGAAATTTTACAGAGTCATCGTGACTCTGTAATCTTTATTCGTGTAACTAAACCGTAAAACACACAAATTAATACATATAAAAAAAGGCATGAGGGATAATTAGAGAACACAACACAAAGCATGTTGTGCACAATGAGCCTAAAAAAGACTGATACAAAAGTCCCATTACCAACATTATATTATACATTTGTTCTCCACAGCTAAGTGGTAATGAAATACTTCTTATCTTGGCACCAATGACCACTTTAACCTCGCAGGCAAGAACAAATGTTAATTCCTTCTCTCACACAATTTTGTAACCCTGAGTGAGTGCACTTCAAAACGTGTGCACATAGTCACATCCTTGCTAGCTCAAACGTGCAGTTGTGCCTGGCCTGTAACACACACGTTTTGCCTTGTGGTCATGCAAAGAACTTGTGTACCCAAACGCACTTCAGCATGTAAACTGGCCCATCCCCACAACAGACAAGAGGTGTGTTAAGTCTATAATGTAAGCACTCTGTCAAGTAAAAACTATGGTTTGAGGACTCATTCCTCCCCCCCCAATCTAAATAAAAATGGTCTAAAATGGTGAAACGTAGAAGCGATAAGAGGTAGGGATGTTTACTGTACGGGACTTTCACACCGCCTCAAAACGACCGATAAGTCTGATCACCGGTTACATGACTGGCCAATGCAGGGTGACGACTGGTTGCGTTTCTCCAAAAGTTGAATCGGTCTCAACTATTTGCCAGAGGACCCCCTGCAGCCGCAGCCTAAATTAATTACCCCCATTCCAAATGAATGCGAAGACCACACACACAGTAAGAGGAAACAGCAGCACCCCACTAACATGTCTCCACATGTTTGTTGTCCCTTAAACAAACCTCAGGTTCGATCAACACTCCTCGTTCACAAGCTTGATTTTCTGCAGAATCTCAAAAATCTACAGACCACCACTTTACTCATTCACTGATGAAACGCCATTTCAAATACTACGCATGTGATCCACCACCCTGCCAACAATCACAACGGTAGTAAACTAGGTAGGCATCAAGACAGCATTGGTGAATGGACAATTATGTTGTCAGGACGCCTTTGAGCTTTTCCTGGCAAGTAATAGCAGTAAAGATCGTGCCAATCAAGATTGCACAATGTGGGTGTATTGTCCGCCTACAGTCAAGATTGGGTGTCAACACACATCCCGTGTAGGCAAGCACAAGGAAAACCACAACTGGATAGGTCAGTATTGAAGCAGCTGCATTAGTAACCCCTACTCGATTACATAACACACTTAGCTCTGCCAAATATAAAAAAGGTCTAAAAACTGACACAACACATTGATTTAACTATTCTGCCATCTACAAGTGATGTTAGAAGAAATAATTAGCTGTACGCCCTCCAGAGAAGTCCGAGATCAGAGGACAAAGCCCTGGCGCTGGTACAGTCGTGCACTCACCAAAGCTAACTTTGGAAAGCAGGGTGGATGTTTGCATGAATCCAGCTCCTGTGCTTGTACTTTCTACAGGTCACCCTGCCAGCACACACATTGAACAGGACGGCAATCACTCATTTTCAGAGAATATCTCTCGGTTAATAGACACTAAGCAACTCTGGCTGTTTTTTTGGGGGGTGGACAATGGGGACTGCACGGGAGGCAGCGCGTGTGGCTGTTTTGTGATCTTTCCATTGAACGCTGACCATTGTGAGGGAAGTTGACAGTCACAGTCAACCAGACATATGTAGTTAGGTTAAACTGCCCTTGTATTTGTATCATGCTGAATCCTTTAAAATGTAGCCTTGAATGAATGAATCTTGACCTATTTGCATAAACTCCCACCTGGATGTCATCAGAGGATTCTCACCCCTGGCTGATTGCTATTGTCTTGAGGACAAAAGGCATGCAAAACACTAAGTGAAAGAAATCACACTGGGGGTGGGGGAGTAAAGAGAGAGAACAGCTTAGCATTGGTGTGCATACTACAAACCAACCTTTGTCTTGTATACCATGCTCTGAGCATTAAAAGTCTGACAATACTGCAAGAGATTTTTGTCTCCTTCCTCGTTGTCAAAGTGTGCTTACAAAATTGCCACGGCACCCTCAAAAGAGTCAGCATGTGAAACTCACTCAGCTTTGTGCTAATAGAGAACACACCAGGCCGCTGCGGTCAAATGCACTGCAAGTGGAAGTCAAAGCCCAAGATCACCTCTCCTCTGTGTCTATAGGCTGGCGTTTCTGGCTCTGTGCCGACCCCACTGAGTGGCTGGGGCTGCGGACAGTTCACACTCACTGACTTCACTTATGAATGTAAAAATAGCGCCAGCATCACGCCACGGTGAATGGAACTAACGTTACGTTGGTGGAAAACTGCCATACAAAGACTGCAGGTTTATTTTAAATCACGTGCGCCCTGTCGTAATGAGATCAAATGATAACAACAGCGGAAGCAGAGATAAACGATACACTGGCGAAGCTAATGGAGGCGTGAGCTAGCTAATTTACAACTTACAAGCAAGGAGCACACGTTGAGATGTTAACAGAAAAAAGCCCGTTTTTTTCCAGCAGCTGTATCTTTGTCTCGACGGTTAGTCCACCACACGCTCTTTCACTCACCGGGGTTGTAGTCGGTAGTTCGGCTGTGTCCGGTAGAGGCTCGGTTCGGCTGCGAGTGTCTCCCGGGGTGTCCTTGCTAGACAAAGGCTACACGTTGGTCCAGCAGCAGCTCGGGGTACCAGACACAGACTAGCAACTAAGCAACTTCTGGGATGGTGATGATGATGACACTACAACCAGCGCGCATGCGTACGAGAGCGTGAGCGGCAGTAGAGGAATGATTAAACGCACGTGCGTGTATATGGTGGAGAGGGACGCCGGTTTAGCGATATAAATATATATTTTATGACTTTTATTCAAACCTTTTTGTGCAAAACATTTCGTACTTATGTCTACAGTAAGTGCAATACAAAATTGACATAGAAGTATGACTCATGACAGAAATATGCATTAGGAGGGAAAGACAAAAATAACATTACGTTAAATATGAACACAAGAGATTTGCTTAAGCAGGTATGATATTTAAGAGTTGCATAAAATAATAGTTTTGCTTATTTTTTACAAACTTACTGTACATTTGCATTCAAAAGTAAAAGTACAAAAGTGTTAGCATCAACCTATACTTAGAGTACCAAAAGTACTAATTATGCAGAAAAGCCCATTTCAGAATCATATTATATTAATGTGTATTTAACTTTAATGTAACAGCTGATAAAGGAGGTGGGGCTAAATCTAACTACTTTATATAGCCTACTGCTGGATGGCATTATCCATAATAATAATAATAATAATACATCATTAGTTGATTTATATTTAATAATAATATTAATTTAGCAAAGTAACTAAAGCTGTCAACTAAATGTAGTAGAGTAAAAAGTACATTTGCCTCTAAAATGTAGTGGAGTAGTATAAAGTAGCATGAAATGGAAATACTCAAGTGAAGTACAAGTTGTACTTAAGCACAGCACTTGAGCAAATGTACTTAGTTACGTGTCAGCACTGAGTGAAAGTACAAAAGTATTATCAGGAAAATGTGCTTAAAGGGTTGCAAGGTAAGTACTCAATGCAGAGACATATGAGTTTCATGATTTAATATATTAATGTGGAACTATATAGGCTATTATTGTGCCATCTCTCTGGTACGGACATTGTGTTGGGAAACTTTGTAAGCGTCAGAAGCCAGTATTTCTTTGCAGGTCCATTTCATTACATTGCATCTGTCGTTTAATGCGTCCAGACACCCGCATGCATGTCAACATTGTCAAAAAATATTGTGTTGAAATCCTTCCTCTTCATTTGTGCAAGCAGGAAGATCCTTGCACAAATTGAGAAGATGAGAAATGACTTGAGGCCGGGTGTGTTGCAGAAAGAGAGGTTTGAAAAAACCTTACTTGCAATTTCATTACAGCTGTAGAAAGATAATTAAGTGACACCCACTCTCTAGCCCTTTTCACCACTAACATCTGTTAAGGTAATCACCGCTAAAGATATCCTGTGTAGGTAAAGTGTAATGTTTCCTCATTTTAAAAGGAATACACACCCACAGCATACAACAAGCCACTCTCAAGCTAAAGCACAGTACATTGAATTAACATTCCTCATCCTCCGCTAAAAAAGAAACCACATGCTCTTAAACCCGTAACGGTAAATACAATCAGACCTTCCACTGCAAGACCTCCGATAATCTCAAAAAAAGATGAACTCTTTGCTCTGCGCTTGGGAAGTCTGCAATGGCTCCACCTCTTTAATGTGCTTTTGCTGGATTACTGCAATCATCACCAATCTTCTGTCAAATGTTTCCAGCTGACAGCATGTGAGGATGCTTTTGGCACAGCGATGTGACAGTCCCTAATTGGAATATTCATTCTGTTTCTGCTAATGAGGAGGATGAAGAAAGAGGCTGGCAGTGGCAGAGTTTGGGCGAGTGGAATGTCTGTCTGTGAGGAGTTTAAACGGCCCACACATCCCATATCAGGACCCAACTACTGAGATTTCCATCATATAGCTCCAGTGGTGGAGGAAGCATTCAGATCCTTAACTTAAGAACTAATGCAACGCTGAAGAAATACCTAAATCCTGCATGTTTGTCTTGTCCAACCATGCAGTCCAAACCTCAACATTAGTACACATACATTGACATAATTAAAAGGAAAAGCAGCAAATCTTCACATTAGAGAAGCTGGAACCATTAAATGTTTTAACATAAACTATTGAAATAGTTGCCAATTCATTTTCTCTGTTCTGTTAATCGAATAATTAATCAGCTGTACTTGTATAAACTGTTGGGTAGCTTAATTCATAACAAAGCATATTTTATATAAGCTCTTTTCAGAAGTAAATAGTAAGCAAAACTGCAAGGAAATAAAAAGTACATGTATAAAGAGGCATTAATAGAATAGACTTAAGTATAAGTAACTCAAAATTGGTACTTGAGGTGCGCCCAGATAGCTAGGTTGGTAGAGCGAGCACCCATATATAGAGGTTTACTCCTCAATGCAGCAGGCCCGGGTTCGACTCCGACCCGTGGCCATTTGCTGCATGTCATTCCCCCCTCTCTCTCCCCTTTCATGTCTTTGGTTGTCCTGTCAAATAAAGGCCTAAAATGGCCACAAAATAATCTATAAAAAAAAACTTGAGTAATTGTACTTGGTTACATTCCACCACTGTTAAGCTCTGAGGGGCTCCTGTTGGACTCTCTCCCACCAGGCGTCCAATTTCTCCCCAATATTTATCTGTCCTCAAAGCCTGCAACAAGCAGGTCGTCCGAGACAGTTTGCCTAATGTCTCTGTCTGTTCACAGGGCTCACTGACAATAAACAGTTCAAGGGAGACGGAGGACACACACTCCTGTTATGTTGATTTATCCCAGAGGGGGGGAAGAAAAACAAAGACATGAGAGGGGGGGGGGGGGGGGGTTAACTGAGAATGAGAACCAGCTTTTGTTTCGGGTGTTAGGGATGCATGATGTGAGCGAAAACAGTGTTTCTGTGTCCGTTCCTGCTTCTCTCCTGTAGAGGATCTCAGTAATTTTAGCACCCTGAGAAACACAACCCCATAGTTTGCACTTTTATCATAGCCAGACAAACTTTGAGACCATAAAAAACCTGCCAATGTGCAGAGTCCACTCTGTCACGGCACACTTGTTCTTATTAAATAACAGACACACACAGATAAGATCCCTTTCTTACTGCATGTTTTTCCCGTCTGTATCATTTTACTGATGTACTGTATGTCGGTTTTCTTTTAAGGTCTCTTTTATCTTCCAGTGTGTGTGTCTGGTCCACACCCAGTACAGGTGCATTGTATTTGTTCAATTACTGAAAGTGACAGCTCACCCCAAAATCAAAGATACGTATTTTCCCTATTACCTGTGGTGCTATTTATCAGTCTAGATAGTTGTGGTGTGAGTTGCCCAGTGTTGGAGATACCGGCCTGTACTGTAGAGATGTCTGCCTCTCTTGTTGTATAATGGAACTAGATGGCACTCGGCTTGTGGTGCTCAAAATCCCCAAAAATACATTTGAAAAACTCAACGGCAATGTCTCTTTCCAGAAGTCATGACCCGGTCATTTAAGATAATCCACAGACCTGGCTGTAACTAGTTTCTTAGGAACTGTTTTCTTTCTTTGCCAACCGTATCACCGCGCAGAAGGAAGCATACTTATGGACGAGACTGACACAGAATATGCATCTTTGGGGCTGCTGGCTGTTAAAGTGTATATTGTCCTTCCTCAGCAAATTAGCTCAGCCCAGCCTGGGGGTGTGGGTGACACAAAACGTTTGAGAACCACTAGAATAGTATGCTCGCATTCTCAAAGTGACGATGCAACATGCTGATGTTTAGCAGGTGTAATGTTAACCATTTTCACCGACCCTTACTTTTGCAGTCAATGGCCTGGGTTCATTTTGTAGGCGTTTGGTCATCAACCACAGAATTGGACAAAGAGTATTTTTACAGCGCAGTGTTGCTACTTTTTACTAAATTAAAAGATATGAGTACTTCCTCCACCACTGAATGACTGTGGAAGTTAAACCTACCCTATGGACTACTTACAGAGATATACAATAGGAATAGATTTAAAAATTCTGAGCTATTCCTTTAAAGTTGGACAAAATGCGCTCTAAGGGTTTAGACTTCATCATTTCACCGTTTCACCTAGAAAAATCACAAGTACACAAATATCAACACAAAACCAGTGTACTGTTTGGTTGCGTCTGTACAAATTGAGTAATCTTCTCTGAATGGATCCAACAAGTTGTGACGTCCATGCTGTGTTAGATTAGGGAAAGAAATTGTTTTTTAGGTCATGTTGCCTGGAAAGTGGTTAAACTCCCAGTATTGAGCTGTTTATCTACGGTGGAACTCTTTGGCTTCCCTCACCTTTGTCCTACAGGTCATCTCCGTCCTCTTAACTTTTGTCCCATTTAACTTTTGCCCACATTTTCTTTGTCTGTCACTGTCCACCTTCTACCCTCAACCTTATTGTAATCACTCTCCTTCGGCCTCTTAGATATAAAATAGATTTTCAGAATAAAGACTACAGAGCTTTATCTGTCTGGAGTCGAGGCCTGCATCGCTCACATCAACCACATAACCACCATGTGCTTTCTGCAGCTATAATATTCACCGCCATAAAGTACTTTTCTTTTCACTCAACAGATGACTTGAAAAAGAGTATTGAGACACTATCCTTAGAATGAGGAAATACCTGCCACCTGCTCTTGCAGTGTTTAGTTGGACTCAGTCTTATTTAAGAAAGGATAAAAAAAACTTTGGACATCCTGATGGTTGAGTGGTTGGGTCCCCACCATAGACTGTAAATTAGTGGACAGAGCATGTCTGTCGTCACCCATTGGTTTATGGAGATCTGCTATGAGTCGTCGCGTTTGCCGTTACAGGCACAGCCATCATGGTTGCGGATGTGACGATTTTAGACGAGAGGGAGGAGCCCTTACACTCTACGTTACACACTTTCACTGGCAATCACATCATAGCCACGCCCTAAAACACCCCCTGCTTTATCGCAGATTTTAAAATCACAGAGACCATAATTCAAAAAATTATCATTCTGTGTTGCAGAAGACTTAAAACAAGCGATTGAGACCATAAAGTCATTATGAAAATGTTTACTGAGGTAATAAATCAAGTGAGAAGAGGGTCACTTTCTCATAGTCTTCTACAGAAACCGAACTCCTTATGCAACCGCACGTGTCACCCTCTGTTGGAAGTCAGATAGAATGCAGGTTTAAGGCACTTCCGCATTTGCCGTCTGTGGTCCCCACACATTTTCAACATTTCAAAACTTTTCCATGACCAAGGACCCATCATAAAATTCCAATGACCGTTTTACAACATACAACACACACTGTTACTGTATAGTATACTTTACTCCAAATGTTAATTATTGTATGAAAACCTTTTTTGAAAATGAAGACACGTACGAGATAGTGAACAAGACGTTGTCACGCATCAACTCATATTAGACGTTAGGTCAACAGCTACAGAAAATAATACGTGGAAGGTTATCCACTGAAGATTACTGTTTACAATGTAACAACAAAATTCCATGACTTTCCCTGAATCTTCAAAGATTTTGCTAATTCCATGAATTTTTCAGGTTTTCCATGACCGTGGACCATGTGTTTGTAGCGTCGCTGTTCTATTTCGTATAGGCTTCGCCCTCTAAGCCACGCTATTTGTTTATCCCTTCGCGCATGCGCAGTCGTGAAGATTTTCTTTCCCGCCCTTGCGTACCGCTCGGGCTTCAACTACGTCCGCAAATACTGTATATAAACAGAGCGGAGCCGTAGTTCTGCTCCCACTTTTTCTTCAAGCAAGCAGTATGAAGAAGGTTATGAAGACCTCCGGCTCCAGCGGCATCCGCCTCTCCCCTCCTGCCAGACCGGCTACATCTTTTCGCCGGACCTCCACCCCCGCTGCGAGACCTGCCTTGGTGCCTCTCACGCCGGCAAGTGTGACGAGGGAGCAAGGAAAAGAGGACCCAAATGCAGAGAGAGGCGGACAGGCAGGAGGTGGTAGGATGTAAGAGTTTAATATAACACAAAAAAACGGCAGTACAGAGACTGGAAAAACTCACAACGTCCGGCAGGGAATAAAAACAGAAAAGCAGGAGCAAAACAGGATACAAAAAGACTCACAGACTGACGGCACGGGGATACAAAAGGATCTGACAAGAGACAAAGGGAACACGGGGGTTAAATACAAGAGGTAATGAACAAATGAGGGACAGGTGGTACAACAGGTGAAACACATTAGGGCGGGGCAGGACAATCAACAAAAGCGGGAAAACAAAGTAAAGCTAGACATGACAGGACAGAAAACAGACCATCAAAATAAAACAGGAAGCAGAACATAAACAGGGAAATACACAACTAAATACACAGACCACAGTACACAGGACAGATCAACACAACAGGGAACAGAAAAAATATGCAAACACAGGAAACATACAGAAATAACTAAACCAGGCAACATAAATGAACAAAAATACAAGACAAAATACCCAAAACCATAACAGTACCCCCTCCTCAAGGGGCGGATTCCAGACGACCAGAAAAAAAAAAAACATCAGAAAAACAAAAAAACAACCCAGGGAGGGCGAGAGTCCGGGGAAAACAGAGTCACAGGGGGGACCGGGAAACAGAGTCACTGGGGCACAGGAACGAGTGCCCTGGGGCACAGGGGACGAAGAGTCACTGGGACACAGGAGGCACAGGGGACGAAGAGTCAATGGGGCACAGGGGGCGAAGAGTCAATGGGGCACAGGGGGCACAGGGGACGAAGAGTCACTGAGGTGCCCGGGGGAAACAGAGCGGGGCCGCACGGGGGGGGAATATCACAGCGGGGCCGCACGGGGGGGAATAATCACAGCGGGGCCGCTCGGGGGGGAATAATCACAGCGGGGCCGCTCGGGGGGGAATAATCACAGCGGGGCCGCTCGGGGGGGAAAAATCACAGCGGGGCCGCTCGGGGGGGAAATTCAAAGGGGAGCCGGCCAACAGGGGACAGAGATAACCTCGGCAACAGGGGACAGAGATAACCTCGGCAACAAGGGACAGGGGACAGAGATAACCTCGGCAACAGGGGACAGAGATAACCTCGGCAACAGGGGACAGAGATAACCTCGGCAACAGGGGACAGAGATAACCTCGGCAACAGGGGACAGAGATAACCTCGGCAACAGGGGACAGAGATAACCTCGGCAACAGGGGACAGAGATAACCTCGGCAACAGGGGACAGCGATAACCTCGGCAACAGGGGACAGAGATAACCTCGGCAAGCAGGGGACAGAGATAACCTCGGCAAGCAGGGGACAGAGATAACCTCGGCAAGCAGGGGACAGAGATAACCTCGGCAAGCAGGGGACAGAGATAACCTCGGCAAGCAGGGGACAGAGATAACCTCGGCAAGCAGGGGACAGAGATAACCTCGGCAAGCAGGGGACAGAGATAACCTCGGCAAGAGGGGACAGAGATAACCTCGGCAACAGGGGACAGAGATAACCTCGGCAACAGGGGACAGAGATAACCTCGGCAACAGGGGACAGAGAGACCTCGGCAACAGGGGACAGAGGGCAGCAACGAAGGCAGGAGCCTTCTGGTGGCCGGCGACGGAGGCAGAAACCCTCTGGCCACCGGCGACGAGGGCAGAAGCCTTCTGGTGGCTGGCGATGGAGGCAGAAACCCTCTGGCCACCGGCGACGAGGGCAGAAGCCTTCTGGTGGCCGCACTGGACGTCGAGGGCAGCGCCCCTCCGGGGGCCTAGCCGGTCGGCTGAGGCGAAGCCTTTCAGGTGGCCGAACTGGGCGTCGAGGGTTCTGTGGCGGCCAGCCTGGATGTCGAGGTTTCCTTGGCGGGCATCGCCGCCGATGAGTCCCTTTGGGCTGCCAAACTGGACGTCGAGGACAGTGCCTCTCCGAGAGCCGAGCCGGTCGGCCATGGTGAAGCCCCTTGGGAGGCAGTGCCGGCGAGACAAGAGGGGCAGGAGTCGGTTTGACCGACACCGGTAAAGTCTCTAGGTAGGTCTCAAGGGTGTTCTCAGGGACGCCAGAGGCCGGTAATGTCTCAAGGGTGGTCTCAGGAAGCTCCGTCAGCGCAGACTCTGGGGGGCTAGACTTCAGCCGAGATTCTGGGGAGCCGCTAGCCGGCCAGAGATCAGGAGGGCTGCCAATCAGCTGGGGATCAGAAAGGCCGCTAGCCAGCCGGGGATCGGAAAGGCCGCTAGCCAGCCGGGGATCTGGGACGCTAGGAGACGCGGGAACGCTAGGAAACTCAGGGGCGCTAGAACACTCAGGGGCGCTAGAACACTCAGGGGCGCTAGGGGGCCCGGGGTCCCTAGGGAGCCCGGAGGTACTAGAGAGCTGCTCGGGGGCACTAGGGAGCTGCCCGGGGGCACTAGGGCAGCTGCTAGCCAGCCTGGATTCAGGGGTGCTGCTAGCTAGCGGGGAATCTGGAAGGCTGCTAGCTAGCAGGGCATCTGGGAGGCTGCTAGTCAGCCGGGGCTCAGGGAGATTGCTAGCTAGCCTGGAGTCAGGGGGATTGCTAACTAGCGGGAAATCTGGGAGGTTATTAGTCAGCCGGGGCTCAGGAAGGTTGCTAGCTAGCATAGATTCGGGGGAATTGCTAGCTAGCAGGGAATCTGGGAGGCTGCTAGTCAGCCGGGGCTCAGAAAAGCTGCTAGCCAGCCCGGATTCAGGGGGGCTGCTAGCTAGCGGGGAATCGGGAAGGCTGCTAGCTAGCAGGGAATCTGGGAGACTGCTAGTTAGCCGGGGCTCAGGGAGATTGCTAGCTAGCCTGGATTCAGGGGGATTGCTAGCTAGCAGGGAATCTGGGAGGCTGCTAGTCAGCCGGGGCTCAGGAAAGCTGCTAGCCAGCCTGGATTCAGGGGGGCTGCTAGCTAGCGGGGAATCTGGAAGGTTGCTAGCTAGCAGGGCATCTGGGAGGCTGCTAATCAGCCGGGGCTCAGGAAAGCTGCTAGCCAGCCTGGATTCAGGGGGACTGCTAACTAGCGGGGAATCGGGGAGGCTACTAGTCAGCCGGGGCTCAGGAAGGTTGCTAGCTAGCATAGATTCTGGGGAGCTGCTAGCTAGCCGGAGAATAGGGGGGTTGCTAGCTAGCGGGGAATCTGGAAGGCTGCTAGCTAGCGGGGAATCTGGGAGATTACTAGCTAGCCTAGATTCAGGGGGACTGCTAGCTAGCGGGGAATCTGGGAGATTGCTAGCTAGCCTGGATTCAGGGGGACTGCTAGCTAGCGGGGAATCTGGGAGGCTGCTAATCAGCTGGGGCTCAGGGAGATCGCTAGCTAGCGGGGAATCTGGGAGGCTGCTAATCAGATGGGGCTCAGGGAGATCGCTAGCTAGCGGGGAATCTGGGAGGCTGCTAATCAGCTGGGGCTCAGGGAGATCGCTAGCTAGCGGGGAATCTGGGAGGCTGCTAATCAGCTGGGGCTCAGGGAGATCGCTAGCTAGCGGGGAATCTGGGAGGCTGGGTTGCACGTCAGCTCGGGAACAGAAGGGTTGCACGTCAGCTCGGGAACAGAAGGGTTGCACGTCAGCTCGGGAACAGAAGGGTGCAAGGGTTCTGGGGTGAAGAGTGGGGCATTGCGACGGGAGCCATGACGTCCTTTCCCCCGTCTTCGACATCCGCGGGTCCCCGAAAAGATGGCCAGGCGGGTACCCTCGAAAGACTGCTGATGGTTGGGGGTGGACGCTGACCAGGTTGCCTCCTGTGGGTCGCTAGCAGGAGTAGTGAGTTCTGGGGAGGCCGGAGAGGAAGTGGGCAGATTGACAAAACATGCCCCGATAGCCACAGTGTTTGCCGACTGGGGAGGCAGGCTGGTGGGTGAGTCGTCAGGCTCTGGAAGACCGAATTCCCGCTCCACTTCCTCCCAGCGAACCATCATAAGATGCCAGGTGAAGGTAGAATCCACTGGGTGCATGGAGCAGAACAAAGATGTAAAATGTTCAACCTCAGGCTCCAGGGGGTGGAGAAGTGGCTCGAACCTCACCTCCGCTGGGTCCATTCAGGTCAGATCCTTATGTGACGAGGGAGCAAGGAAAAGAGGACCCAAATGCAGAGAGAGGCGGACAGGCAGGAGGTGGTAGGATGTAAGAGTTTAATATAACACAAAAAACGGCAGTACAGAGACTGGAAAAACTCACAACATCCGGCAGGGAATAAAAACAGAAAAGCAGGAGCAAAACAGGATACAAAAAGACTCACAGACTGACGGCACGGGGATACAAAAGGATCTGACAAGAGACAAAGGGAACACGGGGGTTAAATACAAGAGGTAATGAACAAATGAGGGACAGGTGGTACAACAGGTGAAACACATTAGGGCGGGGCAGGACAATCAACAAAAGCGGGAAAACAAAGTAAAGCTAGACATGACAGGACAGAAAACAGACCATCAAAATAAAACAGGAAGCAGAACATAAACAGGGAAATACACAACTAAATACACAGACCACAGTACACAGGACAGATCAACACAACAGGGAACAGAAAAAATATGCAAACACAGGAAACATACAGAAATAACTAAACCAGGCAACATAAATGAACAAAAATACAAGACAAAATACCCAAAAACATAACAGGCAAGGCTCTCGCCTCCGACGCCTCCTGCCCGTTCTGCGCCCGCCTGCCTTCTAAAGAGTTTCAACGGCGGGCGGACGCTTTTCTGGCTTTTGAGGTCGATGGAGAGGGGGACGGCAGCTGGGCAGACCGACGTGACACCGTCGACGCCCTGGAACCGCTGGAAGAGGGCGTCTTCGACGGGCACGAGTCCGATGACTCGTCTCCCCCGAATGACCCTCACCGGCTTTCCCTCCTCCCCGCTGGGAGGACTGGAACTCAAGACAGGGATCGATGCCCTTCCACTGAGGCTCTCCCCGTCTCCAGAACGGCCAGGGGCACCGCTTCAGCGGCTTTCCCCTCTGCCACAGGCGGCTCTGCCCTCCACCACCAAGGCTCTTTTTCTGGACCTGCCGGACATCATTAAAAAGGCGGCGGACCAGAGAGGCATAGTGCTCCCGGCGGAGCTTCCAGCCCCCACTCGCAGCCTCCTGACCGGTGACGTCTATTCTCAGGAACCACCGTCCAAACGGGCCCCACTCTGGCCGCGCTTTACGGAGCTTCGGCCATTCGTGGAGGAGGCTCTCTCTCAGCCCGGGAAGCTAAGGGCTCCAGTCTCTCGCTATGCCCCGTTCACACGGGTGCATGACGACACAGAGGCAGGATTCCCTTCGGTCCCCCCCCTGGAGCAGAGCCTGGCGTCGATCCTGCTTCCGAAGGCTACTTTTTTTGGCCACCGGAAGCCGACCCCCCCCCGTCCCCCCAGGATCAGGTTTGCGTCCAGGTTAATGACCGATCTCACCAATGTCCGGCCCAGGGCTTGGCGGCGCAAAACAACATAAATTTGCTAGCCTCTGCCGTCTCCGCCATGGCCACAAACCCGGAGGCTCTTCCTCCGGAGATAGCCACAGAGATCGGCAAAGCTATGACCGCCATCCTCACCCTCACTACGGCAACCACGGTGGCGTTGTCGAGGATCCAGGCGTGGCAGACTGTGGCCCAGGGAAATATCTGGCTCCACATGTCTCAGCTACCCACGGAGGTCAGACGTGAGCTTCTGTACGGCCCCATAGCTCCCGATGGACTATTTGGGCCCCGCTTACAGACGGCCACGTCCCACCTTCACCAGGCAACCGAGGAAGCGGAGCGGCTACGGCGGCTTGGCTCCTGGAAAGCGGCTCCCCAACAGCAGCGCCACCGCTCCACCAAACGCCATAAGAGGAAGCGCCCCACAGCCTCTGCTGCGGCTGCACCCTCCCAGGCTTCAACCTCCGCTCCCCCGCCTGCCCCCCCACAGCGGCAGCCGGCCCCTGACCGGCAGGTTTCACGGGGCCAGAGGACCATGAAGGCGGCTCCCACCTGGTCAAACCCGCCGCCGGAGCCACCCAGCAAACAGCGGCAACGGTGGCAATGACGGGGCGCAGGGAATGTCTGTCCCTCTACGGTTGGAAACCGTACTTACATACTTACATACTTTCACATCCAAATCATTCCCAGACACAGGAAATTCCTGCGCTTCTTTTTCCAAGGGGCTCATTTCCAGTACAGCCGACTACCGTTCGGTTACTCACTGGCCCCCCGCACTTCTTCCAAGTGCATGGAGACGGCACTTCAACCGTTGCGGAGAAAAGGCGTCAGAGTCCTGTTTTATCTGGACGATTTGCTCATCCTGGCTCCCTCTCGGGAAACGGCGGCGCTACACACTGTGACAGTTCTGCAGCACCTGCAGACGCTGGGTTTCGCCATAAACTGGCAGAAAAGCTCACTGGTTCCCACACAATCGATAGTTTATCTGGGCGTAGTCCTAAACTTGATTGTTATGAGGGCCAGGCTGTCAACGCCAAGGCAAGACGCGCTTATCTCTCTCCTGTTGCGCACCATGCCACGTGCAAAGGTGTCAGCGCTGTCCGTCATGTGCCTTCTGGGCATGATGTCCGCGGGTTACATGGTGGTCCCCCTGAGGTGGTTCCTCCCTGAGGTGGTTCCTCCGGCAACGTCTCAATCCCATTCGCCACAAGTGGCGAATGATGACCATCCCTCCTTCTCTGCAGTCAGACCTGTCATATTGGGGAAACCCTCAGACCTTGTCAGCTGGGGTTCCCCTGGGTAAGGTGACGTCATACGTGACAGTGTACACGGATGCGTCCCTCACGGGCTGGGGAGGAATGTGCAAATCACAGGTAGTGGGAGGAGAATGGCCACCCCCCCTCTCCCACACATAAACTGCCTGGAGCTGTCCACGGTGCTGAAGGTTTTAAAGCACTTCGCCCCAGTGGTAGCGGGGAGACATGTCGTAGAGACAGACAATGTTACAGCAGCAGCGTTCATAAATCGCCAAGGCGGCGTACGCTCGGCCCGGCTATTGGAGATAGCCAGGAGCCTTCTGCTGTGGGCACACAGTCATCTGCTGTCCCTCAAGGCCGTTTACATCCCCGGGATACTAAACCGGGCGGCAGACCTAATGTCGAGGGAAGGGCCCTCTCACAACGAGTGGAAATTGAATCCCACTATCGTTCAGAAGCTGTGGAGCAGGTTCGGGGAAGCGGAGGTGGATCTGTTCGCCTCACGAGAGAACACACAGTGCGCTCTGTAGTTTTCCTTGAGCACACAGGATAATCCACCCCTCGGCGTGGACGCTTTCTCCCACCATCCCTGGCCCAGAACCCTCCTATACGCTTTCCCCCCGGTCCCTCTGATTCCTCGTCTCCTGGAACGCATCCAGGAGGAGAATCTGTTGATCATCCTGGTGGCACCGGAGCGCACGAGCGCATCCTGGTTCCCGACGCTGGTCCAGCTGCTGGCGAGTCCCCCCTGGCAATTGCCGTGGCGCGAGGACGCTCTGTCACAGCTGGACGGCGCGATATCTCACCCCCCGGTGATAACCCAGCGACTGTGGGGCTGGCTGCTGAGAGGGAACACTTGCAGAGGTTAGGCTTGCCTCCTGCCGTGGTTCGCACTATTCAGAGCGCGAGAGCCCCCTCCACAACAGCGTGTTATGCGGTGCGTTGGTCCGCTTTCCAGCGCTGGTGCACGGAGAGGGAAACGAACTCTATATCATGTCCCCTGCCTCTCGTGCTGACTTATCTCCAAACATTGGTTGATAACAACCTGGCTCCGTCCACAGTCAAAGCCTACGCAACGGCCATTTCATCCTGCCACGAAGGCTATGGAGAGAGAACGGTTTTTGCGCACCCCCTAGTAAAGCGTTTTTTGAAAGGGGTCAGACGACAGAAACCCGCCGTGCGCTCTCTCACACCCCAATGGGATCTGGCCCTGGTGCTCCGAGCTCTGGGGAAGCCTCCTTTCGAGCCCTTAGCACAAGCCCCTCTCAGGTTATTGTCTCTGAAAACGGCGCTTCTCCTTGCCTTGACATCAGCCAAGCGAGTGAGCGACTTATGCGCGCTGTCAGTTTCGCCGTCCTGTTTCTTCATTAGAGGGGACGGGAGCGCAGCCGTCCTACAGCCTAACCCCTCTTTCACACCAAAAATTTTAACTAATTCTTTTCGGTCGAGGGTTTTAAGACATAAGGCGGACACAGCAGCTGTTTGTACACTATAGGGAACACTCCCAAGGAGCGGCCCTGTCAAAACAGCGTCTGTCTCACTGGCTGTGTGAGGCTATCACCCAGGCCTATGACACGGAGGGGGCGGAGCCCCCCCGAGGCATCCGGGCACATTCTACAAGGGCTCTATCGACATCAACAGCTCTGTTCAGAGGCATGTCAGTAGCCGACATCTGCGCAGCGGCCTCTTGGGCATCCCCATGCCCTTTCATCCGTTTCTATTTGCGGGATATGTCCGAGCCCTCTCTGACTCACTCATTTCTATCCTCACTCAACGACGAATGATGCCCTGTCGTGTGTGTTCTGTCTGCTGCCGGATGCCGGGAGGAGAGCGACGTCCCACACAATACATATATTATGTACATATGTATATATATTTGTCACTACCATGCACGCCTACAATCATGATATGCGCCGCTGCATGTGTACTGCCTGGGGTCCCTCCCCCACCCCCTACTCTGGGTGGCTGGGAGAAACTCGGGCGTCCCATAATTATCAATCATGTATTTCCCTCATCTATCAAGCATGCCTGCACTCTCGGCTGGGGCTTTACAGCCAGCAACACCGAGTCATTACCATGGCAGGCTCCGTTATCAAGATAACAGCTTATCTGATACAGACAGTAAAAGTTAGTCTATGTTCCACTTTGGGTCGCAGGTGGCATTGACTACATCAGCTTCGCCCTAACCCAATAGCGTGGCTTAGAGGGCAAAGCCTATACAAAATAGAACGATAGTTACGTTATTGTAACTCCAGATTCTCTAAGATCCGGGCCACCTGCTCCGGTTACATTAGCTGAAGAAAAAGCTTATGTTGGAAGCAGAACTACGGCTCCGCTCTGTTTATATACAGTATTTGCGGACGTAGTTGAAGCCCGAGCGGTACGCAAGGGCGGGAAAGAAAATCTTCACGACTGCGCATGCGCGAAGGGATAAACCCAATAGCGTGGCTTAGAGGGCTACGCCTATACTCATAGAATCTGGAGTTACAATAACGTAACTATCGTCCTGTGAGAACCACGTATTTCTAAAAAGTTTTTAAACTTTTCATGGTGTCAGAAAAACAGCCCTGTTTTCAGCTTTGTGACGATGCATTTTCCAGCTGATCCAGGAGGCTTTTTAAAGACTTGATTTAGCTTAACCCTTGTGTTGTCTTCCCGTCAACCATGCAACTTTTTGTTTTTCTGGGTCAAAATTTAAAATTTAAACCTTTTTTTTATGTTTGATGTTTTTGTGACTTTTTCCGATGTTTTTGTCACTTTTTTTCTTTTCTTTTTTACGGTTTTGTTGGTGTTTTTGATGCTTTTTTAAAGCTTTTTCTGACATTTTTGTCACTTTTTTCAACATTCTTTTATCAATTTTTTTTCAAATGCTATAAAATGTACTAAAACACCCAAATTCAATAAAAGTAGTGAACTGATCATTTACAACAGGAGGGTTAAGTGGGAGGAGAACTTTCTCAACACATAAAGGAACACTTCGTCTTTAAGTTTATCAATTTAAAATCACCAAATGTGGAGAAACATGGTTTTCCCTGGACAGGAAGAGGATGAAAAACTGTCGTCTGAAAAGTAACTGAAACTGTCAGATAAAGTTAGTGGAGTAAAATGCACAATACTACCTCTGAAAGGTATTTAGGTAGAAGTATAAAGTAGCATAAAATGGAAGTACTCAAGTGAAGTGCAAGTAAATTTGTCCTTAAGTATACATACGACCATCTGATTGTGACCTTCAGCAGGAAACAGGCGGTCATCAGGATCCAACACATTATTGCCATATTAATCATTGAACAGCACGTCCAAGTCGCTCCATTCATGCGTCGCCATTCCAGATAAATGTCATTTCACTCATGTGTCATACATAGACTGTAAAAATAGTGTCACACTCACACAGCAGCTCAGAGCTGAGGCCCAGCAGAGAGAGATCCTCTCTATCTCCCCCCTCTTTAACACTCAGCATTCTCTCCCACTCTTCCTTTTTCCTGCACACGTGCACATGCTACTGTTTCGAAAAACACCTTTATATATTTCAGTTTATCAGAAATGTTCAAAATCAACAAGTTTAGAGATATGTGGTTTTTCATTGGACAGGAAGGGGATGAGCAAATGGAAAAGTACCATAGACAGTTACAGAAATGGACAAAGTGACACCATACTTGACGACGTAGATGTGACGTGAGCAACCTGTCTGAAAGTTGGAAGTCTTCTAGTAGCTGTGCCAAGAGAAATCTCAATCTTACGAATCTTGCAGAGACGGAGAGCGTAGGTATATGTAAGGAGATAACATAGGCACAGGCTAATTATTGCTAACCAAAATGCTAGTTAACATTAGTAATTACACTTAAACAGCCAATGTAAGTCGAAACTGCCTACGAGCTTCTCCTGTACTATACGGTAATTTGTCTACTGTGCGGCAGAAAGTCGCGTGGTTATGACACAATCGTTAGCCTATTTTTACAAAAACAGCTGCTACGGAACCATAACGTGAGATACAAGGTAATGGAGCCTTTTATACACTGTTGTGTTTCTTTAGAAAAAAACAATGGACAAATAGAGTCTTTAAACGCTTCAGATGTAAAGTTATTCGCTGTCAAAGTGACGCCAAAATGAATGTAGTCAATGGAATGCTAATGGCAGGTAATGGCTTATTAGCATCAAAATGGCTCCATAGGAGGTACACTTTGTGGCGGCTCACTTACCCCCTTGAAAAGTACTGAAAAGTATGTAGCTTTCAGACAAATGTATTGGAGTAAAAGTACAATGTTTGAAGAATAAAGTAGCATAAAATGGAAATGCTCAAGTAAAAGTACCCTGAATTGGTACTTATGCAGAGTACTTAAGTAAATGTAGTTAGTAGCATTCCACCAGGGCTTTCAACAAACATGTTTAGCATATAGAGACAGGGAAAGAAGAGAGAGTGGGTCAGAGAGTTTTGGTCTAAAAGCCTCTCCGAGCTCTTTCTGAACTCTGTTCATTCAGGCATGAAAACACACTGTCATCATTGCACCATACAAAGCAGTGAACTTAACAGAACAACACAATTACCCCTGCATTCCTGTTTTTATTTGTTCCATGTGTTTTGTATCTGCCCACTCATAAAAACAAGAGTTTGGCTGTTATTCATCTTGTAAGAGATCTTTCAAAAGATTGAAAGATTTGAAAGTAATTGGTGTAATCTGATAAAGAATATCTGACCTTTATTTAGTAAAGCCCTGTAGTGGAATGTGTAAGAGCAGTGTACATGTGTGCAGGAAAAAGGAAGAGTGGGAGAGAATGCTGAGTGTTAAAGAGGGGGGAGATAGAGAGGATCTCTCTCTGCTGGGCCTCAGCTCTGAGCTGCTGTGTGAGTGTGACACTTTATTTTTACAGTCTATGTTTGACACATGAGTGAAATGACATTTATCTGGAGTGGCAACGCATGAATGGAGCGACTTGGACGTGCTGTTCAATGATTAATATGGCAATAATGTGTTGGATCCTGATGACCGCCTGTTTCCTGCTGAAGGTCACAATCAGATGGTTGAGAGCATATGTATACTTAAGTAGAAATCTGAGTACTTGAGTAATTCCATTTTATGCTACTTAATCCACTACATTTTATATTGTACTTTTTACTCCACTAACTTTATCTGACATCTTACTTTTCAGATTACAACTTTTCATACCATTCGTGTCCAGTGAAACCCATGTTTCTCCACATTTGGTGATTTTAAATTGATGAACAGAAAGACGAAGTGTTCCTTTGTGTGTTGAGAAAGTTCTCCTCCCTCTTAAGCTAAATAAAGTCTCCTGGATCAGCTGGAAAATGCATCGTCACAAAGCTGAAAACAGGGCTGTTTTTCTGACACCATAAAAAGTTTAAAAACTTTTTAGAGATACGTGGGTCTCACAGGACAGCAACGCTACAAACATACAGTATGATGATCTTATAAGATATGATGCATTGCTGTAGATTAAACTACCAACAGTATATAAAGGAGTTCAAATGAGCACAACCTGAACCATCTACAGCAGGAAAATACAACATACACATGAATGCAGCAGGAATATTAATCCAGAAACATCAGATAGAAGAGGAACACACTGACAGGGAACACTTTACGTGCAGTATCAGTACTTTTACTTTTCATGCTTTAAGTACATTTTGCTGATACTACTTACTACTTAACGTTTTGAATGCAGGACTGTTTCTTAGTGGAGTATTTTCCCAGTGTGGTATTAAGGATCTGAATACTTCTTCCACCACTGTACCTGATAAAGGTGAAGAGCATCAGTGACAGTAAAATAAATGAGGCAGCTGTAGAGATGATGAAAAACGTGTTGCAAACATTTAAAGACCCTGACACACCAACCCGACGGCCGACCGTCGGCAGAAAAGGCAGTCGGACTGATCATTCGGCTCCCGTCGGTACAAAAAGTGCCTCCGAAGCGACGCCAACTTGAGCGTACGTTCTGCACGTGTGCGAGACATAATCTCCATAACAGCAGGCTGGGCTAATCTGTATTGTCGCCCAAAAACTGAAAACCAGAAATGACGAACATGTCACGTGGGTCTGGCTTCTCCCGAATTTCAACGCCGACCATAATGGCGGCTCGTTCGGAATACGATCTCGTATTTTACGAAAATAGTTCACCAAAACGTGTTTCTGAAAATATTTGAAGCGAGAAATAGGCCATGCAGTTGCTGAATCTGTCTGTTTTTTTGATCGACAAAGGTCAGTTTGAAAGATTTTCGTCAGATTTTGAGAGGCGTTCGTCACGCTCATCCCGCTCGTCATTTCCGGTAAGTGTTTTAACATAAGTGCACTGAATCGCTAGTCAAGGGCTAGCACTCAACCAATCAGATTGGTCATTGAGTCCGACAGCCCACTGGCCGATTCAACAAGTTAAATCGGCCCAAATTAAAGCCGACGGCTCCTCCGACTGACGGCGGCACCGAACACACCGAACAGACTCGAGTCACCGACCTCGCCAGACTGTCCGACGGCCGATAATCGGGTTGGTGTGTCAGCGCCTTAACAAGCACAATGTACACATACTGTACACAGTCACATGACAAGCAAGATATGTGAGCGTAGCAACACAACAAATGAGTGAAGAAAAAATAAAACCGTAATCCAAACCAGATGAGAAGAGATTTAGCCAGGCTACAGTTATTCACAAAATGGTACAACTAACCAATCCCAGACTACTCTAGATCAAACCATGGGACAGACTGTCTTCCAGTTGTTTTGCTCTCAACTTTACTGACATTTGCTGAGCATGTTTCCTGCACCCTAAAGACAAAGACCCCATAACTCCAAATTAAAGCCATGTGCAAATTCCACCCATGTTTTTCCCCTCCAATCACAGCAGAGGTGGAGCTGTAACGTCCTACAGCTCTTTCATTCCAAAGTCCTCAACTGTGCATGCACTATAAGATGGGCACACACACATGCACATAACAGTCAACATATGCATTTCCACATTCCAACACAGACGTGCTCATGCATTCTTATGCAAACACACGTAATGTATAACAGAGTTCAGAAATGGGTCAGTAACGTACAAAATCACATACAATATTAACTTGCTCACAAACACGCTATAATGTTATTTTTAGATGACTTTGCCATATTTCAAAGTTCACACAGGAAGTTTAAGTTTGCAAAACTATAAATATTAATAATAGTAATATTGAGATATATAATCATATTGTGTGTTTTGCTTATATTTACATAGTAAATTACATACTTTTTGTTTTGTTTGGTACAGAACCTTTTAACAGAGAAAACGGCTTTTAACAGCCATCTCAATATTTTAGAGTTGAAAATCTGATAAAAAATATATATAGGTTGATTTTTTTTATTTTTTTTTTAACATAAACCCAAAAAATAAACAACCACTCTTGATAAGGATCCTTTGAGTTTGGTAAGCACATAAGTGTGATAGAGAGAAATACAGAGTGGGACATTGTACTGCTGAATAATAAACTCATCGGTGCCCTCTGGTGGACAAAATATGTAATAATAATAATAATAATAACTGTGTTGAACATATCTTTACTGCAACTTCTCGTTAGTTATCAGCTGACATATACAGCGCTGTGGAGACACGTCTGGCAACACGAGACTAGTTATAAGCTAATATTTGTCTCATTATTTTTCGGTCAGAGTCTAATTGTTCCTTTATGAACTAGCCTACCTCTGTAAAGTCTGTAACCACTGCTCTGATGTAAATACTCTGGGGTGTGCTTCCCTTCACACATGCAGAAAGACATCTGAGGCTTGTTTAACACCTGTCCCGCAAAATGGCTGACCTTCCTTTAGGGTGTTTTACCTCCAACCGTCCCTGGCTCGTCTTTCCTATCTGCGCTTGCATGTCCTTCTTTGCAGTAAGACAAAAGTGAAAAACTTCAGACTCTCCTTGTTCATAGCAAGACCAATAAAGTTACATATAAAACAACCTGTATATCTATATGCACTCACATACCCATACATATTTATACTACAGTCTATACTCTATATATCTTATCTAAAGTGTACACAGTATATATATCATACTGTTAGGGAAATTATGATACATACTTTCCCTCTTGTTATTTATTAAACTGTTTGCATAGAATACAATTATATTCTCTCTCTCTCTGTTAAATTAATTGTGGATGTGTGTGGATATTGTTAGGCGGAAACTGACTCCTTGTTCAGTTCTCAAGTAAAATGAACTTTGATATAACTTCAGTGGTCCTGTCTATTATTTGATAATGTAATTATTCTAACACATACCTCCAGCTGTTTATTCTATATGTTTACTATGCTATGACTTGTACTTATACTTGCACTATGTATTTTGCCTACTGCAACACATGTTCAAATATAGTCTATAATTCACATACTGTTTATTCTACAATCTATATTTCTTCTATACATACTGTATTTATTTTGTATGTACATTACTTTGCACTTCACTGCTTTTTGTACTTCTGCTTGGATGCTAAACTGCATTTCGTTGTCTCAGTACTTCAACAATGGCAACAAAGTTTAATCTAATTATACATTTTATTATATAGATGCATGCATTTTGAGACAATGACATCTCTCTTCCTGTCTTTCCTCTGACTCTAGCATGTTTTTCCTTTTATTTTACCTTCCCATAAAGTTGGGGGACTCACAACAGACCGATTAGATTAGAGAACGGTCCAAATTAAAGCAGCAGAAGCCAAGATTTCTTGTCTTTCAGTCTAAAGTATGTGTCAAACTGGGCTTTATGTGAAACATTGGCAGAATGCCCCTTTAAAAAAGAGGAAAATTGATTGCTCATGAACATTTTTTTACTGCTCATGTCTCCAGAGCTTATGTAAGGTTATTATACTTCTGAAAATGTTTCCTGCATTGTCTCATATCTGCTTCTGAGTAAATGTTAACCCATGCAGACAAAGACACTAAATATAGTGGTGAAGAGTGGACCTCACTTACACAAGTATGTAGGTAGGTTGCCAAGTATGTGAAATGACATGCATGCATGGATGCAGTCTTATAGTTGCTGTTATCTGCCATCTAGTGGCACAATAGGAACACTACAGAATTTGCTCCAAGCCTATAAACTTTAATTATATTGCCACAATGCTACCAAAGTATAATTTTGTATTTGCTGGTACAAATAATTACTGTCAACTGCTAACTTAATATGCTAATGTAGTAATATTTGATGTTACTGTTAACTTGTGTCAACTAAATTCTGAACATTTCTGTAAAATCTCAAATTGGTTAGGTGGAGACTTTTATTTTGAAAGGTAGGCTACTACTGGTACTCATAGACTGTAAATATTCATATTAACAGTCTATGCTATTACTACACAAACTAGGCTACTACACTACAGGCAGTGGGGGGAAGTAATTAAGTACATTTACTCAAGTACTGTACTTAAGTACAATTTTGAGGTACTATTGTGCTTGACTTGACTATTTCCATTTTAAAGTGTTTATAGGGTTTAAAATCAAACCAGTATGTACAATCTGTTATGTAGAACGAGTACTTTTGATACTTTAGGTACACTTAACAGTTACTACGTTCACCATTGGTATGCCTATTTCAATGTAGACACTTAATGTTCATAATGTAACGTTATAACGTTAGCTATAGCTAACGTTAGTATTATCAGTGGGTTTTTAGGTAGAAACAACAACTTACTTTACTTTGCACAGATGCAAAACCAGAAATTACACAATAGCTATGTTTGCCCACTTTTAGGCGTTGGCCTGCTGCTTCATGTTTGGTAATCCTCTCAGAAAAATGCTGGAGATCCTGGAAGCCTGTCCTTGCGGTAGGCTACTATTCCCTCCGAAGAATATCGCACAAGGGAAGCAGAAAGGCGTCCTCTGACCATTGACATATATGCGTCTGACAAGCTAGCAGTTAGCCATTTTGTGCAGGAGAACCTCTCCACATTTAATGTAATTAATTCTTACGAGAGGTTTGGTTTATAACAACAACCCACGACTGGTGGACACCGAGGTGTTTAAGATCATTTTTTTCTTTCAAAGGCAGATTAAAGAATGTGTGCTGTAGAATATAATCCACATGTTCATGGTGACAAGTATCTTCTCTAAAAGAAATACTAACGGCTGACTGACAACGACACGAATACTTAGCAAACAGCCAATCAAATTTCAGCTGGCCAGTGGCTTTGGGGGCATCGCTGAGCACTTGACCAATCAAATTTCAGCCGGCCAGCAGTGGTTTTGGCATCACTGAGCACTTGACATTTTGAGCTTGACCCGTAGCGGCCGTTAAAACAACATTTTAAAACTATTACAGCCAGTCACTTACCTTAACATGTATAATAATGATAGATAGCAGTTTCTATGTCGAAAATTAATCCAGAATTAGATTCATTTTCTAAATTACTAACACTTAAATCACACTCCACCCCGCTGTCAGCAGGTGGCGCTTTGCCATGGTAAGTATTCTGTTTGTTTGTTTTCTAATGGCGTTTTTCCATTACATGGTACCTGCTCGACTCGCCTCGACTCGGCACACTGTGCGTCCGTTTTCCATTGCAGATTTTAGTACCGCCTCAGCGTGGCTGGTTGTTATATGCCTGCTCGACGCACACACACCAGCGCACAATTATAAACATCAGGCCACATGAGCTTGTTTTACAGTTTTGTGGAGGCTCCACGCAGAGCTTTCGCCATAGCCTATGTAAGTGGCCTGATGTTTATACTTGTGCACTGGTGTGTGCGTCGAGCCGGTCATGTGTGTGTGTACTAGGCTACGGCGAAAGCTCTGCCTGGAGCCTCCGCAGAACTGTAAACAAGCGGCGCCGCAGAAAACTGCCTTGACCTAACGCGACACACACACAGAACGTCGAAGGTGTGTTGTTGTTGCCACAGCCAGATGACACAATTACTTTCAAATGAAGCTAGAGGCAGCAAAAAAAAACACAGCTGGCTAAACTATTTAAAAATAGCGGGTTTGTTCAGGACACCCCCGTCTGTCGCTTTCACGTCACCTTTTCGGCTCGCCTCAGCTCGCTTGGAACCTCGACTGAGGTGATACTAAAAAAAGTACCTGTTAGCAGGTACCAGGTACTTTTTTTCGTAATGGAAAACCAAAAAAAGCGAATAGAGTCGAGGCGAGTCGAGCAGGTACCATGTAATGGAAAAGCGCCATAAGTTAGCCTACTTGTCGATACATGTGTTGTTCTTGTAATTTTTCTGTTGCTTTGGCACTTTAATATGCCTACTTCTGCTTTGGATAAATAAAGTGTTATCTTACGCAACTGTAAAATCCCGCCAATACACCCGCACCTTTGATCTCAGAACACTAGCTACACAGTTTAGTTCAGGTATTAATGTGCTAACCGACAACCATGGCTGAGGGATACAGTTGGACTCTTTATTAATCGTTAATTATGTGTTTGATTTGCTGTATCGCAATGCGTCCTGTCTGAAGTGAGTGCCTGACAAACTACCTGTCGCAGCTCAGGTGAGTATGAGCCATATGATGAAAATACAACTGAAATGAAGTAATCGTGTAACAAACGTGCGTTAACATGACTTATCATAATTCAGCGCTTTCCTGTCGAGACAAGATGGTGAGTCAGTGTTCACCTGAGCTATACCTGTCTCACAGTCTGGGAGGACAACCTGTCTCCTTTTTGCTCACTCCTGTAACAATCAATTAAAGCCAACTAAACTTTACTTAAGTACAATTGTGAGGTGCTTTATACTTCTACTCCACTACATTTTAGAAGCCAATGTTTCACTTTTTACTCCACTACATTTATTTGATAACTTTAGTTACTTTTCAGATTCAAATTATTGATACAAAATATAAATCTACTAAAAAAAAAAAAAGATGATATATTATTGTGGATGAAATGCCCGGAACTACACATTAATGAATCAATATTTATAATCCAACAATATCATATAGCCTATATGACTGAAATGGACCATTCTGCATAATGAGTACTTTTACTTCTGTTGCTACTCTGGTGCTATTGATGCTAATACTTTTGAATGCAATTACTTGTACAACAGATTATTTTTACATTGTGGCATGACTACTTTTACAGACGTAAAAGATCTGAGTACTTCTTCCACCACTTAGCCTTAGCTGTGCCTTGTTTTTAGTGCTACTTTGCATGTGTCTGACATTTCTCCAGCTCATTGCCGCAGCTTTATGATATCATAAAATCTCACAAGTGACTTTATGTGTTGGTCATTCTGCTTAAAGCGTCCTTAAAAAAAGACACTGGCAAACACATCTCTTATCACTTTCTTACAACACGATAAACCCTTCAGATGTAGGTTAACAAAGACAGTTTGTCTCTGGCCATATAAATACACATTTTGGACCCAAGCTTTTATCAATCAAACGGTTTGGATTTCTTTGCGATGAGCGTTATAGCCTCATAGAGATTCTGCTGGGATGGCTATAGACTCCAGGTGTACTCCAGTGATGTAATATTATAAAGTTGGGGAACTTGCCAGATTGAGAAATAATTGTCATAATCAAAGCGGCAGAGGCTGAGAAGTCTTAAAAATCGGTACCTCCCTGACTCCCAACCCAGATGACTTTTCTCAGACTTTAGAATGCTCCTCTAGAGCCACAGAAAACTGATGGGTGAAATTGGAATTCCCCAAACTGTATTACAACATGAACTGTGTGAGTATTACAAAAGTCGTGATTGTCTTGTGATTCTCTTTTTGTTGAATTTTAACCAAGAATGCACCAAATAAAACAATAACTGATGCAACAAGGGGCAGTTTAATGAGTATTATAATAATAATAATACAAATAATAATCCGAACAAACAACAAAGCGGACAGATTACTATCATATTTAAATTTGTGTGGAAAGACATCAATAGTCTCCATCTTTTTGGTTGTTTTTGACCTGTCAGCAGATTATCTGAACATTAAAACGGGTTGAACAGATGACTGTGTGAACATAACAGGGGACTCATCCTTTCTCTTTCCTAATGACACTGAGTCACCACACAGACGCTGATTTACACTGATGATTTCATAGCTGGTGATGAGTGTCCCTTCTGCACGCACTGTGGCATCTGTTTAGCTTATTGTCTAGCCTATAACATGTAACTGGGTCATATGGGATAATGAAGGCAATGGACTTGCTGTATTGTGTGTCACATGCACTCTTTAATAGGTGGGGTGTAGCTGAGTAAATTTACACAAGTACTGTACTTGAGTACAAGGTATTTGTAGGTAAACTTCAAATTATCTGACCCATCCCTTTAAGTGCTGATGTTTAAAAGAGAAAGAAAAGTTCAGTTCAAAGGATACATATTACATACCATTTTCACTTTCATACTTGTATTTTGTGTTTCTGCTAGACATGTTTATATGCTTTAATGTTCAAAAAAACACTGTATTTCTCATACTGCCCTTGGCTGCTGTGTTCACCCTATATAGCAGCACTTTCTACCGTTAAAAGTCACAGGTAAAGGCTTCTAAACCAAATACTACACAACATGTTCCGGCAGGAATGGGACTCGAAATTGGGGATATGTAAACAACATCTGCAACCAAGATTACAACTATCACTGGCGTCAGCATGTAGCTACATGTGACAGGGTATGTAATGTAAAGACTGCAGTAGTAGAGCAGATGACCATATATGGAAAACCGGCTCGGTATGACATCAAACGGAGCCAATAGTAAAAAAAACAAAACATTTTTTTGAAACCGGAGCTTTCAGAAAAGTGAGAAATCTGAGATTGTGGCTCAGAGGGATTTCTTTTAAATGCATTTACTTCATTATTTGACGCTGTGGCCAGGTTTAACATGGACATCTGACATTCTAACATTATAGATATGACAAGAAATACAGAAAAGCGTAATAGTTCTCCTTTACGTGCGAGTCCTCACTGCTTTACCCATCCACACCTCCCAGCCATGAAACCTGTTGGTGAAACGGAAACTAACTTTCACTTTTACCTTGAAATTCTCAGGAATCTTGAGTACAGTTGGGATTTTCCAAAGTGAGATGAGGCCAGCCCTTCTTCACAGCCATCATGTGTTTGGGATTAGACTGACTTTGTTAACGTGACGCTGATGGAGCTGAAAGTCTTTAGGGCCACCACAGAGCTATGGTGGTAAAAGGGAGAATAGAAGAATAATTTGTGTATATAACTGGTAGTTGATTTTTGATAATTAATTGAATGAAGTTTTTTTTTTTTTCAATCAAAAATACCAAATATTTGATGGTTTTGGGGTCTCATACAGAATGTGAGACTTTCGCTGCAAGTTAGCAAACGTTAGCTTGCTACTTCCACCCACCCAACATGCCTTCATGTTACGCAGAAAATTTGCCGGTTCGTCTAGCACTAACCAGGGTTCAGAGAGCGCTCTGACGTTACGATCTTTAAATTAAATTTCACGGTAGAACGTTAGTTTATTAACGTTAGTTTATTAACGTTAGTTTATTTTGTAATGTGTCGGTTTACATCAATCTTTTAAAAGACATGTTTATGATGAAATAAATACACCTAACACAAGTAATGTTGGTTATGTATGTCGTTGTACATATTTGCCATGTTTGCCAGCTTATAGACATGTGCAAAAATAGATATTCCAATGTGTTTTTTAGAGGGAACATTCAAAAGTCATTTTTGGCCAGTTTTGACACAATGTGTATTGGATTGATCAGATGAGATGGAAAAATGAGAAGAGCCTTCTGTGTGTGCGCTTTCACAGTCGTTTGTTTGCTTTTCTCACTACCATTTCAATTCAACGGCCCAAAAAAGGCAGACAAAGGCCGACAGGTGGCAACGGGGCGGGACACACTGCAAACACTAGGACGCCGTCAGCCCAACTTCGGCCAGCGGTGTTCTTGGTGTGTCAGGACCTTAACTCTTCTTCCAGGCAATGAACAAAGATGCAAGGCTGCATTCACACCAAATCAGCAAAAACATCAGTCCTTCCATTGTTTAAAATATGGGTAGTGCGTTAAGGCAACACATTCAAACTCCCATCGCGTAAAATATGGACGCTTGGTCAGGTGCCTTTTGCGTTGTTGACGCTAAATGTCTCCTTTAGCGTCATATCTAAGCACGCTTTATCTAAGGGCCCAGACACACAGAGCCGACGGCCAGACATGGCAGAAAAGGCAGTTGGGCTGATCAGTCTCCCCAAATTGGTCAAAAAAGTGCCTCGGAACACACCAAAGCGACGAGACGTAATACGTCTCCATAACAGCAGGCGGTGCTAATCTGTATTGTGAAAAAATGAAAACTGGTAGTTGATTCACGTCACGTGGGTCTTGTTCCAGAAATTCAAAGACAGACTGTCATGGCGGCTTGTTCAGAATGCGATTTCATATTGTACTAAAATAGTTCACCGAAACGTGTTTCTGAAATTTTTTTAAACAAGAAATAGGCCATGCGGTTGCTGAATCTGTCTTCGTTTCAGATCACCAAAGGTCAGTTTAAAAGATTTTCGGCAGATTTTGAGAGACTCTAGTCACATTCATTCCGCTCCCCATTTCCGGGTTAGCACTCTACCAATCAGATGGGTCATTTGAGCCCGACTGCCAGCACTGCTCGCCCCGCCGATTATACATGTCAAATCGGCCAAAATGAAGGACGACGGCCCCTCGGATGGACGACGGCACGGAACACACCGAACAGACTCGAGTCACTGACCTCGTCAGACTGTCCAACGGCCGATTATCGGCTCTGTGTGTCCGGGCCTTAAATGTGCTTGGTCTGGACTATTGGCGTTACTTTTGACGCAGTTAGGTTAAGGAAAAGGTCGTGGGTGGGCTTACGTTTCCATGACACGCGGGACAAGAACGGGATGGTTGGGTTCAGGAAAAGAATAACGGGACGGTTGAGTTTAGTAAAAGAAGAAAGCGACGGTTGGGTTTAGGAAACGTGACACGCGGGACCTGATCCCCGATCTCCTGGGTGAAAGTCCTGTGTTGTTTGACCCATCCACCACCCCAACCAACCTCCCTACGTGGATTTTCACCCCTTTCATACTACTCGCTACCGTTTTAGCTCTTAATGCTACGTCATCTTTAAACGCCGTGTAGCTGCTGCTCTCCACGGTGCGTTCTACACACACGCTGAGGGGTGCTTTTTGTGTCGTATCTGACGCTGACAGCCACTGCCCAAACGTCCGTATTTTACCAGTTCGGAGTGAGAACGGGTTGGTTAAGGCTGTGGCGTTGGTGAAGGCAGGGGATGCCGTAAAAAAACAGCGATCAGACAAAACGCAATCAAATGGGCAATGATTTGTTGAATCTTCAAATAGTCGTTAAATTACAAAAAAATCTAATAGTTTATTTGACTATTGTCTTATCTTTTACAAATATATTTTACCTTGTTTTTACCACTATCACCGGTAGAATGTTGTGGCACGTTTGGATTGGCTCTTTTCCCCAGAGCATGTGATTGGGATGCGTGAGTTGAGCCGGGGGCGATATTGAGCACAGTGGCCTGGAGCGGGGAGCGTAAATGATCACCGCTCTCATTCTCTGCAGGGCAGTATATCATGTGCTACAGCGCTGTGAGATGGGCTAGATGCTACTGTACAAACAGGGATGATCTTTGAAGAATGGTTGAAGTGAATATCGAGAAAGCAAAACCTGGGTCAATGTACATATGGGTGTGTCGGTATTGTTTAAAGACCTAAAAATACGCAAACATATCTAGGGTTGGGTACCGAAACCCGGTTCCACTATGGAACCGGTTCCTACACAACTGGTAGGAATCGGACCGGATTAAAACGCAAATTTCGGTTCCTCATTTCAGTTCCACTTAATGTGTCGACTGAAATATTTTCCCTCTGTCGCTGCGAAACAGACGTAAAAATATCACACTTTCTCTGTAGTCTATTGTTAGCTAGCTACCGTAAATGTAGGCTACTTTTAAAATGCTATATTTTCCCTCTGGGCCCACCAAAACGGACGTAAAAGTATATTACGGCTAACACATCTATAAAAGAGCCTTTCTTTGATGTCATTTTTTAATCGGTTTAGGAATCGGAATCGTTTTAAAAGTACTGGTCCAGCATCGGAATCGTAAAAATCCAAACGATACCCAACCCTAAACATATTCTTTTAATCTAATTTTGATAGATGGTTATTTTTATACACAAAACACAAACTTTTTAAGCAGCATCTAATTTTTTTTTCAGTGTATTCATCCAGGATTGGGAATGAGTCACATCCTCCGAAGTCCTGACCTCGTGAGAAAGTAGGCAGTCATCTGTAGTTCACTCAACTTCCAGGAATCCAGTGTGGGATTCCCCCCTCCCCCTCTCAGCCCTCCCCCATCTGCCATGTTGGCTGGCTGCTTGCCTCACATAACTCCAGGCGGCTCTGTCTGTGCTCACACTGGACCCTGCTGATTGGACGAGTGTGGAGAGCTCATAGCTGCCAGGTGGAGGTGAATGCTGCATAATTTTCTGAGTTAAATGGGAGTGGTGGGAACTCCTCCTACTTCCCTGTCTACTCAAAAGCACCGGTGGCAGCAGCTGAGGAGATAAAAAGAGAAGGAAATACACAAGTAGCGGCCTACTAAACACACACCAGGGAGAAAAACAGCTGTGATAGTCACAGGTAGGCGGTTTTAAAATGTGCATTCTCTTCTTTTTTTTTTTTTTTTACGTGATGAAGTGAAAACAATGTCAGATTAAGTTCTTTTTTTTTTTTAACCGTGTGTTTCTTTGAAGTTTGAAATCATTCATGAATTTGTTTAATCTTTTTAAAATTAGAAATCAGGCTTCCAAGGCACCCTGTCATCTTCTTTTAACCTCAGGGTAAATAGTTGGTGAACTGTGGCCCTTTTGTTGCCTTTTGACACACAACTTAAAAACTTTGCATGAGTCTGTATCAGTTTTACATGCTGCTTTGTTTGTAATCCAAACCTTGTGACAGAGAAGACTGTAGTCCTCTCAGTCTTCCTTCATTTGTATTTGACCTGGTATTAGAGTATTTGATGTGTGGTGATGATGGAAGTTTGAGATGACTGCAGTGTACGGACATTTAGCTATAGCTGAAACGGTTGGTCAAATAATCCAATTAGTCGACAGGAAATGGATAAATGGAAACAGTTTTGAGAATCGATAGTTTTCTAAAAGTCATTTATGTCGCTGCAAAGCCAAACAATGGCTGTTTCCAGGATATCAAATGTGAGGATTCACTGTTTTTCCTGACATTTTTTTAACAAAATCCATTTGGGGTTTTGGACTTTTGGTCAGACAAAACAAGACATTTTGAAGCCCTCAGTTATTCTCTTAATTTAAACAAAAGTCAACCGGGTTAATCGATAACAAAAAATGGCTGCGGCTCCGATCCATCTGAATGATCAGATGGGAAACTTCTCTCAATTGGGGAGCAACGATTCCCAAATTCTTGTGGTTGTGGAAATGAACCAACAAGTCCTAATTGGGCAACATCCCAGTGTGTGATGATTGAGTAATCAAACATTTGATGGTTGTGGCTCCTTGCACTAGATCATCTGCTGATCTATTGTCTTTAAATTGTAGAAAATGTTCGACCTTTTGGTTTGGACCTGGTTATTTAGACAAAAAGAGAAATCTTGAACACACGTTCCACTGTTTTCTGATGTTTAGTAGACCAAAAGATGAATCAGTTTATCAGGAATGGGGCATTTTTAATGCAGTTAAAAATGTTGCATTATTAGTTAAATAAATGTTATCTTAAACAATCCCAGTGGAACGCGTGTTTGAGAAACTAACGAGCCATAACATCCCACAATAGTCCACCTGCTGGGTGACGTCGAGACCCCGGAGGCTCTGCCGTCACCAACCCACTCCTCCACCACCATTGTTTAATTCATCCCGAGCGTGTATAACTCACAGATGAGTTATTTATTGTAAGCTAACAGTGCGTGTGTGTGTGTGTGTGTGTGTGTGTGTGTGTGTGTGTGTGTGTGTGTGTGTGTGTGTGTGTGTGTGTGTGTGTGTGTGTGTGTGTGTGTGTGTGTGTGTGTGTTGCAGGTGTATCGGTTGTCTTTTGGTAGTTGTCCTCAAGGCTCATTTCTGAGCAGAGTCACACAGGGAACAGATGGTCAATGGCTGTGTGACGCGCTCTATTGACTTTCTGACACAGAGGCCGGCCCATGCTGCGGTGACACTGACACACAGTCAAATGTGGAGTCTGGCAAAAATATATTGATTTCTGGGTCAGGTTTTGTACTGGCATACTGTAAATAAGCCTGAACTGGCATGTCTGATTTGATCTACTCTGACTTTAACTACGTGTGTGAAGAAAAGGGGTAAGTATGACATTTAGCAGTGTGTGTGAAGTGATATGTGAATTTAAATGTACAGAAAGGGTGTTTCTTACAGCTTAACCTCCAGTTTTAGAGCCGCGAAACTGCAGAGAAGGAAGTAAAATCAAAAGTGTACCACCAGTAGGTGTATTTGGCTCAACATGCTTCTTCTTTTCTGTGTCCTCTCAGCGTTACGACGTGTGTTCCTGGCAAGCTGACAAGACAAATTGATCGCTCAGACGTGCAGCAAAGATGGCCTCCGCCGCTCCGTTCAGCCGCAGACAGTGGGCGTCCCAGTCACTGAGGGTCACCGCCAAGGAGATGTCCATCGTCTCTGCGCGGGGTAAAAACAACGCCATCGCAGAGCGCTTTTCCAAGTAAGTCCAACCTTGGCTCACTCTGCCCCTCGGCCTTCGACCACGAGTTTAATTAATAATTCACCAGCAGCCACTCAGCAGATAAGTCTCTTTTTCTTTTTTCTTTTTTCTTCTGTCACCTCAGAATTGAGGTCATGGGTCTTCCTCACAAACTTTCTCGCCACCCAGCCGTTTCGAGTTTCCTCTTTTTGTAAAATGATCACACCATCAGCCACAACCAGTTACTCCAGTTGTGTTGTTTTCTGGTTCCCACACTTTACTGAGTTAAACCGAGGTGGCTTTGTCCAGGGCTTTCCCTCTTTCACCTGTTAAACATATCTCGTTACTCATTTGAAAATTGAGAAGGTGGTTGCATGTAGGGCTGCGCAATTAATCGCAATTATATCGAAATCGTAACCCTGACTAGTGCAATATCCAAATCGCGGGGACGACGACAATATTTGTTAAAGGCAAAATATGTGTCTAACCATTCTGAATGAAGTATTGTGGCGCTACAGAGACGTCCTAACCCTACAAATCCTATCCCACAGACTAAAGGAAAACATCTTTGTTTGGTACAGATTCTTGCAAAAATCACACTACATGACTTTAGTTAAAAAAAAAAAATAAAAAATTGTTTCAATAAAAATTAGGAATGATGATGATCCAAAAAATTGATAATTCCCTCCAATATCGTGAAACGTATCGCAATTGCAAAATCAGTCAAAATAATCGCAATTTGACATTTTCCTCATATTGTGCCACCCTAGTTGCATGGTGGGATGTTTCCTCTCTGCACTTCCTCCGTCTAACCACTAGGGGTTAGTCCTTCTGTTTTTAAGGGAAAACAGTTGGATGATTTTATTTTTTTTTTCCTCCGTGTGAATAAGAAATAGACCAATTTTGTTTCAGATGATGTTTGATATGGAACAACATCAGGACTTTTGTCACTGATCCACATCTGTAAAATGCATAATTTTGCAACATACTAACACATTCTCAAAATGTACTTTTTATTGTTTTGTTTTAAATGAGACCATTTAAACTAGGGATTAACTGATACTGTTTTTTTCAAGGCCGAAACGTAGTAGTAGTAGTAGTAGTAGTAGTAGGGGCTTTTTAACTGTATTAGATGGTGACAGTAAATAGACGGGGTAGTGGGGAGAGAGCTAGGGATGACACGCAGCAAAGGGCCGCTCCAAAGGACCTACATGAGGCGCACGCTCTACTGAGTAATGGATAATCGGTCTATCACTAATTTAAACAAGTGAGATGATACAGAGGTCCCACCATGACTGTCTGGATAGGAAAGATAACAAAACGCATGTTTTTTTTTTTTGTTTTTTTTACATTAGTAAAATACTAAAGTTTTAGCTCTTCTGGTCTCTTGAAAATTCTCCTCCAGTTAAACAATTTGAGAAAACTTTGTCCATCCTCGATTGCGAGCGGAGGAAAATACACGAGGAGAGAGGAGTCAAGGCAACATGCATTTACCAAATTGAGACATCCGTGCTTCAGAGCCGTCATTTTGCACAGCTGCATCCGTCCACTGTTATTGTCTCTGTCACATGAGCATAACTGCATTTATGATAACTTGCATATTTACTTAAATTCAATTCACAACGTGGCATAATGTGACAAGAATGTACGGCTGTCATGCGTTATTTTATTTTCACGGGTGCCGAATAGACTTCCGCAAAGAAAAACGCCACTGCATCACAGCTCCTCCTCTGCATTTTAGGAATTACGACATTCTTTAAGTTTAAAAGCAGAGGTGAAACCAAACATTGAATCCACTTGTCACTTCCTGTGCTGCGTCCTGTGTGACTTAACGTAGGCCAAAGATTTTCCATTTCTAACACATAAAATCATTTAATGTTTTTGGAGAGGAGCATAGTTATTTCATGTTAGTTTCCTGGGTGTGTACAGCAGGATAGTGTAGGACCAGCAGTTTGTGATGATGGGCGGTCTGACCAGAAAAGTTTTCCTGTCTTCCTCCTAACTTCTTCTTCCTCATCCTCAGGTACCAGATGGCAGCAGAGGAGGGAAATGCAGAGAAGAAGAAAGCGGTAGGTAACTTTTTATTCACTATGAAATGTGTCTATTCACTCCTTCACAGGGATGGAAGAGGTATTCAAATGCTTTGCAGTAGTTGCAAGTAAAAGTATCAATACTACTATAAGTTAAAGTCCTGCATTCAAAATTTAAATAAATCCGTAGGGGCGTAACACAGTGGTGGGAGAAGTATTCAGATCCTTTACTTATGTAAAAGTACTAATACCACACTGTAAAAATACTCTGTTACAAGTAAAAGTCCTGCATGCAAAATGGTACTTAAGTAAAAGTATGCATGCATCATCAAGAAAATGTACTTCAAGTATTAAAAGTAAAAAGTACTCAATGCAGAAAAATCCTCCCCATTTTAGAAAGTGGAAAGGATCCAAACAGTTGTGTATTTAATGGTCTAATCACTTCAGCTGGGCTTGTAGGCCCTTTTTTATATTGTTGGCTAGTTTACTTTATAATTAAACATCATATTTTATAAACCGCATGTGTTTTGTGTGCAAAAATCTTAATGTGTAAAGTAACTAAAGCTGTCAGATGAATGTAGTGGAGTAAAAAGTACAATATTTCTCTCTGGAATGTAGCAGAGTAGAAAGTGGCATGAAAAGACTCAAGTAAAGTACAAGTACCTCAACATTTGTACTTAAGTACAGTACTTGAGTGAATGTACTTAGTTACATTCCAACACTGGAACTATACTGTGCAAATTGTAATTGCCGATTTACATGCTAGTTAATAGAGCTGATTGAGGAGGACTTAATTTAAGATACTTTTTATAAACTGTGTCGGTCAAAGACCCTGCACACCCTTGGGTATTAACTTTTTGTTTTTTACCTGATGTGTTATATTTTTTTTTCTCAGGACTGTGTGGGCACACACAGACAGGCTCACATGGATTCAAATCCTTGCTCACTCTCCTGTTATTGTTTTGCAAGACAAGCTACAACTGAATCCTTATCAGTGCGTGGAGTTTTATAATCCCAGCATAGTCCACCCTGAGAACATCTGATCAGCCACAAATCACCTGTATGGGCATGTAGGGCCTGTAGTTTTATTATAACGCATCGTATTGTAAAAGTTCATCATGTGTCTTGTATGTCAAATCAAAGTAGCTAGTAACTATAGCTTTCAGATAAATGTAGTGCACTGTCCCTCCTAAATTGTGAAGTCGAAAGTAGCTAAAAATGGGGGGGGGGGGGGAAGTAAAGCACAGTTCTTGAGTAAATCTACTTGTTTACGTTCTAGTGTGTATGTATGTAAGCATTGCAAAAGATGCTCCTGAGATTTGTTTGTTAGTTGAAAGAAAATAGCAGAAAACTGCTCATTGAAATGTAACTTGGTGGGGCCTTTTTTTTTTTTTTTTTTTATATTCAATTCACTGTTCAATTTCGATGAAAGAGTTGGAAATGATTTCATTTGTTTTAAATTCAACAAGCAATTTTTTGTATTTTAGCAGAGTACTGAAAGTAGCAGAAAGGCAGAACTGAGTACTTTTTATTTATTTATTTTTTTTAATTTCTATTTTTTATTTATCGCAAGCAAAATCGTTATCGCAGGATTCAACAACATTATCGCATCTTGCTTATTTGGCTCCTATCGTGCAGCCTTATTACTTTCACCACTGCCTCTCTGCAGTTTAAGGCTAGAAAATTCTTTATTTAACCTAAGGTGAGACATCTGTTGTTCAGCATCTCCACACACAGCAGCAGCAAACTTAGGTGAGCCGTATTGGCATCGGCTGTCATGCAGCGGTGGTAACAAGACGCCCCCGTCCCACCTGATCTGTGTGGGAAGGCTTGTTAGACGCTGTCACTGTGGGGATCGAGCACAGCAGGGAGGGTGTGCGGGGTCAGAGCGCTTCTTTACAATCTCAGGTCGGCATGTTGCTTTTACTTGAGCACAGCCACATCTTCATCCCCTTTATGGTTATTGGTATGAATTTGATTAAACGAAATCAACAAGCTTCACTCAGATTATCTGATTTTTATCAATCTAATTATGTTTTAAAAGGGCATTTAAAACTCCCTTTTGTTTCTTAAACTTCTGCTTTTTTTTGTACTGCTAGTCACTTCCCAATTATTCTTAATGCAGCCTGTTTATGCAGATATCTTTTTACAAAGATCTTGTGTTCTGTCATGTTTTCTACTAGGGGTGAATGATTTAGAAAAAAAAAAAAAAATCAAATTGCCATTTTTCTGCCAGATACTGCAAATAGGATTCGATTCGTGTTTTTTTTTTTTTTTTTTTTTTAAAGGTACATATTGCACCTTCTACGATCATGTTAAATAAATTAATAAAGAATCCACTGAAAATAGGACACACTCATCATTCCAGCATGTATCTTGGAACAAAAAAAAACGGTAAATGTAATAATGACAAGGGGAACAAAAATATTGACTCAAATATTACAACATTCAACTAAATAATTCACATTAGCCAATCGCATTCTTTCAAATTTTGATTTGGACACTATTAATCGATCAGCCCTAACTTCTACTGCATTGACGTTTTGTACAGACATTCATGGTCCCCAGAGAATGAATCTTAATGACTTTAGTGATCCTGACAACTTTCCTCCAGCGCCATCATCAGGTCGACATTTGTAGTTTTTGAGTAAAATGTGTTGGTTCAGACATTAATGCCTCCCTCAGGTTGACTCCTAAGACAACAGGACTTTTTTTTTTTTTTTTTTTTTTTTTTTTTTTTTTCTTCCCAATTTTCCCTCCTGCTAACATGCCAATCTGAGATGATGTCAAAAATGGTAACTTCTAAACATCAGCATGTTGGTATTGTCTTTGTGAGCATGTTAGCATGCAGACGTAAGCAGTTAGTTGCTTCCTGAGTACAGCCTCACAGAGCTGTTAGCATGGCTGGACACTAGGGCTGTGCTAAAGAAAAATCGATTCGGCCATATAGCGTGACGTACACCTTGCTGACGCTCAATGGTGTTTTTTTTTTTGCCTCAAACGGCGCCTTCCAGGCAGCTAATCTTAACCCTAAACATAACCATTGCCGCGCTGCCTGGGAGGAGATGTTGGGGGCAAAAAAACACCAAAGACCCTTGCTGACATCACCCATGATGCAGTGCACAATAGGTGGCAGCAAAGGCCAATCCACATTACACCAACGGCACATGTTCCAAAAACTTAAGAATATTTAATTTACAATTATTAACAACTCTGGCATTGGAAACATTACATTTTACTTTTAAGATCTTGGGCCTGAATTAAATGTTTTAAGTTGTACGATCGGTGTTATAATTAAGAACAGCTGTTGGACATGATCATTTTTCAAAATCAACGTGTATTGCGATGCGTATCGTGGCCTCTGTATCGTGGGGCAATACCCACCGCTACTATCCACTCTTGTCTAGTGTTGCTGGTTACTTCCCAGTTAATTTTAATGCAGGACATTAGGCGGGGATTTTCTTTTTGTCTTTGCTGTCACTCCTGTGACTTGATGAAATGGTTCTGTAGCTTTTTTTTTTTTTTTTTTTTTTCTGGCACCCATCATCCTTCTGGCTAAAAGTAAAGTGAGTAGAGACAGGAAAGGTAGTCGAAGGTGTTACTATGGAATGCGGCCCCTAAAGCAAACATTGGATAGATACGAGTCAGGACGGCTTATCAGAACATTATTTATCCATGTTTAGTCTCCCTGCACTTCGTTGTGAAGGTTATTTTATTTTTATTTTTTTCTAGCACTCTTTTACCCTTTTTTTTTTAATTTATTTTGTTTCCCCTCATTTCCTAGACTTACTTTTCCTCTTTCCCCTCATTCTCTGTTTCTGATTTTCTCTCCAACCCCGCCCCTCGCCCCCCCTCACTCCCTCTCGGTTTCCTTCTCTCCTTCCTTCCCTGTGTGCTGTAGGAGGGGGGTGGGCTGGTTACTTCATGCTGCTCTGATCACTTCTCAAGGCGCTCACATCTGGAACAGCTTGTAGCCAGCCAGCACTCAACTCAAACACACAAATTTTAAACTCTCCAACGCCAACTGGACAGCCGGGTCTTCAGCGACTCTCTCTCGCTCTCTCTCAGGTTTTTACTTTCTACTCGTGGTGGTGTTTCTTTACCAGCTTTTTGTTCTGTATCCAGCATGATTCAGGTTCATAGACTTGCATGCTGAGCAGCTCTTTGTCTTTTGTGTTTCTGTTTCTCCTCCTTTCTTTCATAGCTGAAAGTGTTTGCTCTGCATGAATGCTAACATCTAGTTCAATGTGTGTGGACTGTGTTATATTTTAGTGTGTTATGCTTCATTCAGCAATTGGAGGATCAGGTGGTGTCCGTCCAACATTGATAGAATTCATTGAACAAACTAAAAGCAGATTCAGAGAGCGGCTAACATCCCTCAGTGTGTCGGTCTTCTCCGCCAAAGCTTTAATAGAAATAGTGAGTCATCGTTATTAAAGTGTTGGTGTGTGACTGTTTGTGTTGCTGGCAGTTATCTTCTCTGCCTTCTCACTACTCAGGCATCGTATGTCTTTTTTTACATGATTATATACTGCACATCTGCACCAGAGGACTTTAGACTACTGCTGTTAATCTATTAAGCTATTTAACTAGTTCACTTTATGTGAAACTGAACGGAGTCTTATCTTTGGGTTTTGACTGTTGGTCAGACAAAACAAGCAGTTTGAAGACCTTACCTTGAGTTTCAGGGACGTTGTAATGGATGTTTTTCACTTTTTCCAGCTATATTACAGACTTTTATGCGTAATCAATCTTTATCTATTGACACTGACACACAATAACTTAAAGGCCTCTTTTGTCTTTTAGATCTACAACCTGTTGAGTTAGAGCTGAAATAGCTTGATTCACTTTTTTTTTTTTTTCGCGATTTGACAAAAAACTAATTGGCAACTATTTTAAGTAATTTTTCAAACAAAAATGCCAAACATTGCATAGCTCCGGCTTCTCAAATGTGAAAGTGAGTTTCTGTACAATCAATTGTACCGAGAAAAAAATCGGCAGATTAATTCATAATGAAAATAATTGTTAGATCCACTAGAGCAACACATGGGTGTTAATCTGCCACTGAAAACAGTCCCCAACAAATGCACCATCGTTAAGTAACCTTTCATAAAAACTAGTGACCAGCTGTTTTGAAGAAGTCTTTTTAAATATTTGTGAGCCATTTTTAAAGATGTGTATCTTTAGTAGGAACCAGTGAGTTTGGAGCTGAGAGCCACAGACTGTGTGCAAGTATTGAGAGACGGGCTAACTCATGTTGGTTTTGGTCTTTTCATGAGATTTGGTGACAATGCCATGGCAGCCTTATCTTTGAAGCCTTGGGGCGCAGGAATTGACTGCATTTTAGGTTTCAGACTGAAAAGGAGTGTAAATAACAGCTGAGTGCTTTTTTTTTTTTTTTTTTTTTCTCTCTGCAGGTTGTAGAACCTCTTCCCTCCACACTGCGCAGCGGAAATCTGAGTGTTTTAAAGAAACGCTGGGAACAGCAGCAGCAGCCGTCATCCAGCCACAGAGCCCAACGTCAAGCCTGCAGCCTTGCCGACGCTCAGATCCACATCAGTCAACCCGCAGGCCCCAATCCTAGACCCACATCACAGATTGAGAACCAGCCAGACACCCTGAAAACCACCACACTCTCACTTGACCAGCATACTGAGCCGGAGACGCGGGTTCACTCCGAGACCAGCTCCAACCAGCTGCAGCCAGCTCAACGACAGGATCTGAGCGACATGGAGGAGAAGCCCAGCAGAGATACAGAGGGGCAGGAGGGAGCAGCAGCTGAAGTACCGGACTCTGAGAGGCCAAGTGTTCCCCTCAACAGCCTCAAGATGATGTTTGAGAAGAGAGAGAACCTGACCGACGAGGTGAGTCTTTTATCGGACTGTCACGGTGACCAGCAGGTTATGGCGTTTGTCCACATCGGAGTCAGAAGTTATGAGGTGTAACCGTATGAAGAGGGCACTTTCTTTAGTTTCATCTTGAGGCGGATTTATGCTTCTTCGGAGGCTCTACGCAGAGCTTTCGCTGTGGCCTACTTAAGTAGCCTGAAGTTTATATTGAAGTTTATTTAATGTGTCGCTACCAAGCCACGGCGGAGCGGACCAATCACAGTTGTTGCAGTCTGCGTCGCCGCAACGTGTAGTTACATTTCTTGAGGTGCAGGTCAGGCTACGGCATGGGGTCGGTATGTCCACGTACCTATATACATGCCCAAGGTGTCGATTTTAAGGCAGAAGCATAAATTGGCCTTCAGACAGAAAAATGATCATGATTGGTTTTAGTTTTAAGTTTAAAAAAAATAAAATAAAAAAAAAAAGTCAGCTTGTTCTCATTGAGGTCAGATCCCTCCAGTGCTGTCATACTGCTAGTCACATGGTGCAGCTTCACTTCACCATCCCTCGACAAGCAAACTCAGCTGACTTGCAGACATCCCCCTCGGCAAGCATGCTCCTACTCGAGGTGTGACATGTTAACAACGGCCATGCTGTATTTCCTCAACACAAGAGCGTCCATTTACGACAGGAAGAGAATATTACAAGCCATTATTTTTTTTATTTTTTTTTTTTAAAATGAACAACTTGCAAAACACTAAATACTTTGTCCTCTGCACTGTACATGATTGATCAGAAGAAAATGGCACCACAGTGATTTAAAGCTCCTACGGTCACGATTTTAAACGAACAATGGATCACTTATAGTGACTAACCCGCAAAAAAATGATCACTCATCTTCGCGGTTTCCTTTGCGTCTAACAGTTCATTGTTTTGGTTATTACGGCAATTTTGCCATCGTTCACTGTTGCTGTTCTTATAGGGCGTTTTCATCTTTTAGAAGAAGACACTTTATTGATCCCTGAGGGGTTGTTGTCTGTGCACATAACACACATACCAAGGCCTGAAATCCACAAATGGGACACATGCACTTGCAAGGGTACCTCTGCAAGGCTAACTCCATACTTGGTCCGTACAAGGACTGTAACCCTTTTTTTTTTTTTTTTTTTTTTTTTTTTTTTTTTTTTTTTTTTTAAATTGTGCATGTCTCAGGCTGTACCACCTAGTGTCATACGGTCTCTCCCCTGAGCTAGCTGCAACAGCAGAAAATACAGCATCTCTGTTCTCTGCAAAGACAAACTAAATTACCTGATTAATGCAACGTCACGTCTCCCGGCCATTTTTCACCGCAGAAAGCTGCTCCCTGACTGGCTAAAGCTAATATAGTTACCCTGAAGAAACAAGGCGTCTATCCCAACTAACATTACGGTTTGGAGCCGCAATGCTGGAAACGTAACATTAATCTACAACAGCAGTCTTATCCACCACACTCTCGTACTACTGTAACTGACTGGGAAACCAAAGTTTTCCCAAACTTGCGATCTTAAAGAGGCTGGCGGGTTCCTCCAACTCTAGTGTTTACAGCTTGTTTCTGTTACCCATAAGGGGACCAAACAAATCCACTGAAGGGAGTAAAGACAAAAAGGTGAAAGCAAACTTGCAATACTTGACTCTCTTTGAGTTTCCTTTTCTGGATGCTGTGAGATAGGAGCAGCTTCATTAGAGAAGTTCAGAGAGCAGACGGCAACTCCTGTATCTTGGAGCCAACCCCCCGGGCAAATGGCCACTCCTTAAGAATTTCTGCTCGTCCATTCCTGTAAATCTTTCTTCTTATGAGCAGGAGCATGTTTGTTTTTTTTCCCAGATAAGTCTGCCAGACGAGCAGGCTCCGACATTGCCCATCACCAAGCATGCGTGGAATGTCCTTTTTTTTTTTTTTTTTTTTTTTTTTTTTTTTTTTTTTAAAGATAAGGATGTTATTCTGTTATATTTTTTTGTGTCAACAAATTCAAAGAAAAGACCAAAACCAACATTGTTAGTCCGTCAATACTTTCTGACTTCCTGTCATGGGCTTTCAGCTCCAAAGCCCATTGGTTCCTACTGAAGAAGTGAATCTTAAATGTGTCACAAATATAACGTTTCAGCAATTTCCTGAAACGGCACGGTAGATTTTAAAAGAATAGTTTGACATTTTGGGAAATGCTTTCATTCACTTTCTTTCTGAAAGTTAGACGAGAGGATCAATTCCACTCTCATATCCCAATACTAAATATAAAGATGCAGCCAGTTAGCTTAGCTTAGCACAAAGACTGGAAACCAGGGGAAATGGCTAGCTGGCTCTGTCCAAAGGTAACAAAATCCACCTAAAGCTAATTAATACACATGTTGCATCTCTTTTATTAAAAAACAAAACAAAATCTGTACTAAAGAAGAAAGTGTGTTTGACAGGTTGTGGTTTTACTGAGTGTTATGTACTGTTCAGCCAGGCTAGCTGTTTGCAGTCTTTATGCTAAGCTAACTGTAGCTCTGGATTTACTGTACAGCTATGAGAGGGGTATCCATCTTTTTATCTAAGAAATGTATTTCTTCAAAAGTATTTCTTTTAACATAGGTTACTCAAACTGGAGTAAGTGCATTTTTTGGACTATTTTCAAAATCCCATTATTTTCTTACTCAAGATTTTGATTATCATCCGCAATGTTGTAACCGTCTAATATATAGACTGACCACAAGATGAGATTGTGAAACAAACTTGTATGCTCCTGTAGAAGCCAGACGTCAGTACGAAATCCACCTCCCTTTTTTTTTTTAAAAAAACCGGTTTTATTCACAATGTCATGGAGAAGTACTACACTTCCCACAATCCAACAGTGTAACAGAAGTCTGACTGGTGGACCTCACGGTTGCCATGGAAATGTTTACTGCACCCATGAATGGCTAGTGAAATGCTACCACTAAACTCTACTATAGAATTGTGACGTACACAGTCTTGTCCTTTTTTTTTTTTTTTGCGCCGAAATGTATGCCAAATGTTCTATGGTCACAATTTATCTCGTAGCTGGTAGGCTTGGTTACAGGCCTAAAACTCTTATGTGGGAGTAAGAATAAGAAAAGTACCGAATAGCTCCAGACTTCAACCCTGAGATAGTTTTTGTTGAGGTCTCATGAGATCAAGAACCAACAAGGTGTGGTTCTTGGCAAAAAAAAAAACCTTTTTTAAAAATGTATTTAAAAAGTGCTGTTCTAACAAAGACTTTGTTTTTCCACCGCTTTCACCATAACCTGACCTCCTACAGTATGGGGGGCGTTTTTAAAAAGTGAGATCAAGGAGCAACTCTGGGGAGTTGGGAGAGTCTTTTACTGCATGTTGCATGGTTGTCTTACCAAAGGAGGGATTGTTTTAGGGAAATCCTCCAGCAGTAATACAAGATCTGTACAGTTGTTGTACAATAGTGTCCACTGTGTAGCTGAAGCTGGGCCTTCTGCTTCCCTTTTTGTTGAGCTCCTCTTCTCAGGGCAGATGATGTCATGGTGCAAGCTCATTACTGCAGACAGCTGATGTGCACTCTGAGCCTCTTCAGACCGCCCCCTCAGGCTATCAAAGCGCTCCTCCTCCCCTCCGCACCTCATCAGTCATCCTTGTTGTTCACTTCTCTGCTCCTCAGCCCTCTGTCCATCTCCTCCCTGTGTTCTCCCTCAACCCTCCTATTTCTAGACCTAGACTTTACTTATCCTTTGAAATATCTTATCTTCTAGATATATTGGCATAAACTTTTGTACAGAATCCTTTCTAATGACTTGATAACCCTGACTTTCCCTTTAGCACCACCATGGGTTTCACATCTGTGGTGGAGTGAAACATCTCAACAGTTATTAGATGGATTACATGACTTGATTCGGTGCACACATTTATCTTTCCCTCAGGATCATTTGTGAGAACTTTGGTGACCCCCTTTTAGTTTTTCATCTAACGTGAACTAAACTTAAAATTAGACCTGCAAAACTCTACGTTAGCATGACAATATTAGCATTTAGCTCAAAGCACCACAGTGCAGAGTACAGCCTCACAGAGCTGCTAGCATGGCTGTAGTCTAAAATGAATTACCCCCCCGCGTATCTTCATAACCCCCTCTCCACTCCTCGAGCTGGGCGAAGCATGCAGTCATGAGGCACTCTGAAATTAATTGACCCTCACCCAAAGCAGCCCCTCCCTCCCTCCCACACACAGCTCAGCCCCACCTATCCTCCCCCGCCTTCTTTTCCTCCTACTGTCAGCCCTTGCACCAGCTGCTCCTCCACCCTCCTCCTGTCGCAAATGACTCCACCCCGAACGCCCGTCGCTTTATTCTGAGGCTGAGGGACCATGACAGTGACACACACACACACACACACACACACACACACACACACACACACACACACACACACACACACACACACACACGTGCCCCCCCCCCCCCCCCCCCCCCCAAAGCCATCTGTAACACCACGGCAGACTTTGCCTCCCCTCCTGTCGTCATCCCCACCTTCATTGGGCCATACCCCCCTTTGAGCAACCCCCCTTGGAACACCTGCTCCCTGTCGCCTTTCCTGTTCCCACCCAGTCTACGTCCCCTCCTCCCCTGTCATAACCAAGATCGGGGCTGCTCTGCTTAGTCTGTGTCTTCTCACTGCTGGTGTAAAAGGTCTGCTGGATTCAGTCATACGATCCCCCGAACCGGCTTCACCTCCCCGTCTCTCTGCTGACTCTTTTCTCCTGTGTGGCCTTTTTTCTCCGGTCGCCTTCCCAAGAGGTAGCTATGGTGTTTCCATTCAGACCGTTCAATATGGGGTTTCTTACTTTCTTTGTTTGGCCTCTGAACAGGCGCACGGTTTCATACCCCGAGACACACTGTCTACTGTTAGTTTTTCTGTCTGTGTTTTCTTGACTTCTCTGTTAGATTAGGATGTTTTCTCTGCAGCTGAAGGAGGCCTTCTAGAGAAAACGACTGCAGAAGGGCCTGTATTGAAAACTGCTTCTCAAAGGCCTCTTCATGGGGGTAACTTTATCACTGGCTCCTTTCAGCTGTGTCAGCTCACTTTGAACATCATGATTGTGTGGCTAAGGTATATTGCCTTCTTTGTTTAAAGGCTATTAACTCATGATATGGGTACCTTCCTATTAGGTCTTTTGTTTTGCTTGATGTAAGAACATGTCGTCTTCTTCGGTGACCTGTGCGTCTGTGTGTGAGGAGTTTTCGGGGACAGGGTGCGGTTATTGCTGCAAGCCAGTCTATAAGGGAGCTTTAATAGTATCAGGATTAGTGGCAGATTCTTTGTCTAGCCTGCTGATCCAGCCTCCTGAGACCCAGACTGGCCACGCATGGCCCGGCTGCTTGTTTATACACACACACACACACACACACACACACACACACACACACACACACACACACACACACACACAGAGCCCCCTCCTCATGTACAGACACACGCACTCATGCAAACCTGTCCGACACCCCCTCTCCGACAAAGCTGCACCTCCGGTTTCTGGAAGATAATCCACCCTCGGAGATAGATCCATTCATATGAAGATGATGTTTTCTTTTGTTGGGATTTGACTCTGTTCTCTAGTGCTAGACACACTGGGTGCTCATTTGTGTTCTCAGTTATGATTCCGAGTTAGTGTGTTATCATACATATGTATCATTTACGAATGTATGTTTTACTCACTCCCTGTCCCTGCCTCCAGATGACGTTTCCTGTGATAGCCTCATCTTCACCTGATAAAAGGATAGTGCCAGGATCTTTAAGATTTAAAAAAAAAAAAAAACCCACAAAGCTTAAAGCTGCTATAATCAATGTATTTATATTAACAGTGGAATACATGACTACAGTTGTGTAAGGTGTCACTTGTAGGCGAATCCACAGAGCATTAGCACACTACTGTCCAGTTCCCCTCAGCTCTACAGTCTTTCAGCTCATTGTTTGTAGTTTTACCGCTACAACTGTACTGTTTGGTTCACTCCCACGACTCAATATGTCGTCGTTTTCAGTGGGGGGAAAAAACAGACAGACTCAGTTGGAAACTAGCTGGTGAATGAAGTGGACCATTTAGCGACTGAAGAGATGGAATGGATATGGTGGGGACCAAAAACGGAGATAAAAGAATATTAAACTTTCATTTATCAGGTCGACACAAACACGACTGCAGATGAATTTATAATGTTGCTCGTGTCTGTTGGGTGTGTAAATAAGCAACCCCAATAATGAGTTATTGTTGCTCGATGGTGTTTTAAGCCTCAAACGTCTCCTTCCGGCCGTTGACTTCAAGGTGTGTGTGTGTGTGTGTGTGTGTGTGTGTGTGTGTGTGTGTGTGTGTGTGTGTGTGTGTGTGTGTGTGTGTGTGTGTGTGTGTGTGTGTGTGTGTGTGTGTGTGTGTGTGTGTGTGTGTGTGTGTGTGTGTGTGTGTGTGTGTGTGTGTGTGTGTGTGTGTGTGTGTGTGTGTGTGTGTGTGTGTGTGTGTGTGTGTGTGTGTGTGTGTGTGTGTGTGTGTGTGTGTGTGTGTGTGTGTGTGTGTGTGTGTGTGTGTGTGTGTGTGTGTGTGTGTGTGTGTGTGTGTGTGTGTGTGTGTGTGTGTGTGTGTGTGTGTGTGTGTGTGTGTGTGTGTGTGTGTGTGTGTGTGTGTTCCAGCGATAACTGATGAGCATTAACTTGTCCGAACAATGTGTGTTGTTTTTCAGTGTTCACCCTGACCTCTGGTTCTTGTCTTATGAAATCTTTACCTGCTGCAGCACTCAGTGTGCTGCTCAGGTGTATGAGGTCACAAACAACCTGGCACTGAACAGTGGTGGGAAATAACGAAGTGATTTTGCTCAAGTCATGTACAATTTTAGGTACTTTACTTTTAGTATTTCCACTGTGTGCTACTTTGTACATCTACTCTAGACATATTTTACTTTACAGCATTTATTTGTGACCTGTAGTTACTTTTAAAATTAAGATTTTAAAAACTTATCATCTTCTAAAACACAATTTGTTAACTATGAAACCCCTTGTTGACTTTTCCTCTCTAAACTGTACAGATGGTTTCATTTAAATAACTTTGAATCCCAAAGAAATCAAATTATATAAATCTAATATTTCACTAAAATGAAAGCTTGGAGAAAAGTCCAAAATAGTAATACAAAATTGTGTAGCAGAACTCTGTTCTTTCCTTTTCGCTCTCCCATTAGTCATCTCTCAACCCCTCACATTTATTTAGTGAGCCTTGGAGGGGCCAAAGCCTTATGTTTGAACCACTGAACTAAACTACCAAACTTCACCATATTAGGAGGTTAAAACCATAGACTGTAAAAATAAGATGGTCGTACAATACAGTAATGTCAGCTATTTAAATTGGCTGGATACATGGTTAAACCTCATTTGCGCTTACCAGTGAATTGTTGTATGTACTTTATCCACAGCAATCCCAAAATGTCCCAGTTAGAGTAAATGCCGTAAACATATATTCTTTGTAAATCTTTACAGTCATTCCCGATCACCCCCTTTTTTTACAGCATCAAATAACTAGTGATAACTTTAGTTTTTATTAAGCAAACCGGGACGAGGAACAACTGGATATACTCATCTCATTTATCTAAAATGCATGTTTGATGCTTTCATATGTCAATCCGTTCATTAACATTAGCTTGGAAAACTAATTTACCTGTTGGGCCACAGACTAAAGAAAATGACACCACCCAAACTTAGCAGTCAGTCCGACCGGCGGTGACATGTTGCTATTCCTATCGCTAGATTTGGTTTATCAAAGACACTAGCAAAGCAACACAGGACTGTTTTAACTGTATATCTTTAAAAGTTTCAGATAAGCCTGAAAATGACAACAGAAATAAACAAGTTTGCCAATTTGAAATATCTCCGCGATTCATATCAACAACCGGTTGTCTAACCAGAAGTGATTGTGTTAGTGCGAGGTCACGGTGATTCGGCCTATATGGGTACACTTTCTGTTTCAGAACTGAGAATGCTACAACAGAATAAAGCTCATTTGGGTAAAAAAAGGAGAAAACAAATGCTTCCATTAATTTTTCTCTGGAGAAGCTCCAGACTTTATAATTGATGACATCACAAGTTTGAGATTTATTTTTTTGAAATGGTTTCTGGCTTGTAGAGAGTAGCTCATGTTCACAAATATTATTTATTGAACTTTCCTCTGTCATGGAAATAACATTGGAATTGTTATTGTAGGTGCTGTTCCCCTTAAGATCAATATCTGCTTCTTCTAGTACTTATTTCACTCACTGGACTGAATCTGTAGCAAACGCAGAAGGGAAAACTGCCACTTTTTTTTTGTCATTTTAGCGGGGAATCTATTGAACAGGTGTTTGGGCCTAACCTGTTTCTCAGACTGAAGGTAGAAGTAGAAGCGTAATCTGACCTATTGTGTAATCTGTACCGTACGATGTGTGCCCTTATGTTGGCATGGCTATCGGTGGGAGTGGTTTGACTGCGGCTGGACAGTTGAGACTTGAACGTGACTTCAACAGATCGACTAAATATGTTCCTTTTTTAAAAAAAAAAAAAAATAAAAAAAAAAAAAAAAAAAAATAAATAAATAAAAAATAAAGGTGGGGTGAGAGGTGACGGCAACAGCACTCAGGCGTGTACTATTTAATTGTCGGTTTCGACACACACCCATGAGCCATATAAGGTCCAGAGGCAGAGTTTAAAGAAGATGGTCCTGTTTGAATTTTATTTTTAATATATAATATATATTTTTCATGTTTGTAAATGGAAGGTTTGAAGTTTAAGTGTAAAAGCACAACCGATAAATGATCGGTTTAGTTTGTAGTTTGGCCCGGCGGTTGTTGACAGACGTGTCTGTCTGAGGCTCTGTCTCTCTGAGCTCATAAGGGGATTAAAGTGGTTTGAACTGGACACACACACACACACTGTACCTCTGTGATTGTCTAATGTCTTTGCGTCTCCCTCTACACTTTGATCTTCCTGATGGACCGTGTTTGCTCTACCGGCTGGGACATGTGAGCATCAGCAGCCTGTATGCTGTAGTGTGTGTGTGCAGAGGCCATGCAAGACACACTGGAGCTGTTTTTTTGGTCCTTTGACTTCTCTGTTGCCTTGTGTCTGACTGTTTGCGTGTGTTTGTGTGTTTGTTTCTTGCAGGTATCCAGAGAGCAAACGAGTAGAGGAAACAACGGTAATACTGCCAACATGGACCAGCTACTTGGAGGTACATATTCTTAGTTTTGTTGTGTAGTTTTGGGGGCATTTTAGGCGTTTTTTATATTTGAGAGATGAATAGGAAATGAGTTTGGAGAGAGCGAGAGATAGATGGTGAACAATATGCAACCACTGTCTTTGGCCAGACTTAAACCAGCAACTTATTGGACTTAACAGAAGTCCAATACAAATAAGATTTATTATTATACAGTTTACTATTAAGCCATCAGGGTGCCCTGTATTTCTCTCTTTGAAATTTGACCCATTTAAACTTTAAGTATCCAGCGTGTTCAACAATTTTTAGAACCCAGAATAGGGTTTGTAGTTTGGTATTAGTTAGACCTGTAAATATATTTAAAAAATTGCCTTTTTATTATTTCTCTAAACATTGCATTCATCAGTATTTTTTATTAACAATGGAAACGAGTGTAATGTGAATGGAAGTTTGGTGACTAGTCAGTCTTGCGTAGCGAGACCTACAGCGCTGTCAGGCAGCTATTTGCTAACACATTTGCTGTATCAACTTTATAAAGTGATAATGTCAAGGTTTAATAAAAGTTAAATAAAGGAAATATCGGTCTCTCCAGCTGCTTAATGCTCCACTATGTTCACCAGCCACCTCTAACTGTTTATCTGCTGTAAATGGGATGGAGATGGAAACAAAACGACTAAGTTTGAGGTCGCAAATTCAAAACTGTCAGCTGAAATAGGCTAAAACGCAATGTAAAGTTCCAGTGATAACACTCTGGTGATCCAATGTTAATGTACAAATCTTGATTATACAGTAGCTGCTTTTTTAAAAACGAAATTAGGCAAGTGTATATATTTTCTGTCAAAGGCAAAAACCTCCACTGCTCCAGTGGTCTCACATTCACAAAGCCTTCTCTGCACATCCAGCATTGTTGGACTTTTCAGTCCGTCACAAAAAACAAATGTCCTCCACAAAACACTTCCTGCCTTTCTCTGGATGGATTACATCCTTCCCAGAAGTGACCGCTGCAGGACCACTGTGATCAGCAGACTGCCTCAGAGAGCACAGGAAGTCAGACAAAACCCTCAGTTTCCCTCCACACTGCTCCTGACCTCATGTTCCCATTCAGCCTGCATGACTAACCAGCACCGCCTTCCCTCAGTCTCAACTGGGTGGAAAAATGCAAAAAATATAAATCCTTAACCGGGACATGTGAACGTTTTTTGGCAAATTCTGCATCACAAGACAATAACAATGGACTGTGAAAACTGAATTTGTGCTGCGTTTGTGGTCTTGCAGGCTAAAAGTATTTATTTCTAACCAGTTGGAAAGAATCAGTGTGCTTCAAACAAGGTCAATCATGCTCTAAACCCTCGTTAAGTTTTCTAACAAGTACAAGCTGCACAGTGTGGTAATCTGATTTTATAATACTGAAACTTGAACCACAATCGTTGGCATCAATTGTGTTGTTGTTGTACCAGATGGAAGTCTTGCAGAGTCGACTCCTCTCCGGGACCGGATGGCCCTCTACCAAGCTGCCATCTCCAAACAGGATGTAACTCCCACCTCAGTCAGTGTGAGTACTCCTGTCAATCATCCCCCAAAACAACGTATTTTATGTATTATTTATTTTATTTTTTTTAAGTTTTCTTTCTGCAGAAAAGGATCAACCCACTAACAGTGGTGGACGAAGTACTCTGATCTTCTGCTAAAGTAAAAGTAATGCATTCAAGTGAAAAGTACAAAAATATTAGCATACGTAAAAGGATCAATACAGTTTTATCTTAACTGATAATCCATAAATTTGTGGATTTATATTTTGTATAAAAAAAAAAAAAATTAACTCTAAGTATAAAGCCTAGTTCAGACCACGAGTTGAAACTTGCAACCTCTTGCAATGCGCCGCTCTGCAACGTTCTGAAACCCGCCAGTTTATACCAATGCGACTGGACAAGACGGTGTATCATCTCCATAGCAGCAAGTCTCTACTACTTACTTTTGGCATTTTTGTAGCTAAATATAATTTTGTAGGATCTTTAAATATAAATGAGGAAAGTGATAGTGAGATACTTGCTACAGTAGCCTTTCTAGTAGAGGCTGAACAGGCCTTACTTTCTGATTCCTGGCTTTGTTCGAACACCGCTCCCTCTCTTCAGTCACTCTCTAGCTCACTCGACCACTGCTCAGGCGACTGAGCCTTCGTCTAAACAATTTCAACCAGTTGACGGTTTGTAACTGACTAGCTGACTTAGCTAGGAGTTGATTGGCTGTTGAAACGGGGGACGTCCCTTGTGTTCTAAAACCAGCCTCTGGACCAGCTAAGTCGCAGGCAACGCAGTCATCTAGTTTGAGCCGAGCTGAGACGGGCCGGTTCAGACCACTGCAAATATTTCCTGCAACGTTCTAGTCTAACTGTTTTCAGATCTTTGGTCCGAACTGGGCTTTAAGTAGTAATATTTAGTATTGTGGTGGTGATATCAGACATTAGACTATAAATCAGCAGACTGCTGTTGACCCCTTGCATCGATTTATAATTTCAGCTTGGCCTCGGAAACGTCACTCTTTTGATTTTTAGGCATTTTATAAGCGAGTCAAACTCTGAAGTCAATGTTTTAAAGGAGCACCGTGGGCTAAATGTTTTATATTTTGTTACTGAACCTCCTCTCTTGTTTCTCCCAGAGTGATCAGCTGGACAGTTTCTGCGGGAAGCAGAAGGAGAACGTTCCTCCGTGCACTCTGGACCTGGTGAGGAGTCTGACTTATTGTCATTTATGTGATATTTTTTTTTTATTTTATTTTTTTTTTCTTTCAAATGGTTATAAACTACTTTTTCATATTTCAGACATGGTGGATGTTTCACCGCGTGGTTTATCTATAAAGGAAATTTTGTGTGCGGCAGTTTATGATGTGGAACAAATGGGACAGGGTTGATATTTGTTCTCTTCTCTTGTTACAGAGTCCAGAGTCTGAACCAAACGGCAGGAAGGGTTTCACCTCTGAGAGCAACGGTAATTTACTTTCCATGTCGCCATATGACTCCAGATGATGGGAATCCTCTCCTCTAATGAGAACTTGGCCCATGATTAGAGTGGATCTTTGGGTGTAGTTAATGGAAAAACATTAACTACACCCAAAGAATCCAGTCGGTCTGTAAGTTATTCAGGAATGACATAAATAAATGTAGATTTGTTTTTAATTAATTTATCTAGTGTACTATAATACTGTACACTGCTTCATGTTGGATTCCTGAGCCTCCAACGTGTCAGTTTATATGGAAAAGTCAAGAGGTGTAAATGTATTGAGCATGAAAGCAGCTCCATCTAGTGTTCAGAACACGTCACTGCCTTTTCCTCATAATGGTGGTGTTGTGATCCCAACAGGCTCCGCTTCTGGCACTCCTACATCCTCCAATCAGAGAGACTCCTCTCAGCCCAAGACTCCTAAAGTGAGTCCTCACAGGAAACAACCATTTGACACAGAAAAATGCCCATTAATGCCATGTTGTGAATTAATGAATGAACTTTGTGCGTGAGCAGAGCTTCCGCCTGCCTGTGAGGGAGACCTGTGTGTCGTGTCTAAAGACGGTTTATCCTCTGGAAAGGCTGGTGGCCAATCAGCACGTTTACCACAGCTCCTGCTTCCGCTGCTCACACTGCAACACCAAACTCAGGTGAGGGCGACAAAAATACTGATGGTTTCTTAAACTTTACAGGGTTTGCAGACATTTTTAGACACTTGGTTACATTAATTTCTTTATACTAAGATCACTTTTTAAAACTCAGTTGTTTTTTGTTTTGTTTTTTGGTTGTTTTTTACCGCCATGCAGCCAAGCACGACCAAATCCAAAATAAGATAAGCTAAACCTTTTGGTTGTTGCAGCAGCAACAAAGACAGCAATAGCTACAGATCAGTAGATGGGGGGGGGGGGGGGGAGGAGAGTAAAATAAGAGGTATTTTAAACTAAAATACTAGAATATAAAGAATTTGGAGATAAAAGGGGTGTGGTTTCAAATGCAATGTTTTAAAAAACACAACAATGACAACCAGAAGCATTACAAAATGTATCACTTGAATCTTTTGTAGCAGCAGTATTTTACTTTTAATGTTCATAAACCAAGATTGCATTAAAATAAGAAAAAATGACATGTCTTTACTGCATGGATTGTGATACCTATTTTGTATTTGTTATAGAAATGCTGCTTTATTTTTGTGTGGGTGGAAAATTGCAGTCTAATTTACAGTATTTCTTTTGTCAATTTAAGTTTTGAACATAAATTCAACACTTTAAAAAAAAAAAAAAAAACAGACAGAGGTTTGAGTGTGTTCTGTGTGAAGAGTAAAAAGTGTTCATAAATGCACGTTGCTAACTGCAACAACAAAAAAAAACTGTCAAACTGCTTTATCGTTATTTACTAGAAGTTTCTGGCATGACTAAAACAGTAAATACATGTAGCATATCTCCACACAAGCTCACATAAAACGATTAGCAATTCGTACATCCAGCGGTTCTCATCGCACCCAATCATTGATGTTTGAAATGAGATCCCCATCGTTACCCACCAATATTATTTAGAAAATGATCCGATGGCAGAGAGAATCATTTCTCACTCAGTCATAGCAGCTTGTTTGCATTTTCTAATTGCGTCTCCCTTTTTCTTAAATTTAGTTTGGTGAACTACGCCTCCCTGCACAACAACGTCTACTGCAAGCCCCACTTCTGCCAGCTGTTCAAAGCCAAGGGCAACTACGACGAGGGCTTCGGCCACCGGCCCCACAAACAGCTGTGGGAGAGCAAAGGGGAGAGCGGAGAGACCTCCCCACAGTCCAACACTCCGCCCAAGCCAAAGATCCAGAGCCCAGCCTCAGACCTGGACAGCCCCAGTGTGGAGGACTCCCCGCTGGCTAAAGTCAACGTGCTGATGGCCACTATGGAGGCTCTGGGACAGGGATCATCAGAGAAGTCTGACAGACCCACTGAGACCCGCAGGCTGAAAATCTCCTGGCCACCACGAACTGAGCTGGAGGACTCCAGCGGCCGCAGTGGCGCCGCCACAATGACCGCAGACGAGGGGTCCGCCAGTAAGCCCATCCGAGCCAAGTGGCCCCCGGAGGAGGACTCTCTCTCCTCACCCCCGGAACAGGCCAGAGAGGCGCCCTGCCTGCGCCGCACCTCATCCCTGAAGGAGCGCAGCATGCCCTTCACACTGGCAGGACAAGCTCCTGCTCCTGAGGCCAGACAACAGAGTCCTCCTCCTGTGGCCGACCGGCAGCCCAGTCCGGAACCATCCAGCATGGAGCTGCAGCACTGCGGCCAGTTGACAGACAGCCAGACACCCACCAAGGACAGCTGTGTGGACGTCCACACCAGCTCCGGAGAGGAGGAGCAGGAGGGGGAGATGAAGACTGAATACTTGCCGGACTATCGTCTCGCCAAAGAAAAAGACGACACTCCGGATGATCAACCTGAAGAGGAGGAGGAGAAGATGGAGGAAGATGGAGATGTGTCAGAGGAAGAGATGGCGCCTCTGAAACGGGAGGAAACACCGACAGACATCTCTTCTCCGGAAGGTGAGGTGGAGGCTAGCCAGTCGTCTCAGGATGTGGGCTTCTGGGACAGCGAGGAGGTGGAGGATAAGGAGGAGCAGCAGCAGCAGGAGGAGGATGAGGTGCTGACGGTGGAGGAAATGATCAAACGAAACCGACACTATGAGGACGAAGAGGAGGAAGAGGATGCATGAACTGATCGATCAACAACATAACCATGGACACTTGGAGGACTTCATGCCATTCTTTTTTTTTTTTTTTTTTTTTTTTTTTTCTTCTTCTCTTAAGAGTTGCTGCAGTGTCTAGTGTGAACTCTACTGAACTCTTTATTTGTGCCTCTTTCGAACACTTTTTGAAACCTTTAAAGCCATTCCTACAAGATAGTTTTTACAAGGATAATGTCCCTCTGACACAAATTGTTTTTTTAAATGTACAATATTTAAAATTACGCCCCATGTAATGAATGTTTTTAGCACTGAGAATAGAGAATTATTTTTCTGTAATTTTTCTATTTTCATTGAATGCCTCCTACTCTGGATTGAAACTTCTGTTATAAGTACCGATAGCATGATCCTATTACTATATCAAGAAGTTGAATTATTACAGTTAACGTAGCTTCTTAAGGAGTCCTTTTTAATAGGAAAGCTAAAAGAAGACGTGCCACTCTGTTTTAGAAAAAGCCCAGGCCAGCACTAGGATCAGTTTAAAATAATGGATTTGGATATGTTTTGACTTTCTGTGGAAAATACATCAGTCACTTTACTTTCTTTTCAGTTGCCCTTCTGTATGTACATGTTAGACTTAAAAAAAAAAAAAAAAAAAAAAAAAAAAGTGTTCCTTTTTTGTTTTCAAGAGTAATAACTGGATCGGAATACTGTTGTACTGATGTTTTTCAAACCAAGGGACCAAATATCCTACATAACTACTGTTTAAATAAATTGTTATATGCAAAATGTTTTTTCTGAGTAGCTAATGTCAGCTGGGGACGGATGGCACAACTCGGTGCTATGACAGTTGGTCGCGTGACGATTAAAATACTGAACATTGACAATATAAAACTATATTTATTACATTTGGGTTTAATCATATTGAACTATGGTATTTTAGGTGATGCGAGGAGTATTGTTTGTTTGGATCCTTTTTATTATATCAAAGCTTTCAAAAAAATCTGAGCTTCCCGGTTATAATTACGACTTCAAACTAAGTTGATGTGAGCGCCATTTACAAGTCGGAAACTCTGATATGATCTTTTAGACTTAGTTGACTGGTCATGGTAAGTGGTAACGACATATTTCGACGTCCCTAGATTGTCAAACATTTACATTCAGTAACGTTTGTCATATATTTCATGTCATTTCTTAACTTAAAGGTCTTAATGGCTTTTCTTGTTTTAAATATTAAATAAGATGGTATGCTATATTGCTGAAATTCAGGAAATGTTCCAGTTGTATGCTATACATCATCTTGATAAAATAGAGAATCACGTCAAAAGTCTGGCAAACAGACAGTATATAAGAATGGACCAACAGATCCAGTTGCTCTGGACGGAGCATAGACTGTATATAAGAACGGCTACGGAGACCAGTGAAGGATAGAAGCACTTTTCCGGTGATGGCTGAGCGTTACTGCGCAGCCTCCAACTGAGAGAGACTACGTAAATGTGCCGTGAGCAACCGGTCTGAAAGTTGTAAGTCTTCTGGTAGCTGTGCCAAGAGAAATCTCAATCATTCCAAATCTTGCAGAGACGGAGAGCGTAGGTTATGTAAGGATATAACGTACGCACAGGCTAATTACTGCTAAATAAAATGCTAGTTACCATTAGTAATTACACGGATAATAAACTGCCTGCGCGTTTCTCCTGTACTGTACGGTAATTTCTCTACTGTGCGACAGTAAGTCGCGTGGTTATGACACAATCGTTAGCCTATTTTTTACAAAAACGCCTGCTACGGAGCCATAACTTGAGGTACAAGGTAATGGATGCTTTTATACATTGTCGTGTTTCTTTAGAAATAAACAATGGACAAATAGTCTTTAAACGCTTCAGATGTAAAGTTATTGGTTGTCAAAGTGGCGCCAAAATGAATGGCAGTCAATGGAATGCTAACGGAAGGTGATGGCTTGTTAGCATCAAAATGGCGCCATAGGAGCTACCATATACTGTATATAAGAGCTACGCGGTCCGAGGAGAAGCTTACCCCCTTGGTGGAACCTATGGTTGGAACCCTACTGAAGGGATAATCATAGATAGTTAAATAAATGGACCAAACATTGCAAAACTATTTAAAATGATTGTCCTTGGGTAACCAATAAGAAAGGAGATATTTTGTCCCTTGACCAATCGCATTCAGCTGCTCTTTCCCGCTTTTAACGTGAGTACAAAAGGCATCGCCTAGAAACTAGTGTCATGGCGTCTCACGCAGCACTCTTTGAAGCGCAGCTGTGAGAGTTTAATCTGTCTCTTTATCCTTATTTCAACACATTTAGGACGCAGCGTCAGAAAACATGGTAAGTATGGAATAATGGGATGTTTTCGTTTTGATTTAACCCGACCCACAGCGCTTCAGTTTGTAATTTAAGATAACTATCTAGCTAGCCATTAGCTTTAGCTAACATTGCCACTAAAGAAAAGTTTAGCTAGCTAGCTAGTGTGAAGAGCAGTTGACAATGTTTGTGGCAATGTTAACGTTACGTTTGAATTGCTATTTTCAATACTCCTGAGCCCATAAGCCCCCGGTACGTCAGTATTTCCCCCAGAATGGCGAGTGAAGGTATGTCCCGCCCTAACGTTAACTTAACTCTGCCTTTCTCTGCCTCTGATTGGCTTGACAGAAGATGACTGTTGTACTGTTTTGAAAACATTAACGTCACTTCAGAAATATCACCAATTGTATGTTTTCTTATTACTACGTATTTTAACAAAGTCGTACAAATATAAACTTCGTAACATTAAATTATAAGACGTTCTGTTCCGGTATTTTATGTATCGGTATCTTTAGAAACTAGAAAGTCCGAGCTATAAAATGACAAGTGAACGCACCTTAACAGAACAAGACCCGCGAACGCTATTTTCTGGGAAACGTCGCAGTTAAACTTCACATTGTACAGTCACACTGGCATCTGTGTTCTTGTCAACATATTTAAGTTTGTCATTTTCGCTAACAATGGCAGATTTTTTTATGTCTTCTGTCGTGCAGATAGTCTAACAGCGGTATCCGACATTTTGGTTCCACTTTTTTTTACTTTATTAACGTTCGCTACGTGTTCCATACGTTTCCATAGCACTAACATTAACACATAGCTGGCTCGTCATAGTAGGCCTACTTTAATACAGTTTTCAGCAGCAGCTAAGCTTGTTATGTCATAATGTTGTAGTATCTGGTTCTTTACAAATAGTCAATTTCTTCTTTTCCCCCCCTCCTTCCTTTGGACCTTAGCATTTTAGGTGTGATGATCTCAAGCATCTAATTGGTTAAAATGTATAGATGTCTGGCAATATGTAATGGTAAATGTGTCAAATGACTGTTTATTTCCAGCGTGAGTGTATCTCCATCCACGTCGGTCAGGCTGGTGTCCAGATTGGCAATGCATGCTGGGAGCTTTACTGCCTGGAACATGGGATCCAGCCGGACGGACAGATGCCCAGTGACAAGACCATCGGAGGAGGAGATGATTCCTTCAACACCTTCTTCAGTGAGACTGGAGCTGGAAAACACGTCCCCAGAGCTGTTTTTGTTGACCTGGAGCCCACTGTCATCGGTAAACTCTCGTTAAAAAATATAGATGCCATAGTTTACCTTTTTTAATAAAGTCAAACCTTCAAGTGATTTCTGATCTGTCTCTTCAGATGAGGTGCGCACTGGGACCTACCGCCAGCTGTTCCACCCTGAGCAGCTGATCACCGGCAAGGAGGATGCTGCCAACAACTACGCCCGTGGACACTACACCATCGGCAAAGACGTCATGGACCTGGTGCTGGACCGGATCCGCAAACTGGTGGGTAACTTGATATCAGGAGGGATCCATTCCTAATTTTTGAATTAAATGGCATAACTGTATCTCACTGTCTCTCCCTCTCTGTCCTCAGGCTGACCAGTGCACCGGCCTTCAGGGCTTCCTGGTTTTCCGCAGCTTCGGAGGTGGCACCGGCTCTGGTTTCACCTCCCTGCTGATGGAGCGTCTCTCTGTCGACTACGGCAAGAAGTCCAAGCTGGAGTTTTCCGTCTATCCAGCTCCCCAGGTGTCCACCGCTGTGGTGGAGCCCTACAACTCCATCCTGACCACCCACACCACCCTGGAGCACTCTGACTGTTCTTTCATGGTGGACAACGAGGCCATCTACGATATCTGCCGTAGGAACCTCAATATCGAGCGTCCTTCTTACACCAACCTCAACAGGTTGATCAGTCAGATTGTGTCCTCCGTCACTGCCTCCCTTCGTTTCGATGGAGCCCTCAATGTTGATCTGACAGAGTTCCAGACCAACTTGGTGCCATATCCCCGAATCCACTTCCCTCTGGCCACCTATGCCCCTGTTGTGTCTGCTGAGAGGGCTTACCATGAGCAGATAACAGTGGCAGAAATCACCAACGCCTGCTTTGAACCAGCCAACCAGTTTGTGAAATGTGACCCTCGCCACGGCAAATACATGGCCTGCTGCCTTTTGTATCGTGGCGATGTGGTGCCCAAAGATGTAAATGCTGCCATTTCCACCATTAAAACCAAGCGTTCCATCCAGTTTGTGGACTGGTGCCCCACTGGTTTCAAGGTGGGCATCAACTACCAGCCGCCCACTGTAGTTCCTGGTGGAGACCTGGCCAAGGTCCAGAGGGCTGTGTGCATGCTGAGCAACACCACTGCTATTGCAGAGGCCTGGGCTCGGCTTGACCACAAGTTTGATCTGATGTACGCTAAGCGTGCCTTTGTTCACTGGTATGTGGGTGAGGGTATGGAGGAGGGAGAGTTCTCTGAGGCCAGAGAGGACATGGCAGCTCTGGAGAAGGATTATGAGGAGGTTGGAGTCGACTCTATTGAGGGTGAGGGAGAGGAGGAAGGAGAGGAATATTAAAAGGTGCTAGTTAAACAGGAAACAATTGATTCCATTCAGTCTTAAATATGTTCCAAAACTGTTTCTTAATTACCTGTTTGGCTGTTCAGAATAAAACTCCTGTAGGAACAGAGAGGACATCAGCATGTTTATGGTTGGAGTTAACGCATTGGAAGGTGAGGAAGAGGATTATTAAAAGGGACAAAGCACTAGCTAGTTAAACAGGAAACAATTGCTACAAATTAAAGGCATTCCACGGTTAGTCTTTCAAATAAGAGTTAGGCTGTTCTGACTAAATGAATACAAATTAAAAAAAATGCCAGTTTGCTCTTAATACATTTCCTGTAACATGTCTTTTTATTTTATTTATTTTTTTGGAGGGGGGGGGGGGGGGGTTAAGAATGAAAATCCTCCTGTCTGTTTATTGTAATTGTATAAGTAAATACATTTTTACAAATATCTGTACACCAATAAACATGCCACATTTTGCAGAATACAGTACTGACAGTGTTTACATTAAACTTTTAAATCTTTAAAATGAGTTAGTTTGTAGCAACGACTGTCAGAATATTTGAATAGAGACAGTGGTACTTTGAGCTAAATGCTAACGTAGCATGCTAACATGCTGATAGCAGGTGTTTTACCGTGTTCACAGTATTAGTTTAGTGTGTTAGCATGCTAACAGTTGGTAATTAGCAGTAAGCATAAAGTACAGCTGAGGCTCATGGGAATGTCATGAGTTTTTGCAGGTAGACTGACCCCGAGCTACAAGGTTGGGAAACGAAGGTTTCTGCTCCTGTAGAAGCCAGAAGTCCGTATGAAATAAACCTGGTAGGTAAAAACATGTTTATTCGAGCTCTTATGGAGAAAAACTACACCACCCACAATTCTAAGCATAACAGCTACGACTCTGATTGGTCCAACCCTCTGTTACCACGGAAACGTTTACTGAACCCGCGAACGGCTAGAGCGAGTTTCTACTATTGAAGTCTGATAGTTTCTGTCCGCGGTCTTGTACCTTTTGCCTTTCTGAAAATGTGTTATGGTCACGATTCATCGTAGCTGGTTGGCTTGGTTCCAGGCTTAACGCTCTTTATATCGGAATTTAATAAAAGGTCAATGGTAATATTGAAACACTTCCGGAACCAGAGCAGTTATTAAACTGGCCGGTCACTGTTGAGTTCTATTTAGCTGTAATAGGTAGTTATAAATGAAAATATTTTAACTTATGACAAATTATAACTGACATGCTGACGCAATAGGAAAAGTAATTGGATTCATCCTCTGGTTTCAGTGTAACATTAGGCCTATGTCTGAACCAAATTTCATCAAATGGTTGTTGAGGCATTTCATTCAATGATCCAGCAACACACTGAACTTATTTCTTGCAAAGAGATCTTGATCTCAATGACATTACCTGATTAAATAAAGAGTTATATCACTGCTGAACGGAAGACTGAATCAGCGCTGATGCGTTCACTTAAAGTTGGACATACTGAAGTGCCTTTAAAAAGGTGATGTGACTTTTATCTATTAAAAGTGAACAAATTACAGTGGCTACGAATCTTCCACATGAAAAACAAATCCATTTTAATTAGCAAATAGATTTGGAATTTGACACATTTGGGGATCACCAAAGTCATTAGGACACATTGTCACGAATGTTAGTACAAAACATCACGACAATCTTCCTAAAAGTCGTTGAGATATTTCAGCTTGGACCAAAGTGGTGGATCGGCCAACCAACACTGGCATCCATATCGGCGTGGCTAGAAAGTCAGGGCACTTTCTAAAAAGTCACACATTGTAAAAGAAGGCCGTACTTAATGTATTTTTAATGGCTAATAAGTTATTTATTAATGCTTTATAAATCCATTATAAGCCATTAATAAGAACAACGTTTTAAGATCTTTCATTCTAGGAAGACCTAATGCAGTGGTTCCCAACCTTTTTGGTTTGAGGTACCCCTATTTTTCAATATTAAGGTTGGTTTGGTCAATCATCATAATACTACTACTACTACTACTCTGAGTGAAACTGAATGCTTCAACCATTTATCCATTACTTTTAGCTACCTGTTTAAACATCTCTAATATAACTGCAACAGTAGCATACACTTCAGAAGTGATTCCCACCATTTTCTTTCAGGAAAAACGAGCAGAAAATCTAGGTTAAACTATTTATTAATAACACATCTAATCAGACTTCATTTTATTAGAAAATGTCCGTATTTATTCATACCAAATAAAAAGAAAAAAAAACAGCCAGAGGGATTTTTTTCACAACCTGGCAACAAAAAATGTATTACTGAATTATAACTGATCTCTAAAGTATTTATAAAATTTGGATTAACCACTAATAAAGTAAACTTACAAACCCTTTATCCTGGGTGACTTATCAACATCTCCTTTTTTAAAAGTACATTTCAAACAAAACAATCCACTACTTTGTTACATTACTGAAACCTTTATTGATGATCATACAAGTATTGAACAAGGCCATTATAGTGCAAGTCAACAAGGCGAGGAGTAGTACAGAAGACCTTGGTGCGTAAAGTCAGAGACGCTACAAAAACCTTTAAACCAGATTTAGCTCTAATTTGGTTGAACCGTGAACATTTTTGTAAACTGAGATTCTGAGTAAACTTCAATACAAGTGACTAATACCCTGAACGTAGACATCAGTGTCTCATTAACATCTTTGCACTGTCTAGCATAATAAGTTTGAACAGTTCAGGCTGTAACAACCTGAACTTAAGTCTCTATCCAGCCCTGCAGGAGAAGAAAAACACGACTGATTTACATATGTATTACATCACCAATGGCTCTAAAACAAGATGCATGACAACCGCTAAAAACAAAACATACAATCTCCAGCAGATATGTGATTTAATAGTTGACCCTGTCCAGTAATTTTACATCACGTTATATTTCTAGCATCACGGTCTGCAGTATAAATGATGAAAGGCTGCAGACACCTGCTGTATGCACCTCATAGGAAGGTACAGAGGAATGTACATTAGAGTTTATGTTGCAGGGCTGCTGACGGTGTGTAACGGACAATTACAGATGTGGGAAGATGCAGAGGGATTTGATGATTTTAGCCGATACAATATAATGTATATTTTGTGTGGGAACCAGCTCCCACTGACACGATACAACAAACCGCATACGTAGTATTTCTCATTCACCTGCACAGATTGCTCCAGCTTTGAGGTCTGTATCACGAAGCAAGTTCAACTTAAGTCGGTTTGGGTTAGCTGGTTTAACTGAGCCTATGATCCTGGATAACCGGTATTAACTCAACCATATGAGTGAGTTCACATGAGGAAGGCGGACCATATTTACACATCAAAGTCTATTTGCAGGTTTTCATGATTACTAATATGTGAAAAAGTTGGAATGTACACATTTGCTAACGTTTAGTTTAAAAAAAAAAAAAAAACTGGGGGTGTGGAGTTAGAAAGAAGTGCTCTTTGCTTGAGGCTAGCGGCTCGAGGCTTCGGCTTGTGGTCGAGTTGCATTGTGGGTAATATAGCTAGAAGGTTTTGATGGAAAAAAAAAAACAAGAGTGCATAGAATAAAAAATACGAAACATATCTTTGATTCTGCTGCGTCAATCCGCTGCTAGTCTGGTTTACCTCTCTCACACCCTCTCTCTTTCGCTGCATCCGGGGCGTAGCGCCGCCCAGGACAATTGTGATTGGTTTAAGAAATACAAACAAGCCAAAGCATTCCACCCACCCCAGAATAGATGGGCAGTGTAGCCAGACCATACTCCAGCTCTGACACAGCGCTCTAGAGATAGGTCTGGCTATGCAAGACTATTGCAGCAGCAAAAAGTGATGGCCAAATGCAAGTGGGAATTATCTATGGCTGCAACTAACCATCATTTCCATTATCCATTCATTTGCCATTTTGTATTTTGATTGAATGATTATCACAGAGTCTTTGAAAAGAGTGAGGGAAAAAAAAAAAAAAAAAATCACAACTGGGGCGCCCTGGTAGCCCACCTGGTAAGAGTCACGTGGCTCAGTCCTTACTGCAGCGGCCCGTGGTTTGAGTCCGCCTCACGGCCCTTTGCTGCGTGTCATTCCCCCCCTCTCTCCCCTTTCCTGTCTTCACCTGTCCTATCGAATAAAGGCAAAAAAAATGCCCCAAAAAATTATGTAAACCGCCCCCCCCCGACGCCAGGGGGAAATCCAAAAGACGAAAACTCCCAAAAGAAAATCTGTTTCAATGATATAAGACCAAAAAAAAATCCTCACATTTTAGAAGTTGGAACCAGAAAACATATTTTTCTTTACTATTTTTGCTTGAAAAATGACTGAAACGATTAACGATCAAAATGGTTGCAGATTCTTTTTCTGTCGGCTAGACTAATCGATTAATCAACTCTGGAATTTAGTTCCATCTAAATGTGGTTGGCATTTCCAACGTCACATTTATAAACCAAACGCTTTATCAATCAAGAAAGTAATCAGCAGATAAATCGATTAAGTTGTAGGTCTGTTGCTTGTTTTGGCATATTTCTTCTGCCAAGATGGACAGCAAAACAAAAGGTTCCATATACAAGTAAAGGCAGGGACAAAGAACATCACACAAATCAAAAGACCGGAACAAACAACAGACATACAACTTAATCCATTCATCTAGGAAATAAGAGATGCTTCTGGTTCAATACAAGATCAGTTCAAATGAAAAATAATCGTTTGGTCTATAAAATGTCAGAAAATAGTAAAGAGAAAATGTTAATCCCAGTTTCTTAAAAGTCCAAGGTGATCCTATGCTTGTGCACGTGCGTGAGCACCATGGTGATGGGTAATAAGTTACATTGAGATAGTCTTTGTGATACTGACCTCAGGTGCTGCTGTCCAATGCTGTGCAGACACACAAAGACAAACGTGCAAAAAAGCCCCAAAAAATAATCTTAAAAAAATAAGACAAACATGCAGCCACCAAACATCATTGTCTTAATCTTCAAAAGAACAAACATCCAGCAGTTAATTCTACATCACTTATGGCATCATGGAGAAATAGTTATCTTAAAGGACAATTCTGGCGCAAAATGAACCTAGGAGTTATTAGCAGATGTGTTCCCACTCTGTTGCTCTATGGGACATGTTTTCATGCTAATCGAATGTGTTTGGAGCTTTAAACAAGCTAGCGCGGACCGCTGATTAGCTTACAACGCTAGTATTCGGGGCACAGGGAACGTAAAAACAAATCGCTATTTATACCATTAAAAAGGCTCAAAATATCACCAAACTTCAACGGTAGCATAATGAGGGTCCCTAAATGTTAACCGAAGCATTGAGAACATTGTAAATGTACAGACAGTTTATTGAACGAAGAGCTGCGGGAGCTCCGTGAAAGGGCTACGAGAGAGAGAGAGAGCTACCGGTAGTCAATGCCGCAACACAGCCTCGTACTTCGGGAAACTGGTGGTGTACCTGCGGACGTTTTGAAGCTATGGCCACCGAACAGGAGTGTTGCACGGAGATGCGTCGCGACCAGACGTTTCTTTTGATTTTAGTTTGCATCGCCAGCTGTAAGTCATGACTGGTTTTCAAGACGGCGGCCGCATGTAAACATGAACGCAAGTGTCTTTATAATCTCTTTTCAATAAACTGTGCACTTACAAAGTTCTCAATGCTTCGCTTAACACGTGTGTCATTATGCTACCGTTGAAGTTTGGTGATATTTTGAGCCTTTTTAGCGGTACAAAATAGCGATTTGTTTGTACTTTCCCTGTGCCCCGAATACTAGCGTTGTAAGCTAATCAGCGCTAGCTTCTTTCAAACTACAAACACATTCGATTAGCATGAAAACATGTCCCAGAGAACGATCGAGTGGGTACACATCTGTTATTAACCACTAGGTTCATTTTGCGCTGGAATTGTCCTTTAAATCAGATTAATTTGAGCAGACTAAACCTCAAAATATCACATCATTCAAACTTTATAGTGACAAAGTGGGAAAGGAAAGGATTGAAATAATCCTTCATATTGAGGGCAAACATGCACAGTGAGTCAAACCAATGGACAAAATATTTAAATCACACTAGAACACAGTACAGTATGACGCAATCCAATACACACAGCAACTGATACTTCTGTTTGAGGTTTGCAGTCAAATGTTACGGTTACTTTGTATGGCTGATGGATTGTGGCGTTGCATCAAACCGCATTCTACTGGAAGGTTGTTTTTCTTTTGTCCACCACCACTGTATTCATGTCTGCCCTTAATGTCTCCCCAGCCTCCCCAAAGTGCAAACACAAAAACACATTCCCTGAACTTTTGAACGTACAAGATAAATTCAAACGTGTATTCTGCACATTCCCTTGTAGAAAATATACCTGACATGTTTCTATATAACTTTAAAAAAAAGACTATGCATCCACTCTGATCTGACGCTGCTCAGTAAACAGCATCTTACTGTATGTGAGGTTGTGATTGCCAAAACCTGTAATAATCCTCCTAACATAATCTCATGCATAATGAAGGTGGATGCAGTTTCTGAAATATTGCAAACGGTTCCACGGAGCACTTCCAGCCAGCTCCGGGAGGAGCAGCGAGCGAGGTGGGGCAACAGCAGGTCCCTGCTCGCTCACAGGAGGGCAGCCTCACACAGAGAGAGGACTGGGGGGGGGGGGAGGGAGGGGGAGAGAGAGAGAGAGAGAGAGAGAGAGAGAGAGAGATAGAGAGAGAGAGAGAGAGAGAGAGAGAGAGAGAGAGAGAGGGTCTATTCCCTGAAACATAAACCACCAACGAGCTCTGACTCGGCACAACTGTTGGCCTCGCTCTGCTTTGCTTGGGGTCGTGACAAATGAAATAAACCAAGTGTGCCAGACCTCATGAAGAGGGAATTAACAGCTCAGTGTTTCAGACACACACTGCGTGCAGAGGGAGGTTAGATGTGAGGATGATAGCAGTACAGATTGCATAGAATTAACAGTTAAATATCTTCCAGGAGTTTTTTTTTTTTTTTTTTAGCTTGGAGGTGCAGCTGTCTATTCCCGCATGCTGTAAGCTACACGGCTCGTGTACGCCCGCTCTTCTACTTCCCGGCCACAAGGACGCTCTGGTTGTGTTTCTGGGATGACTGTGAAAAATGTACAGGTCTTATAAATAAAAGCGGAGGCGGCGTCAAGGGGCTGACGACAGCGACGTGCACGTGTGGGTTCTGGCGCGTGTTAGCAGCATGCTAAGCTACCGTTGGTGAGCTCTACAGGGCAGCCAGCTGTACGCAGGCCATCACAAGTCCAGCCCCCCCTCGCCCGCCCTCTGCTCATCCACTGAGCGGATGCAGATCCACTTTGACCTTCTCTCCGCTGCTCAGCATCCCCACGGTGGGGTAGAGGCCCCCGGGAGGAACCCCCATCTCCCTCCGGCCCATCAGCTTCCCGTTCCTGGTGAAGAACACCTGCAGGACCACAGGAGGGTGACAGTGAGTTAAAAGACACCCGTGCATACATTTCACTGAAGGTAAACCCACCGATGGAGCACTGGAACAATTACTCCTGAAAGAAATGTCTCTTCGTAATAATGAATGATTGTAATACAAACTTCAGTCGAGAGCACACGGTGTGCCAGTTGTAAACAGGAATTATGTGAAGTTTGGAAAATATCGTTACGTGACAGGGTAATGTCTGTGTTCTTGGAGGGGGAAAAAAAAAAAGTCAATGTTTACAGTACATGTCTCTACTAAATCAGCGAGTGATCAAACATTATCCAGCTGTTCTTAAAAGAACATCAACAAGAATTTTTTTTTTCAATGCTAATACCGAGGGCCTCTTTCCAAGTCTGAGAGCAAATACCGACACACTAAAGCAACAAGTGAAGTACTGTGGAGCGTGTGTGTGTTTGTGTGTGTGTGTGTGTTCGATAATTCAAGCCGAGTCACTTATCAAACATTGACTGCACCACCCACTCGAAAAAAAAAAGAAAGGCTTAACCGCTATTCAGTTACAGATGAAGGGGGAGTGAGTTGTTAGTTTGAACAACATCCGACACCCGCACACACGTGCAGCCAAAGCCCGCCTAGACCTCTGGGATGTCAAGGAGCAGTGCATTGAGGGTAATGCGTCCTCGCTGAATAAATATTGACGGATCCCTGGATTACGACTCGGCCTGTTTTATTCTCACCCACTTTGGTTCCAGTACTACGTGCACTCGCACACGCTCAGTCGGGACTCGGTGACCCCCGGCCTCGACTTGCAAGACTGTGTGGGCGAGTTAGTCCAGCGGCTAACAGCAGCTACGAGTTGAGACAAAGTGAAAACCGCAGTGATTAAAAAAAGCGGTGTAAAGTGAGTTCCTGGACAAACGTTACAGCAAGAGGTGGATTTAAATAAATATATATATATATATATATATATATATATATATATATATATATATATATATATATATATATGTACACACACATATTAAGGTTAGAGTGATGTTACACCAGAATATGAAAGTTATCATTGTGATGCAAGTTGCTAAGCTTGGGTTGCCAAAAGTTCTATTATTTTGCATTTCAGAACAGTTTTTAAGTACATATTAACAATCAAAAGCAATTTTTACCAGTGTATCTTGATTGGGAATCAAATGAATGCAAACAAAGTTACTTTATGAACTTGATTTTAAGATTTGTAATTATTTATTTACTGTAAACAAAAGAAAAATGTGTGAATCTGTCATTATTGCACAATTCCTCCAAATACCTAACTAAAAAACTAAAAATCCCTGTCCTTACTAGAGTCCATATAGTGTTTAGTAACTCCTAAATAATGTTGATTACTCACTGACGTCCAGTGATCACCGGTTAATGAGACAGCGTTTGCAGCACCTTGCAGCTGTTCCAGTGTGGCTGCTTTCTCCGTGTCATACAGGCTGTGTGTGGGGGTGCTGTCCACCTCAACGGCAACAAGACAGGTCAGAACATGCCAACCGTAGTACGTCTTTAAGACCCGAGTCCTCTACGATGCTGACAGGTCTGCAGTTAGTTGCCACCCGTTTCGCAAGAGCTGTAGTAATTTTTTGGGATTTGGTTTCATCCACAGGTCGGCAAGTAGCACTCTGTAGCATGCTAGCGGGAAGCATCACGTTAACTGTACTACCATGCTTAGCTCCGTAGGTGGTAGCTCAAGCTTGACGTGCTTCGGTGATATTTTAATTCGGCTTTACACAATGTGCATATGGCTTTCGACTTGTCTATGAGCCGTCCGGGAGTTTTGGAAAATAAAAAGTGCCATTCAGGATTTCATTGCTGCCGTCTTTCTCCATCATGCCTGCAGCCTGCAGCAGCAGGATGTGTTACGAGGAAGTGGCAGCTTGATGATAAGAAACAGTGCTGCAAAGGGCCAAAATAGTAGCCTGTTAGGCACGACGCAAAGCCGAGTGAAGTGTAAAATAAAATTAATAAATGCCGGCATGCGATTAAAAAAAAAATATTAATCGCGTCGGTCCTTAATCGCATCGCGATTTAAGCTGACAGCCCTAATATATATATATATATATATATATATATATATATATATATATATATATATATATAAGGCTTAATGCTGCACTGTGAAATAGAGCTGCAATGATTAGTCAATTCATCGATTAGTCAGGCTAAAGAAAATGAATTGCCAACAATTTGAATAATCTATTAATTGTTCAAGTCACCTTTCAGGCCAACATGTATTGGTTCCAGCTTGTCAGATGTGAATATTTTATTGTTTTATACTCTTCTATGACTGTAAAGTCAATATCTTAGAGTTTTGGACAGTTGGTCGGACGAGACGAGACACGTGAAGACGTTACTTTGGACTCTTGGAACTTTTGATTGAGCTTTTCTTTTTGCAATTTGCTGGCATTTCAAAGACCGAAAGATTACAAGACAAATTATTCCGTAGATTAGTCAGTCTTTGCCTAGTCTATATCCTCGACGTTCCACTTCCGGGATTGCTCCGGTGACGCAGGAAATTCTGCCGGATGCGTGTATTTACGCCAATGTCCATTTCCTTCCTCTTTGTGTTGGCGTTCTAAACTCTAAAAAGATTTATGAGGACTATGGTTAACTGCTCCTCAGATCTCCACACTGTCTGGCTAGTTGCAGCCCAACTCTTTTGTTTACAGTATGTACATCTCCATATGTATGCACAGTATTTCTATCCTCCTATGTACATATCGCCATGCTGTTATCCTGGGTTTCTCTGTGTACAATGACTCCGCTTTAAAAAAAAAAAAAAAAAAAAGAAGTGCAACATGAGATTCAACAGGTTTCTTGACTGATTATTTGATATGTTGAGATTTTGGCAGCAGCCCCAAGATTCATTGATTCAAATAATTGTTACTTGCAGTTCCACTTGGAACTGTAGCTAGCCTTCAGCCAGCTCACATGGGCAACTGAAAACCAGTATGGTAATAAAGCTGCTTCTGGCTGATTTATGGTAGTGCGTAGGCTCTACGCAGAGCCTACAACATTGTGAGGATATATACTTGTGTGCTGGTGTGTCTGCGTCATTCTAGCAGATCTCTTTAAGAGAATAGTAGAGCCGGAATGTGTGTGTGTGCGTGGATAGTGTGTGGTACAGCGAGTGAAAGAGTGACGGGGATTAGCGTACCCTGTGCTCTGTGACCAAGGTCGGAAAGCTGTACAAGGAAAAGTCAACCTTCTCCTTGATTTCAAGGAGAAACTGGAAATGAGTAGGAGGAAATGTAGTCTATATCAGTGGTTCCCAACCTTTTTTCCTTGGCGCCCCCCCTACACATGTCTAAGAAAAGCGGTGTATGGTCGTATGACCCAGCCTTAATCTGTGTTTTCCTCACCGTGACCTTCCTGCCTTCCTGTCCCTGCTCTACCTCTTCCCCAGCTTCTTCTTCCTCCTCTTCGTCGTTGAGGTACAGGATGTTCTGGACGCCGGCGTGACCTGGACGGACCTCCAGCCGATTCCAGTCGTCCACGTCACCTGAGGACAAACAGTGCACAGTGTGAACGCAGACCAGAGTAAAACAGCAAAACATGTTAACTAATGCCACAACATTAGAGGATTGGTTTTGTAAGTGGGACCTATTAAGGTTAGAGGACATGAGTTGCTGTCTCTAAATTGTTATCAAAAGTTTGGTCATATAAAAACGCATGTACTAAAACCACCTGAGAGCAGGAAAGACTATATTTGTCTCTCATGGAAATGGTCGGGGGTGTGGTGGGATTAGAGCTTCCCCTTTCAGTGACTGTTCTGTTTTGTGTGCGGGGGATTTTTGGTGCGCATCCAATTTCTTTCCCACATGCAACACAATAAACTGTTAAGACCGAACGTTGCCTTACGCAAAACCACGATAAGCAGGTTTAAGAATGAAACCTCCCACGGACGCACCAACCACTTTAATGAGTGACAGTGTAATTGCAGCACCTGAACGCTCAGCCCTCACCTTCTCCGTCCAGGATGTAGTCTCGTGGGAACATGATGCCGCAGCCCATGATGTCACCTTTGAAGCAGCGAGGACCAAAAGCGTCTCCAACCCCGCTGCCGTGAAAGATCTTGCCATCATCTATCGGAGGAGGATGAGGAGGGAGGAAGGAAACTGTCAATTCTGCAGCTATTCATTAATCCACTTCACAACACTAGTGGAATGTAATCACTTACATTTACTCAAGTACTGTGCTTCAGTACAAATGCACTTTGCTTCTCAAGCCACTTTCTACTCATAGCAAAATATTGTACTTTTGTACTATACTAAAATTATTTGACAGCTTTAGTTACTAGTTATTGTATTCAATGTTTATTTGTATAGGGACAAATAAGTACGTAGCATAAACTAATGCCACACACCACAGCATTTATAGCCTAAGCTAATTAGCATGGGCCTTTAAAATACATAAAACTTAACAACAAATACATAGGAGACAGTACAAAACACAAACTCAACAATAGGAACGCACATTAAAAGGTGCTCTAAGCGATGTTGGGTGACGTTACTTCTTGTTGACGTTCAATGTATTTTCAAACAAAACGAGGCTAGCTCGCCCCTCCCTCCTCATCCCCACCCCAAAATCCTTCTTGTCGGTTATTGGCTGGAACGCCAGAACTGTGTTTGTTATGTTTGATGGTGCAGGTTGGCACAGATTGTTTTTGTTGCCGTTTGTGGAGCCTGGGCTGTCTACAGAGACTGCGTTTGTTTACAGTGTGTTCAGGGGACAGGCAGCTAGCAGATAGTGAGGAGATGTTTGCTGTATGTAACAAAAAAAATTGTAGCCTAAAAAACACATGACATCGCTTAGAGCACCTTTAAAAACACAAGACTCCGAACTCAGGAAAATACAGACAAAACAATACAAGAGACAAACTAAGGATTTTTTTTTTTTGCACAAAAACACATTTTGTGGCCGGGTTAGCTCAGTTGGCAGAGCGGGCACGCACGCGTATGTAGAGCTTTACTCCTTGAAGCAGCGGTCGCGGGTTAGACTCGACCTGCAGCCCTTTGCTGCATGAAATACATAAGAAATGTGCGATTAATCTCCAGTTAACTATGGAGAACTGCGATTAATCTCAATTAAATATTTGTAATTGACTGACAGCCTTAGTTTTGTTATAAGATAAACTACAAGATCAGCTGAAACAAGTAGTCAATTAATCAATTAGTCCACTTACGGAAATAAGTACTACTATTTTGATAATCACAAAGTCAACTTGTTTTTTACATTTGCAGCTTCATAAATGTGATGGTTTGCTGCTTTTTTCATTTTTAATAACTTTTAATTTTGGACAGTTAGTTGGACAAAAAACAAAGTGTGTGTCATTTTTACAAAGTAAACAATTGAGAAAAAAAATATATATATAATAGCTGGTTATATATATATATAATAGCAGTTGGTAGAGCGGGTGCCCATATGTAGAGGTTTACGCCTGGACGCAGCAGGCCCGGGTTCGACTCCAACCTGCGGCCCTTTGCTGCATGTCATTCCCCCTCTCTCTCCCCTTTCATGTCTTCAGCTGTCAAATAAAGGCCTAAAAATGCCCCAAAAAATAAAAAAATAATAATATATAATAGTATAACAATCCCAGCGGCCATTTTTCTGCATTGAGAATTTCTACTTTTAATACCATAAGTACATTTTCCTGTAAGGACCTTTACTTGTAACAGACGTGGTATTCGTATTAAAGGACCTGAATACCTTCTACACCACTGCATAACAATGTATGTGTCTTTGTTAACCTGTGAGCAGGGTTTCTGCAGGGTTCACCATGTTCAACTTAAGACTAATAAGATATGTGTATTACCACGGAATAGAAAGCAATTTAATACCCGTTTCACAAGCATGTATAATGAAGTATGATGGAAAACCAGTACAGACAATATGGCCTAGAACTAAACTAAACGTGCTTTAACGTCTCCCGAGTCCCGACAGCCTGCAATCAGATACAAAAACATTTCATTACAAACACTGCTGCCTACTGCAGGCAAGAGAAAAAATGTGAGGCTAAGGCTTGTTTTAAGGATTATAGGTCTTGAAAAGTCTTAAAAAGCTTTGAATTCAGATGCCCTCATCTTTGTCATAACGTGTCCTAGTGCTGAACTGAACTTACGTGGACTTGAATTTCACTGCATCTTGTAATGTGTTTACCACAGCGTGTGACATGTGTACTGTACATACAATGTTGTGCTAACATACAGGACATCCTGACATTCCTGCTAGATGATGATGTGTGAAAAAAAAAAAACAGAAGGCAAAAGCAGCGCTAGTAACAACACACACAAAAAAAATTAGACATCAACAACATCCAAAGGAAATCATCAAAACAACACATACTACAGTTGCGAAAGACAACGGAAAAAAGGGCAAAAGAAAAACATGCAGAGGTAGCCTGCAGACGAGCTCTCCTCAAGCGAAGCGGCGTGGCTGCTGCTGGTAAATATTTATGGAGTTGTCATGGGACCCGTCCCCGGCTCAGGATACTGTTTAAACAATCTCTATCTGAGCACCGGGAGGGAGAAGGAGACACTGTATCATTACGGTTCCCATGCAGGCCCTTGTCACAACACCACACACTAGGCAAACAGCGGAGCCACGCCAGCACAGGGCCGCTAAAAATAGCAGAGCAGGGCGGCTTTGAAGAGTGACAGGGGACTGGCGCTGGAGGTGAGCCGGGGTGTGGAAGTCCAGGTTTGGGCCCAGCGATGGAGCTAGTTCACTGGGACAGGAAAGGTAGGAGAAGGGATGTGGCCGGAGGGACGCGTTCGCTGGAGTCAATCTTCAAAATTCTCGTGCAGCTTGTTTGCCGATTTATTTTGATTCTATTTATGAATTCACCGACTCCAACTACATGAACAATTTCAAACACTAAACCAATGGGATAAGCCTCTGAATCATCCTTAAAACACACTACTGTTGCTCTCCCAAAAAAATAAAATAAATCATGTTTTACTATTTCCTGACATTTTGTAGGTTAAAGGGGTTCTCCAGCACCTAGTATTGCACTTCCATAAAGTTGAAAAGACACATTTAAAAAAAGGAATTTAAGCGGTTGAGGCCGAGATATCTCGACTTTCAGTTGCTCCACAAAGCTTGATGGAATTTACATTTGCCATAACGCAACTCCATAGCATTTTTCATTAGACCCTCTTTCCTCTTTCAAAAGGTTATTCAGTTATTTGAAAGAAATAAACGATTGATAACAGCACTAAATAAAACTTGTCATATAGCATTACGTGCAATGAGTTTTGGCTATCTATTAGCCGAAAATGCTCAAATTTGTGTTGGAGACCAGAGAGTTTAAAATGAGCATAGAGGTGTTGACCAGGGTTTGGCTCGGAGGCTGTTGATGGAGCAGAATACGGGTGATGGTGCTAATGCAAAAGTCAAGATCCTACACTGAGGAAGTAGCTGGTAAAGCTGACAATGTTAGCTACTGTGACCGCCACCAAGTAAAGGTGAACATAGCAGCAAGCAGAAGGTGAAAACTGGAGCTGAGTTGGGGGGTTTGGAGCCGGGCCCACAAAAAGAGAGGCCAGGCTCTGACTGAGGACTGGGACCAGCTGGAAAAAGGAAAACAGACGTTTGTAACATGAGAGTTTGTCTGGAAAAGACTGGGCTTCCCTGCCCAGGGAAGAATACATTCACAGAATCCTAAAACATGAACAATTAAAACCAAATATTTATATTCTTCCATGATTTCACACGTGCAAGTTTGTTTTTGTCCCTAAGAATTTACTATAAATTACATTTGTGTCGAGCTGTTGATATATAATACACAGTATACTTCCTGGGCCCTTTTGCCAGTGAGGCCCTTAGCTTGTAAAATATATGAACAAAAATAAATTAAATAATAACTGGTTAGACCAGATTGAAGTACTGCAGCATGTGGAGGACTTTTCTGGGCCACGAGGCAGTACAGACTCTGGTAAGGTTACCGTCTTCTGTCATAGCTCCAGGCTGTGTAGTGGTGCTGATGTAGAGTACAACATTGTGTTGGCTTAAGAGCTCATTAGATTATTTGATCAACAGAAATACTTATCTATTAGGGTCTGTTCGTTATTTATTTAAGGAGCCACCGGAGGAGTTTCGGGACCTTTAGCCAAAATAGACCTGACCCTCCCTTCACCAGCAATACATGTTGGATGACCCTCCAAAATGATATGAAAAAAAGGAATGACCCAACAATTTATTGACGCCTTCTGTACTGGTTTGCGCTTGGCAAAGACATACAGACAGCCATTGTTTTTTTTACAGCCACAACATACGTTACTAAACCTCTACATTCTCATCTTACGCATCACACTCCTCAGCTGAACATTATCCAAAACTCCATTTCTCAGACGAGCGTCAATTTGGGAGCTTGCATGCTACCACTCCTTCCTTCTCAAATGCCTTGAAAAGGCTGTCGTTTATATATAATATCACCGGGACCGAAAGGATATTTGAGTCGGGAATGGCTGCAGCCTGGAGACCTCCCGTCTCATGCCCTCCCCGCTTGGTGCAGTCTCGCAAGCTTTGACTTTTCAAAATAAAAGCTTGCGTCTGGTCCATTATGTTTTCGTAGGGTTTTGGATGTTTTTGAACTAAACAGTACGGCAATCATGCTAATGAATACAAATATTTTTTTCATCAAATGTCTTAGTTACAACACGATGGAGCTAGCAAAGCAGTTTTGTGTTTATATTATTCAGTTTGGGAAATCCCACGGTCTCTAAAGCTACAGTTCCAATTGTCTGGCAGACTAAATAGGAAGGGACCCATCTGCTAGCAAAAGAGGCCGAGACTGAGAAAGTTACATGGAGCTACATGGATAAATATGCACCAAACAAGCCACTTTGAAATGTTGCTGTTATCACGAATACAAAAGTTGGGTGACTCTCCCCTCTAGACTAAAAGAAATTGGATGACCCTCCCCTATTTTCCTCCGGTGGTCCATACCATAAACACCAAACGGTCCCTTATTAAGTAGAAGTAAAAAGAAGAAGAGTTATCAATAAATTCTCTGATTCAAAGATTCTCGGTTCCAGCTTCGCCAGTTTGAGGAGTTTCTGCTTTTCTCTGTCTTATGATAATAAACCAAATATCTCTGGGTTGGACAGTAAACACAAGCTATTTGATATCATCACTGTGGGCTTTGGAAAATTATGATGGTCATTTTTCACATTTTTTTTTCACTAATATGCTGACATACATCAAAAAGCAATTGAGAGAATAATGGGCAGAGAGCAGACCTTCATCAAGGCATGCCCTATCTCATAACGTTAATGCAGTGTGAATTTTCCCAGCTGGGAACAAATTTTTCCGACAAGGTTACCGAAAGTGAAAAATAATTTGTGTATACGCCCTGCGATTGGGATCCGCTCAAAAATGTAATTGGTTCTTTCTTGGCCCCTGCTACACCCTTTCGGGCAAGCAGTTTTTATGTAATCCTGCTGACAGACAGACAAAAAAACAGACAAACTGAGCCAGAGACGTAACCTCATTGGCGGAGGTAATAGTCGTTAGTTTCAGCTACACAGTCGGTTTGTTTATAACCAAGTTCACCATCAAACATACTTGTATTAAGGTGATGCAGATAGACCACGTGTCCAAAGTTTATACCAGTGACCTCCACAGTACGGACACATTCTCGGTACATGCTCAGTTCAAATAGTGGTTGGTGTTTTTACCAGGCTCTGTTTGTGCTTGTTAGCGTTATAGAGACTTTGTCATCCAAATCCATTTTGTCCAATTGGGTAAGAAGGTAATACAATCCCCCCTACACAACATGTTGGTGTGGAATAATTGTTTTTGCAGAACCTGAGCTGGAATCAGATTAGACCCTGTCACAGAAGTTAGACTGAGCCCTATTGTGTGAGGCTGCCTTGGTGGTGAGGGATGGAGGGTGGCGGTGGGGGTAGGGTGCAACCTTCAGCTGCGGGTGTTGAGTCATAGCACGTGTGACTCACTGATGGGGGGTTTGGAGGGGGTGACAAGGTTAATGGGGCTTGCCGAGGAGCACTCACTGGTTGGATGGCTGGTTGCTTCTGATAGGGCCCACAGGGGCCCGCAGTGCCCCACGGGCCATTAAGTTGCGGAGACAAGCAGAGCCAACACACAGGATGGAGGTCCACACTGGGCCAGCTCCCAACACAAACACTCGTGGTAACACCAGCGCAGGCCAAAGAACTCTCAAACTTTACAAGCTATACAAGGAGCAGCGATATGGTTGGCAGCCATTTGTGTATATAACTGGAATATATCTGGAGTAAAATCACAACCTTTAAAGTCAATAATACACATCAAATGTGATCCAGGTCAACACTGGTCGCGTGCCCAATACAATGCACCATAAATCAGGATGACAGAAATAGAGCTCCGTAGTCAAAATGTACATGCAAAGTAAATAAGAAAGGGAGGAATGTTGAGTCATTATGCAATGTATGTATTTGCCTCCAGGCTGCATCATATAACTCAAACGACTAAACTACAGCCACTGTTCTCCTTAAAGATAATGGTAAAAACATTACAAACACTCACAGTGTATTAAAGGCCAGCATGAGGTATGATAAAGGTCTACCTAGAGTATCATGGCAGACATTTTTGCCCTTTAGATACTGAGGTCAAATACAAAAACTACCCATAAAAGTTAATAAACAGAGGTACCAGTAGTCACAGAAACACCTCTTCACAGCATTCTTGGCTCACACCAAGCAGGAAAACCAAGGTAACAAAGTCATTCCTTCTTTAAGCAATTTCTGCTGCGGTTAAATGACCGAGTGCATACAATACTGTGTATACATTAAGTTTCTGTCACTCTGCCAAAGAGCATCTGCATGAAAATCTCGGCTGCGTGGAGGAGCGACGGGAGACGTGAAGAAGAGGCCCTGGCTGTTGATTTTAAGTAGCCTGCACCTTAACCCAAGCATGGGAAGGCAAACCTCATACGCGCAGCGTTGAAAGCCACATACATCATTTTAGTCTCTAACAAATAAGATTAATGGGAGCTGTGCTGGGGCGTGCACATTTCTGTGGTGTCCAACGCACAGCAGCCAAACCAGGCAGACCACAGCGCTAGACCTCTGGGACTGGCATGGTGAGCCTCTGTGAATGACTGGCCTCGTCTGTCACTCAGCACTGAGGTATCATCCGCAGACCCCGGCAGGATGCACAGCGTCAACTGTTATTATTATTAATGGATCCTAATTATAAATGGAATCTACAAAGGGATACAGGGATTTGGGACTCTAAACATCAATTCGAAAAATGAACGGAATGTGCGGAGTGAACAAGAAAATGTGTTTTGATAGCTCATTTGGAGGTCAACTGGAAGAAAGTATATAAACCTCCCTCTAAAAATAAAAATCATACACATTCCCTGGTGGAAAAAAAACATATGACAGAAAGTGACATTTGTGGCGTGTGAATTCTTCAGAGCAGCTGAAACCCCCTGTGAGAGAGATCAACAATGGGATGCTTTAGACAAAAATAACGCTGATAAAAAAAAGCCAGCTAACAGCTTCGGTCTGATAAGGAATAATAAGATCTTGACTTTGACAGTGGATTGTCAGATAAAGAGCCGGCAAACCTACTGTAGCTTGTACGGTGTACTGTAACAACAACCACCTACCTAGCATGCCGCTATTCTCATATCACGGCAGCGGCGTTTGATAGCTTATGTCTTAGCACCGATAGTAAGGGGTGCTGAGACCTGGAATGGGAGCTGTGGGGGGTTTAGTACAGATGCCTGTACAGATAATGTTCACAGGCCTGTCGTCACAAACAACCAAGACGTAACATGTGTGTGGAAGCATAGCAAGATAAAGATAGCTAAACATTTTGTCTCTTTTTTTTTTGGTTCATTGCTAAGAGAGATATTTAGAATTCCTACAGAAATTGATGGAGATAAGATCCTTCTCCTCTTTCTGATGCTGTCACCGTCTGTTTACTCTGCTTCCTGTGCTTTTTATCTGCCTGCAATCCTCCTTGATCTCTGTTCTCGGCACCTTAACATCCAGCTGAGGCGGTGCCCTGTGATGTTTGCATCTAAAAAAGCAGCAGATGGATGCTTTGGAGGAAGCAGATCTGATCAGAATGATTCATTTAATCTAAAAAAAGACTACAGGAGGAATTCCACACTCATAGAAGGAAATAACACACAGCCTACTTTCTAAGAAATACAACTATATAGACTGAGAGAAAAAGAGAAAGAGAGAAAAGGGGCTTAAAATCTCACCAGCATGGTACGCCACCGAACCTCGGCTCCATCCTGGGTGTCTGTTCCTGGGGTAGTCCTGCACAGACACAAAACAGTTACACAGGTCACAAATACACATTTTCACAGTCATGGATATAACTGATTTAAACAACCAAGTCAAGTAAAAATTGTATTTATATAGCCGAATATCACAATTTTGCCCCAAGGGACTACAATCTGTTCAGCATATGACACGCTCCATCTTTAGACCCTCAAATCAGATAAGGAAAAACCTATAAAAAAAACTAACAGGGACAGGAGGAACGAATCAAGACCTCACACCTCTACGTCACATGTTGATAATTTTCTGATAACGCCCCCTGGAAATCAAAAATGAACCGAGAGGTAGGCCTGTAACAATTATTACATAATTGTCCAATCGCAATATTTTTTTAAGTAGAGATGCACCGATTGACCGTCCGGTGACCGTAATTGTCCGATTTTCACGTGCTCGGCCATGACCGGCCGGTTAGTCTGACATATGCCGATTTTATGCCGTCAACTTCACTCGGGCGCCGCATGATTGACGCAAGATCAGCGCACCGCCGCTCAATCAGCTGTTTATGAAATGTTATAAAGTCGTAATTATACACGGCCGTCTGCTCTACTGTTCTCAGCCGCGCTCTCTCTCCCCTCTGAGGCTGAATAACTGGAACATGAAAACCGCGGGTCCGTGAAATATGACAGTTTATTGGAAAATAGCGTTGGGCACACTGACTTTGATGCATTTCCTGTTCATCAGACCCCAGATGAGACAATAAGCGAACGTTAGAACGCTGCGGTGACGGTCCCTCTGCCTCTGACGTCCGGCTGCAAGAGACGCCATATTAAAAAAAATAAATAAATAAAAAGACACGCTGTATTCCTCCAACACGCTGTATTAACGTTACGGTTTAAAACGCTTTGCAGGTTAGTGGGGGTGCATACCGCTTAAAATCAACATTAAAAAGGTAGTAATCTTCCCCCAGCGTTTAGTTTGTTTCTAACTGTGTGTAAAATGAGTGGTGACGTTTATGTTTTCAGGTAACGTTACTGTTGACGTTCAAACAGGCCTGCGTGTGTTTTGAGAAATATCTTTATACTGCACGGCTATACTTATTATATTAAGTTGGATATTGGATGTGAAAAGAAGGAAATGGTTCTAACATTGTACTTTAGATGTGCGTGAATTTCCCACACCAGGAGTAATTTATATAGTTCTATTTTATAGCGATTGATTATCTATTAAAAAAATGTTCAATGTAAAATGATCTTTTAAAGAAAAGATAGAAAATAAATATTTGTGTGTGCTGTAAAGTGGTTAGAAAAAATGAAATCGGTATCGGCTGGCCTAACTCAAAGAAAATCGGAATCGGCCTAGAAAGTTGTAATCGGTGCATCTCTATTTTTAAGTAATCGCCGTTTCTTTGTTTAACCGCAATTAATTGCTAACATTAGCTAAGGTCCTGAGGTATGACTGTTGATTGTTTTGTCAATTTTATGTTAATTTAAGAACAAAATACAGGTTTTTTTAATGTTAATAAAGAGATGTAGTTTACTTCACAGGCTGTGTAGTTATGTTATTATATTATCTGGGTCACGTGACATAATATATTTGACATTTACTAGAACCAAAAGTTGTATCCTGGATGTCATTCAAAACTTTTTTTCATTTGAAAAATAAATACATAAATAACTATTTTTTTTTAAATTTGACTGAAAGAGACAATTATATTGTTAATGGCAATTATTCCTGAGACAATTAATTGTTCGGTAACATTTTGAATTGTTACAGCTCTACCGAGAGCTTCCAGACTAATTCACATTTTTCGCAATTTGGTCTGGCGATGCCGGGATACTGTCAATCGACTCTAAATTATCAAGTAAAAAGCCAGTAGCAGGTTTAATGTGTTGTGACCAGTGCAGTTTAAAAATCATGTTAATGTGTGAGGATTCCTTTCCCAATTTGTTTTGGATACCGGTCAGACTGAGGATCTCTCTCTCTCTCTCTCTCTCGCTCTCTCTCTCTCTCTCTCTCTCTCTCTCTCTCTCTCTCTCTCTCTCTCTCTCTCTCTCTCCTCTCTCTCTCCCTCTCTCTCTCTCCCTCTCTCTCTCTCTCTCCATGTACAGTACGTATGCCTTTCTCCAGGTTTCACCATGCCAACAGAAATAACTAGTGGGCCAACTTTAGGATAAGATCAGAGCATGACTCAGAGGTAATTACCAGAGATTTTGTATCTGTCTTTTTGGCTGCACATTACTGAACAAGAGAGGAAGGAGGAGGAAGGAAAATGACATTTATGCTCCTCTTTCATCTCTCAGTAGGCTACATCTTCTAAATGCTTTCTTGATTACATTCTCTCTCAGGTGAACTTTCCCTATTGCATTTCCCTACAGCTAGTATTAACAGAGAGAAAAAAGGCAACCTTTCAATTTCATCTTGTCTAAAGAAAGAATCTAAAATATGACCAGCATAAGGTCCAAAACAGAAAATGTGCTTTCATGCAAACACAAGAACCAATCCACTGATGACTGATGCAGAGACTAAAGAGGCAATACATTACCCTAGAACAAAACAGGGCTGTTGAAATTATTTCTATTAGCACCTGTGTGCAGAAATGAGTAATGGGAACACTGCGGACAGTCAGCTTGGTCTGGCCAGGCAGACAAGAGCGCAGCATTCTGAGGACAGGACATCAGGGAAACATCAACGATCCTGTCTGACAACCCCATTGGGGCTCAAGGAACAGAAAATTGAGATGGATGGGTGGAAAGTGAGAGTGAGAGATCGAGCGAGGGAAAAGGACAGAGTGAGAAATCAGCAGAGGAAGACAGAGAGACATGGAGGAATGCAGCTACTCCTCCAAGCCTGAAGCCCCTCGATCTGCCAAGTCTGCTCCTCTTCCCCCTTGTCTCAACCACAAGCCCAAGGATTCCTCTGGCTGGCTGGCATCTGGGCTGAATCGCCACAAGGAGGAGAGGAACGCCTAGGTGTTTTGCTCCCCGATTGATGATCCACAGACTCTGATCTGAAACAAGACAACCTTAGGAACGGCTAAACAAATAACGGGTGGATTTATAGCGCTTTAATGGAAACCGCAGACTTGTGTCTGATGAATGGATCAACGGTTAAATGCCGTCTTCTCGGGTAATTGTTGTGTCCATCATCTCTTATTCAAAACATCTATTTAGTGCTCTATACATACATAAATATGGTGGGTTAGTGGGAAAAACTGAAGCAGCACTACCTTCTCTACACACTGAGATTGAAGCTTTTACATTACAGTATCTCAATATTACAGTATCTCCTCTTTATGAAGAGTGGGGTGACGATGTCGCTCAGTCGACTACTTTGGTCCAGACTGAAATACCTTGGGCTGGGTACCGATACCGTGACTTCGATAGCGGTTCCTAAACAATACTTTTTTCGATACCAATTTTATAAAACAAAAATAAATTACAACATTAAGGCACAAATCTCTAAATTTATGTTTCCGCTCCTACTACGTGAGCCCTGTCTCTGTGTAACGTAGAGTTTCTCCTGCGTGTCTCTACAACGTGTAACGTTAGACAGCCAATCACAGACATTATTAGATCTTGGTAGAAGCATGATGCGTGCTGACTGGCTCACTGACGCTGATGAGATTTACTCCTTAGGTATTGCAATTGGGTAGTGAATGACAAGGCATTTTTCGATACTCGATACTTAAGAGGCAATTCGGTCAGTGCCTATAAAGTACTGAATTCGGTACCTAGCCCCAGAAATACCTCAACAACTAATGGATGGATTGCAATACAATTTCATACAGACATTAATGGCTCCCAGAGCCAAACATTTGGGGCAGTTTACACGCTAGCAACATCCATCATACTATTTGAAAATACAAAAATGTATTTAAGCTAAGATGCCAAAAAGCCATATTCCGTTAGGCCCCGAATATCGTGGGATACCAATGTTCGGCCAATAATTCAGTGCATCCCTAATTGTTTAAAAAATAACTAAAAACTTTGAGTCATAGATCTGGCATCGTCATTATTGTAAACTGCATATGTGCCATGCGAGACAGCTTGACAGGTGTAGCAACAGTAACTTAGGCAGACAACTACTGAACAATCAACTGGCAACAAACACATTTTTGTCTACAAACGCATTTGACAAACTGCAGCTGCTACAGCGTGATTCAAGAAAACAGAAACACCATCAAAAACATCACCATGTTATCTTTTCTTCACCAAGTAGTTTGCATTCATTGTGGTAGATAGGGAGGAAAGAATGTCATACAGAATGTGTAAGTACCTGAAAAAACAATTTGACGGTGTAAAAATAAGATTTCAATCTTCAGACTCTTCAGTGTAAAAACAACAATTTTTTTTTTTTTTTTTCCAACGATGAATTCTGTGAAGCACAGATCATATTGTTTTGTGGGACTTGGAACAGCTTTCCCTCTGATAAAAGAAACATTCCAACCTATTGTGGTTTGGAATTACAACAGTTAATGCTACTATTTTTTGTTTTTCAATCAGTGGTGGCGCCACTAAATTACACCTACACTCCTTCTCTATCAACATATAATGGAATGCATTAGAGAGAGAGAGAGAGAGAGAGAGAGAGAGAGAGAGAGAGAGAGAGAGAGAGAGAGAGAGAGAGAGAGAGAGAGAGAGAGAGAGAGAGAGAGAGAACAGTGTTGACCAGCTGGTCCACTCTCAAATGCTGGAAAACTTTCCAAACATGGTCACTACCCCCTGTTGGCCTGCAGAAGCCATCATTGAAATGCAAGCTGCTTCTAAGAACAACAAACACCGGCGTTGTGTCCACAGCATGGCGAAGCAAAGCCCCGCGGTATCAGATCCACAGCTGATACACTGGTGTCATCAGAGCAGCCTGCATTTCCACACGGTGGCAGAGTAAACAAGTCTGAAAGACTAAGAGCGGAAAGGTGCGGGCCGAGTGGGGAACCATGTGAAAGCAGATACCCATCATCTACAGCAACTATCACACTGGCATATCACAGAGCTGTCTAAAAAGATGACTTCCCACAGATGTGAGTGTATGGATGTGTGTGTGTGTTGTAGGGAGGGAAAGTGTGTTTCTGTTTGTACGTGCCCACACGACCTCAGCTATAGGGGTTGGGCAGAGACTGTGTAGGGAACTAATGCAGGTCTGTTTGTATAACCTTGTGTCATCAGGCTAAAGCCCCCAGCTCCCCACACGATGACAGAAAGCGTCTGACATCAGTAAAGACAACAGCAGCCTGTGTATGTGTTTGGGCACGTTCAGCACTTTTTATGAATGCAAGTGCATATGCAAATGTTTTCTTGATGCAAACGGATAAAACTGAGCGGGTTTGTTGTGTTATTGAAATAAGTGGCCGAAATGGTGACATGATGGAGTGCACACATAGTGTTGAGCTTAGCAGTGTTCTACTCATATTATAAAAAAATGTTGCCCTAATGTATCCCCAACAACACATTTTTCGTTTTGGATCCGGGTAACCTTTTAGGGTTGTCACTATGGCAGGTACTAGACTGGTTTACCGGGTATAAAGCGTGACATCCGGTGCCGGATGTACCTCCCCTTCTGCTATCTCCGCTGTCTTTTGCAAGGGTACCGTCACAGCGTCCGGGGCTTAGAGCCCCCCAGGATGGTTGTGATTGGTTTAAAGAAATACCAACAAGCCAGAACGTCTTTTTACCCTATCCCAGAAATGTTTACACTTGCAGCCAGACCATACCACTGCTGACACAGCGCTGTGGATGTCTGGGCAATGCAAGACTTCTCCGGTACTATCCGCAGACAATAACCAAGGTCCAACTCTGATTAGAAGACTACAGCTTAGGTTCCTGCCCCAACTCCCCACTTCAGAGCTGGTACTGTCAAATGGCCCTAAACTATTTGGGAAGAGTTTGAAGGACTGGTCAACCGTCAGCCTTGAGACTGTTAGAAGAGTACAGATTTCCCACTGCTAGAAAACACTTGTTAGTACCATTAATTTAACGACCTGGGAGCGGAATCTCATTTGGGGGCAGAGGAAACAAGTTGAGAACACAACATGCCAAGTTTGAAATTGATATAGAGAACTATATTTCCTTCAGGAGTCTCTATCAACTCATGAGGGACATAACGGTCTCTCTTTAGCTGCTAAATCCTCCACTATGTTCAACAGCTAGTGTCCAACTGTGTCTGTCTGCTGTTTGGTGATGAGCAGGAAGTGTTGAGTCAGGTTTTAGAGCCTTTTCACTGAAAACAGCTGCTTGCTGTGGGCGAAAATGACGCTATGAGAGCGGGGACAGTGCCCAAAACAGTAAAGTTGTGGGGTGGGCAGCTAAGCAATAATATAACACTATAATAGGTCTACAGCCATGCTAGGGACTCTGTGAGGCTGTACAGTACATAGCTAAACGCGTCAACATGTCAACATTAGAGCTACACTGATAAATCTGCGGGGCCGACTCCCTACACTCTTCCACCCAGTTACTAAGTAACAAGACACTGCAGTACAGAAACACCAATATACGTTAGCATTAGTTTAGAAATTGTCTTCATTGCATAGTTTGACTTACCGGCCCTGTCATCGATAGAGCCACACTAGCAAGGTATCTTGCCTTTCTGCCATTTGCAATCTCCCTTTCCACTTCTGCTTTCCAACGTTCATTCAATCATCGGACGCACAACAATAAATTACAATAAATTATGGAGATAATCATCACTTTGGTGGTGTTGTCTTGTGTACAATCGTCAGTTCTCCAGATGCAGTGGAAACACAAAATCGGTGTGCTAATATGCTAAAGGAACAGATTCAGTCCCTGCACTGAGGTCCTGTGGCTGATAGCTCCTCTTAAGTAGGGCTGCAACTACCAATTATTTTCATGACCAAACCCATCAAATTCTCACATTAGTGAATCGGGAAATGGCAAACGTAACGTGGCAACAAAAAAAAAAAAAGTTGAAAAATAGCTGATCATTTTTCTGTCGATCGACTAATCGAATAACTAAATTGTTGCCGTTCTAAACATAAGTTACACCAACAAGTACTTCACACATTATTCTGCTGGTGGTGCTGCATGGTCTGCATCTTCTACATCAGAGGCCTTGGCACAGTAACTGGTCCTTTGTTTTATCCTAAACTGACCCTCTTAGAATAAAAAGGTCCACAGGAGCGGCACTGAAAAACGGTTAGTAGGACTGCTGCATCACAAGAGGAAGAGGAAGAGCGCTGTTCCCAGGACCGGGTCCCGGGGCATACCAGGACAGAGGAAACACTGCCATTCCAGTCTCCTGAGTAGTTTTATTGCTTCTTTGTGTTCAATAGCATGTGTGGCTTTATTAATGTATTATGTACATGAACAGACGGTAAGTCAATACACTCGTCTGACACAGTGGGTCATGGGTGAAATGAGAAAACCATTCAGACACCGATGGCTTCTGAATCATATCCATCTCTTCGGTCCTCCATCACGACTATGACACCTATCCATCCAACTTCCCATTTTCAACCCTTCTCCCTTACCTCCTTCTTCACTTCCCTGTCCTAACACAGGGTCATGATCTTTTTCTTTTGTAGGATTCTGTTTGTTTTTCAGGACATGAGGGTTTTCCTGCTTTTTTTCCTGTGTTTTTTATATTCCGAATAGCTTCCCTTGATTTTTCTACCTCCCGACTTTCACGCTCCCATCTACCCTCTACACCCCTTCCACCCCATAACTAAGCCTAGATCTCTCTTTGTCCCACAGCCTAGCAACCGCTGTGTGTACCGGATGAAAAACAACCGTGCTACAAAGCATATGCATGCTGTACATTCATAGAGACCCTTATCTTTAGAGGAATGAGAGAGAGAAAGCAAGAGGTCATGTCAGGGCCAGGAATTGCAGTGGGGTCAAAACAGATCTTAGATTATGAACACGCAAAAAAACAACGCATGCCTTGCAAACAAAACTTTCACACTTATCACATGCACAAATTCCCTGGCAAACTTTTGAAAACCAGCTAATTTAACATCTCAAACCACGACTTTCAGTTTATTTGGCATTTTCGCATTGGGAAGAATTAAACCAATGTGCAGGGAACTGCGTGTGCGTGCGTGCGTGTGTGCAACTGAGGCTGATGGGAATGGCATTCGTTTTGCAGGTATTTGGCGCTAGAGGAAACATTGGGGATATTGAATGTCTGTACAAAATTTGGTGCCAATCCATGAAGTACATTGTTGAGATACTTCACTGGATAATTGAAAACTGCTGACGGTGCTGGATGTAAAGTCAGAGGATCACCAAAGTAAGCTTTGTCATCTGGGGACTATGAATGTCTGTACAAACTTTCAGACCAATCCATCCAATATTTGTTATGATATTTCAGTCAGGACCAAAGTGTTCCTCTTCTTGAAAGGTGATCGGCGACAGCGGATGTTGCGATGGGAAGAGAGAGCGAGTTGGCAAAGGAGACGAAAGAGATTTGTAAAGTGAAGAAAATTGAGTACAAGGTTGAGCCTGAAGTCAGCAACCACAATATACAGAAAAAGAGAGACACAGAACAGTCTGTGGGGCATTAATGGGTGGATTTGTGTTTATATTCAGGCCTCCTTACTACGCAACATTATGTGAAAAAGACCGGCATGCAAACTTGCGACTGCTGTTGGGTAAACAGTCATTACCCAAGCCCTTCAATTTGCTACTTTATCACCTCTCCTGGACTTAAGCTTAATGTCTGTATAATGAAACCCAGATGCAGAGAGAGAAGTAGTGGAGCAAAAAGAAAGGAGAGAGGAACTCTGTGGAGGTAATGGGACAGGAGTTATCACCACTCAACTTCTTCCCTTATTTTTTGCATTGTCTGTGTGCGGTGAGTGCATGTGTGTGCACAATTTAGCTCCATCAGATACTAGTTAGGGTATACTAGTTTTGTCTCTCAATTTACAGAATTCAGTGCATATAATAGATATAGATTTGTGATTTAAAAGCTTACAAGTTTAAAATTCACTTTTTTTGCTGAAAAATCAGTATAAATATCCTTGCTGATTGTTTTGAATTGTGTACTTTTTATGCCGAGACAGCACACCCGCATGTTCTTCAGGGAGTGCAAATTTTTGGTGCCTAGTGTCAGTACGATCATTAGCACAAATGATGAAAATTTTTTTTTTAATGGTCATAATTTCTACAGCCACAGGGCACAGTTCCAGCTGTGATTTCAGCACAGTACATTAGTTGCTCTGATCTTCATGATTCAAATCATGACACAGACTACCCCACATGTTACAAACAGGGATAGGCCATTTTTTTGGCAGTTTGAAGATTATCTGTATTAGCGTTTTATTTGCCTGAAAACCCATAAAGTTAATGAATTAAAAAGTGGTCTACTTTGTCTCCGCTACAGCTCTGTATCTGTCCCTCTGCTTCGGTTTCACTCACCACCGAGTCTGACTTAATGTCCCGCCCACATCACTATCGGACTCTCTTTTACTGTGTTATATTGAAAGTGTTATGTTCTAATTTATTACATAATTGATAAAAGCATTTAAACTAAGTTTTGTGTTGGAGTTTGTAACATTCCAAAATCATTTTTGACTTAAAGATTTTCATTTTCACTGTAAATGCCTATCCAAACACTATATTCAACAGATATTCCAAATATCTGTTATTGGTTTCAATAACTACTAATAATCGGTATCGGCCTCGAAAAACCAGTATCAGTCAATCCCTAGTTACAAGACTACCCGCTTCTGTGAGTTTCAACTAGAGCTGAACCTATATGTGATTTCAGAGACCGATACCGATTTTAGAGGGAAAAAATTCACCAAATACCGATATGGCGGCCGATATAGTGAATGTTTGAGCTGGAGTGAAAATAGACTTTGACTATGCAAAGGTACTCAGAAGGTTGCTTTCCTAAACAAATAACTTTATAAAAGAACATTTAACATTATGCATAGAATGTATAACATTGTCAACAAATTCTAGAAATGAACACTAAGAAAATAAAGAAATATTTTATGAGGACTATGGTTAACTGCTCCTCAGATCTCTGCAGGGTAAATCCAGACAGCTAGCTAGACTATCTGTCCAATCTGAGTTTTCTGTTGCACGACTAAAACAACTTTTGAACGTACACATTAGGGCTGCAACTAACGATTATTTTAATAATCGATTAATCTATCAATTATTTTTTCAATTAATCGATGAAACGGATAAAAAAACAAAAAATCATTAATTTACATCAACTCAATACTTACATACATACTTGTTGTTTTAGTTAATAGTTGTGTAAAGGTAAGTAACCCAAAGATCAGATACAGACCACACACACACACACACACACACACACACACACACACACACACACACACACACACACACACACACACACACACACACACACACACACACACACACACACACACACACACACATACACACACACACACACACACACACACACACACACACACACACACACACTTGAAGCTTATTCATTAAATTATTACCATCATTGTAGTAAGTGAAAGTTAAGTTCATTTGTACACCACATTTAAACACAGCTTAAGATGACCAAGTGCTATAAAAGAACTTTAAAATGAAATTAAAAAGTACAACACACACAAATATATTTGTCAACAATAACTGATATGGGACAAAGCACAGAATATATACATGACAATAGATTGAAATTTGAATGGGCCAAAAAAGGCGAGTGAATAAAAACATGTCTTTAGTCTTGCAAATCCTGCTTTACTACAGTTATTAATGAGCTAACGCTAGCTTGTCAAGCTGGATAACGAGTAAATACACACCAGCACCAGAAGAGCTACTGGAGGGATGTTACGTTCCTCACTTCAAAACGGAACCAAAGTAGGATTCTGTAGTGACTTTACCCTGCTGTTGAATTCCCTTCCTCCTCATCAAGGACTCTAACATGTTTACGTTTTAGGTGCTGAATCATCACCGTGGTGCGACTGTGCCACGCCATGTCGCTTTTGCTTATCTTGCAATTAACACGTTTTCGATTTATTTAGTGTGAAATGCTCCCACACCTTGGATGACTTAGGTCGTGATTTCTCTGCCTCCGCCATGTGTTTCAGAACAACGTTACGGGTCTCTCTCCGTATTTCCTCGCTCTGCTCTTTTTTCTTTTCTTTCGCGCTGCTCCGCCCTGCGCTGCTCCGCCCTGCGCTGCTCCGCCCTGCGCTGCTCCGCCCTCAACTCAATTCATTTTTTTCTATCTCCGCGACTGAGTGGCATATTGATACAACGAATCGATAATGAAATTCGTTGCAAACTTTTTTAATAATTTAATTTTATCGATTTGATCAATTCGTTGTTGCAGCCCAAGTACACCTAGTTCCACCGAAACAAGTTCCTTCCCGAGGCTATTTTGCAGAGGCACCGTTGCGCCGTCTGGTGCTTAGCACCGCCCAAGACGATTGTGATTGGTTTAAAGAAATGACAGTAAATCAGAGCATGTTTTAGCCCATCCCGGAATACTGTGTGGAATAGCCAGACCCTCCTCCGCAGCGCTGTGAAGGAAGGTCTGGCAATGCAAGACTTATCCTTTCTTCCACTTTCCACGTGAGGACAAACAGCACAATGGTTCTCCCAAAAATAATAAATTCTATGCGAGTTTGCTGAAAAAGGGAGAAGAAACATTTTGTATCACCCTTTGAAGGATAACTATGCTACGTGCTCCTGTCAGTAGTGCACCACGGATATTGATAGCATGTCTTCTTAGCAACAACGGCTCTCAGTCAACAGTTGCCAAGGGAAATGCCCACCCAGAAGCGGTTTCCACAAATATGTCCAAAAAAAGGTTTTATCCTCTTTTGAAAAAAAAACGGAAAAATATGCACAGTAGCCACAGCATTATAGTTTAATTTTCCTTGAACAGAAAGTTTAATTTTAAGGGTGGAATATGTGCAACTCTGCCATCGCCAGAGCGGTGGTTTGGCAAGCAACATATCTATGAAGATGGTAAATTACTACGAGCGCTGATTCACTGTTGTGTCTTATTGTGTAAATATCAGGTGGTAGATAAATGACTTTGCAAAAGCCAACAACCCTAACATATTTCCAAATGACATGTCATTCAGTGACCTGCACATCCCTTTGTTCCTGTTTGATATAAATAGCCTCTGAGACCTTCAGAGATGTTGTACAAGTTTCATATTTTATTTTTGTTATTAAAAGGAGCAGAGTTTTGACCCTGGGAGAGACGGTGCTGGCAGCTTTCCACAGGCCTTGGCTGTGGCAGTCACTAATATTTCACATTCACAACACTTTCGAGGCTGAATTTACAGGGAGCAAAACACTCACAAATCATGAACCCATACGGTCGATGAAATAGTTCCTGAGGCAGAAGAATAATATTAGGTAAAATGTTATGCAAATAGGTTTTGTGAGAGAATCCATCTATCAGAAAGCAGACAGTCGTACAAGTTTAGTCCTGCTAAGCTTAGTAAGGAGGATTCAAAATGGCCCTGCAAGATCCTAAACTATTACTGCTTGTACTTTACATCCTCGCAGCTGTGTATCAGAATCAGAATCAGAAATACTTTAATAATCCCAGGGGGAAATTATTTTTGTTACCACTCCAGGTATACAAACAACATATATTATCCAGACTTTCAACATATATAATAAAAACAAATATACAGTAATAATATATAAAATATGAAATTGTGAAAGTGTATTGAAACGTCTTGATATATTAACCCTTGTTAAAATGATTCTCTGCATCTCCTAATGTGCATCCTTTTCACTCAGTTCCCACACATCTACACGTTTTCGTTCTTCAAAGCAGTTCAACATGGTAATAGTCACTTGCAGAGCTGCAGTGCTGATGCTGAAATGGGAACCGCATGTGCATTCTTTGGAAAAAGAAATAAGGGTTCAAGTAAGAGCTGTTAAAATTTCTCTAATTGTGTTTTCCTCTTGGAGGTGTTTCATCTACCCAAAAAGTAGGCCATTACATCCAAAGAGAATGGCTGAGCTGCTGGATAATGGGAAAGAAAATAAAGCTTTTGACAGTATCACCGTGTTTACCATGAGTAGAACCTATTTCACAAAGTCCATGTCCTTGGCTTGGCTTGGATCCAACATTTAAAATGACAAGAGCGCTGCTTCTCCGCCATCAGGACAAGTTTACAACATTCTTAAGACAGAGCCTGAGGAACATTTTGCACATGCCAATTACTCGCCTCATTCCCAAATCAAGTTTTTGTCAAAGTTTTCCATCATTAGCGTGTTTTGAGCTCAACGACTTGTTATACTATGGGGACCAGAGGGGGAGAATGGAAGATCAGTGAATGTGAGGCTTATTCCTGCAGTCCACATCCCACAAGTTCTTTGAGCTACACTGCCCAATGTAAAATAGTGTAGAAAAATTGTGGAAAAGGACCAAAAGTACAAAAGAATGTGCTTCTCTGTTGAGGTTAGGGGTGTGTGTGTGTGTGTGTGTGTGTGTGTGTGTGTGTGTGTGTGTGTGTGTGTGTGTGTGTGTGTGTGTACAAAGTTGTCAAAAGTTGTCAAAAGTTGTTCTTTTCTTAGAAAGCTCACCCTCCTTGCCAGGCCCAAAGCAATGTAGCACTTCTCTCCAGCATCAACGATCTCTACTTCATAGTAGTGGCAGCGGGTGGTTAGTGGCTGGCGGGCCTGAGCCAAACCCACGTCCATGATGCTCTTTCCTTTGCCAACATACTCCAAGAGCTGAGGGAGGGGATAAACAGAGGGGGAGAGAAACAAACATGTGGGTTAATAAGAAGTAAACTATATAAAAGGGGGCTAATTGAACACAAACATGATAATGACATGTTGTTGTTCAAGCTTTCATAAAACAACAATGTCCACACTAAGCGGCCATCCACACGGTAACGCTTTTTGGTGTAATGTTTCGTAACATGTTTTTGCATCGTTTTGGCCGATCGTCCAAACAAATCCTGTAAACGCACTGCCTCAAAAAAACAGCACTTTTTGGAAACCTGGTCCCAGGGTGAAACAAATTCGAAAACGCCGCCCTTGCGTCTTCGTTTGGACGGCGAAGCCGCATACTTGCGTGTCGATGATGTCATCGCCACACCCCTCGACCTCTAGCCTTCGACCTCTTATCCCGCGACGACGTCTCATAACAACAACAATGGCGGACTGCATGCTTGGGCTCCTGCTGGAGAAGCTATTGAGCCTATTAGGGTTACTAGGGCTGTTTGGTTTCATCTTCTACTGTCTTTTTTTTTAATACAGCGCGCAAGCTTTATGCGCGTAGTCCGCCTCTTCTCCGTTTTTGGTGAATTTCTGTAACAGAAACAGCGCCACCTATAGGCCTGGAATATGAGGTAGCGTGTTGAGTCATTTACAAATGGATCCGTTTGGACGCACATTCTTGAAACAATGCCAGAGAAGACGGGGGGGGGTTTGGTACGTGTGGATGTGGCCTAAAGGAGTTGGCATTCCTCAAACAGTCATTGTTAGATCACCTGAAAGCCCCTCCCTTTCAACTAGAACTGCAATCTGAGTGTAAAGCAGGAAATGTGCTTGTATTTTAGCAGAATTGGTTCAGGGGCTTGGGACACAGTTATAGGTTGCGGTCAAGGCACCGAACCCCCAACTGCTCGGGGCGCCTTTCCATGGGCAGCTCCCTCACTCCGACATCGCTCCATTAGTGCATGTAGAGGTACTGAGCATGTGCGTGTAATTCAGGCCTGTGTGTAACAGAGTGAAAACATTGTAATTTCCCCTTGCGGGATTAATAAAGTATACATTATCATTTTATTATTACTTTTATACTTAAGAAAAAAAAAAAAAAATCTGGTTATTTTAAAGCAAGTTCTGAAATTACAGTATAAGGACCATCTTTTTGCTTTATTAATGGGTAGAGTTTTACTGCGTCTTTGAGAGAGGCCATTCAAAACAGCTATAAACATTTTGCCCTCAGACGTGGCGGGACGACACATCGCACAAAATAGTTTGTTTGAAGCCCACCTCCGCCTCAAGTTTCTGGGTAAACCCAGTTACTGCTGTTATTTCATTTTCCTGACTTTCTTTTTATACTTTCCTTTGGTTAGTCAGGCGACCAGGCCCAAAGGGCCGGCAGTGATGTTAAGTCTTAGTAAGTGGGGAAGTTGAGATGGAGACAAAAGATTGAAGACACAATCAAGCTTGGGCAGGAACCTTGGGCTCAATGTTGCTCCAGAAGCGAGAGACTTAACCACGCAACTAGCTTTTGCAACTGTGTCCTAAGTGAGTGGGCACCATGACAGACTGACACTTCCAAACCCAGTCAAACCCTCGCTGAACCGCCCACGGTGACTACAAGTATCAACAGCCACTCAGTGATTGCATTTAAAGTACCTGGGGATAATGCAATTACTTTCAGGTCTATTTTGGTCTTAAGCATCTAAACAAGTGAAGATGGGTGGGTACAGGTAAGTAGGTGGGCAGCTAGGCAACGACAAAGCCTTTAGGCTGAGCAGTGTTTCCATGCCATGTGAGTGCATGTGTGTGATTGCGTGAGTATGTGCACAATGAAGAATACGCCCCCAGTGTGAAAGGCTAGCATGACAGAAAAGGTGGGAGTGGACAACGTCACTTCTGTATTAAGCCTTTGTGTTTAAGTGTTTTGAGTGTGTGTATTTGTGCGTGTCTTTCACTAGCCAGCCACTTGAAGGACACACCTGGTGGGAACATCTACGTAAACAAAAGTCAAGTGTCTCAATTAAGTTATTACCATTTTCCCTTTTTGTCATTTTCCCTGTTGCTTAGTAATACATCAAACTGAAAATAACTCACAAAGGAAGCCGAGGCGGTCGAAAAGTTGAATTTCAGTCTCAGTCTCTAAGCTTAATAAAAGGGTTAAACTGGTTGCTGAGAACAGTTCACATGTAGCTGTATGTTGAACAAGATTCATTTTATACATATTATATATACTATATTTATATATGCTGCATTTGTTCTTAATTAAGTGCCAACTTTGGTTAATTTAAGAGATTGTTGGGAAATACATTCAAACCATGCCCATACCAAGGAAAAGACATTTTTGTAACTCGTACAAAAAATTGCATCATAAATTCAGCACGGCATCAATGGCACGAGGGACCTTTGTTTGCTACCTCACTCCCTCCTCTTTTCCTGGTCTTTCTCTACCATGGATTAAAAATGACAAAAAATGAAGCGAGGACCCAGTCGAAAAACATGCACAACAGAACTCCTGGGGGTGAAAAACTCCACATCGCACCTTTGAGAAAAACATTCAACAGGAGGGGATCACACCATATGAAGAACAGTCGGCCTTCCGGGATTATTAAACTAATGCCTGTGTCTACAGTTGCACAATTCCATCAGCTACTACTGTAGTTGTCAGTCTGGCTGCATGAAGCTGCAGAAATACTGCTGTTGAAATAGTCACAAATGAGCCTTGGCCACAATATACATACAATGTAAAAATGCTGGTAGACCTCTGCAGCAATAATTTAACATTTGCGCTGTTAGACTAAAGTAATTCTGTAATGTTTGTACTTGACGTCTGTTAGTTTTTGTACTGTTAAACAGCTTGTAATTTAAAGCACAACACTCTGTAATTGTAGATTTTTTTTCACCATAATGAGTGCCAAGTGCCGTAAGTGCTAACTTCTCCCTAGTGTCTTATTGCAAAGTGCTGTTGCTGTGCATTTTTACACTTATGGAGACAAAGAAAATCTCTTCTGATTAATCGTTCACATGGATAAAGTTACAGAGCCGTCAGCATTATTCTCCACCTTCTTTATTACAAGACATGTTTCCATTCAGTTGTCAAGTGAATTTTAAGCTCGACAACTTTTGAAATGTGAATTAGGCACTTTTCCATCAACTGGTTTGGAGCAAATGAACTTGGCTATGGCGTAGCTCCATCAGAAGTTGGCGCCATAGGCTACAGCGTGGCTATAATCCGCCAGTAAACAGAGTAGAAAGTAGTAAAGGTTGTGAACCCGAAACAAACAAGTTGCCTTCTACCGCATCTATGAAAGAAGTTATTCGGCAAAGGCGTTTCCATATCCCATTTAAACCACCAATCTTTTTTTTTTGGACAGAGGCCAAAAACACCTCAAGCGAGAATAAAAAAGTTTTTGCGCAATTCAGGAAGTTTAATAAAAATTTGCCGTTTCCATACAGTTTTTCTAATGTGATACTTTAAAAACGTGCATGCACTTTCGTGCCTGGACAACAACAGTTTTGGGAGATGAGGACAACAGTTTCGGTGTGATGAGCATTTAACCACACCTTCTTTTTGCTTCTTGCTGCCGAGTAATGGAAGGAGGAGAGAGACGAAGAGGGCAGGAACAAGAGAGACGTAGCCTTGAGCAACGCATGCCTCACTGAGATATCTGACAATCACCTGCTTTCTCTCTCACTGCTATAATTCGGAGTGTTGAGAATGGTACTGGTGGTGTACAATGCCGTGTTTTGTTGAGCTGCTGCCTGGGAAACAGATGTAACGCCCAGAGAGTGGTCCTGCCAATTTCCTGTCACACCTAATGTGGGAACTTAAAGAAAGGTGAAACTGAAATTTAGAGAACTCTTCTTTATAATGTGATTCACACTTGTCAACCAAACTGATCTGATTAGACACATCACGCAACATCTTTTAAGTCCACATAACTCAGCTACTTACTTTTGTCTTTAATGCATTTATATTTTTATTACATTTTGTTTTCTTTTGGATATGCTTCTTTGTGTAATTGTTTTTACTTGTAGTCCTTGTAAAAGTTTTTTTTTTGTCTCCTCCTGGTCCTGCACATTTCTTCTTCAGTGTTATTTATTCTCTATAAATAAATCCTTACAGTTTGTGTTCCTAAAAAAAGATTAAAAAAAAATAATATATATATATATATATATATATATTGACATTAAACTGTGAATGATCTGGACCAAATGTGCCACTTTAATTTAGAAAATACATGAGCTGGCCTTGTCCTTGTCCAGAGGCTGCGATACCCTGCTCTAATTCATCTCTCACTTGGGTTGGATGCCCTCCAGTAGCTAAATCCGACTTATCCATCAGTCACTTTTTTGTGCATAAGGCGACCAAGATGAATATCCTGATGGACTGAACACCACCATCATAATGCCACAGCTGGTTACAGCCACTCTGTCATTGCTGCTTTTTTAATGGGCTAGCAGCAAACAGGTGATGTTTGTACTGAATACATCCACTCATGCTGAACGGTGTTAAAATGACTCTACCTAAACCATGCAATGAGATTGTTTATATTACTATGAAGCAACACTACATTAGCTTGTTCTTTGGAGTTATAAATCATCCTTACAAAACCGCTACAACTCACTCACCGCTTATTCATTAAAAGTTCTAATTTTTTGAAACGGCATAATTGCTCACATGTTCAAACTCAACCCAAACGATGCATTAAATACCATACATGCATTTACTTTTTATTGCGAACAAAATCGGTGTCATTTCAAAATCCACAACAAATCACTCGCTTTAACAACTTTCTTGTTCAAGCGTGTAATGCGTCGTGTGACAATTGCTGTGCTGAAGGACTGACCTTGTTTGACTGGGTTAGGAAGTTCAAAGAGGCACTTAGCACCAAAACAATATGCAAAAATAAAAACACAACCTGTAATTACCTTAGAACTGACACAGTAAGTGAGGTGGAGTAAGGTGAACAAGTATTTACTGTTAAAAGACAAGATGGTATTTGCCTGGATGCGTGCAACATGCCTTACGGCAACATCCCCAACAGCAGCAACACTGATTAAAGTTCTACAAGATATCAAGTGACTACCTTATGTTCCGACAGTGATCTGGTATGATACCATGGCAATAACATTTAAATGCCACGCAACCGCCACAAGTTTTTTCCCCAAACAACGCCCTTAAACGATAGACATGCAAAGTCACTCTACAGGTTTAATCAATCGTCCCTCTGAGATTTCCAAAACCTGTAAGAACCAAGGACCCTTCACTGACACCTCATCACTCACTGGCCATGTGGAGCTTTTCATCACCTTTTAATACACTCCATTTATTATCACCATTACCGCTGCTGGGAAGATGTTGCCCAAATTAACTTGCGGCTCCAATGCCAGCACGTCACCAGTGTTGAATTATTTGGACAGTCGCAAAGCGTAACAGTTTTACAGGAAGGTTGCCACCTTCGGGGGAAAAAAAGCACCAGAGAGGGGATGCCATAAAAAGATGGAAAGTCATATAGACTAATATATTCATGATGTTATGCTTTATGATGCCAAACTAGTGTTGTATGTTGAAACAAGTTCACCATTCAAGGCAATGAGGAAGGTGTTTTAACAATTCTCGAGGATCCAAGTCACTACAATTGTCCAGAGACTACACCTTAATAAAAACTTTCACCTGAGCCAAAGTTGGTACAGAAAAATACTACAACGTGAGACAGGTGCTTCGGAGGGAGACAAGCAGGTCAAAAGTAGGTAAGTAGTACGTTTCAAAAGTAGGTACGTAGTACGTTTCGGTACTGGACCATCTTCAGGCAAAATACCGAAACGTTGGCTACTATTAAACTTTATATATGTTTTGCAAGTTCTTTTGACAGTGCGCGGGAGTTTCTTTGCTACCGGAGCCAAAGTTGCAATTTGTCAACAAAGTCTCAGAGGTCCAGATTTTCTAACATAAAGGCTTGTATCTGCACTCACAATATAGTATGTGGGTCTGCCCTCCAGGGACATGTGAAGTGCACATGTGAATAGGAGGTCAGGAAGCGCTGATCAGTGGTGGGATTTGTGAAACAGAAATAATTACAAATTTAAAAAGGTGCCCTGTGGGGTTTTTTTTTGTAAACAATGTGTTTACATTCAGTGTTACTCGCAAAAAAGTAATGACACAAGGCGAAATGTTGTAAGTTACCAAATATAACTCTTATTATATGAGTATGTGTGTAGACCATTGTCACTATATCACAAAGTAAATTAATTAATTTAAACTGCTATTGGTTGGCAGTTGAGTTGGCAGCCACATGTATCTGTTTTGGTCTTATAATACATCCATAGGTTTACCGCTCCAGCAGAGAGGATGGCTCGTTTAGACAGCAGCTGAGTTTACAAGAGTTTGACAAACAGTTAGACTACAAACTGACATCTTTCATGTTAGCTTGTTTGTAAAAAGTCGCTATAAGAGTAGAGCTGTGTTTGCATAGCGCGGTGGACAAGAGTGGACAGCGCAGACAGAGCAGACTGAAATATGGGTTTCTACATGTTTATGCCTGTATAACAGGTAAGTGGGTATTGATAAGTATTGACTTTTTAATCATGGATGGTTTAATGTAGGCTACTTACAATAACGAGTGTAGCGTTAGTTCATCTGCGCCAGCGGCAGTAAATAATGTATAATCTGTATCGTTTCCAATCAGTTACATGTGCTGCGTTAAGTAACGCACACACAGTGGCTCGTGTGTGTGTGTGTGTGTGTGTGTGTGTGTGTGTGTGTGTGTGTGTGTGTGTGTGTGTGTGTGTGTGTGTGTGTGTGTGTGTGTGTGTCGCTGTTCAGAATCCCGTCTATCTTCCATAATGCAACGCTTGTATCCAAATGAATTGTGTTGCTGTCAGCCACCTCCATTGAGCCACAGGCGCTTGCTGTAACGTTAGAGCACTTTAAAGGGTGTTTACCTTTCATTTGATCGTGTTTGCTTGCTACGTTGCCATCCTGTTGAACGACATTAAACACAACAGTTCCTGAGTGGTTTCATGGTGTTTAACGTGTTGAAGCTCCCCGGCGGCGCAGTAGCGCTGTAGCTGGCCGGTGAGGGCTGCTTGAAGGCACCGTCCTCCCGCTGCTGCCGTAAAACTGGACACGGCAACGTTAAGTGCCGCCGCGGCGACATCGGGTCCTCTTCCAGCATTGCTGGAGGACAACAGGCATCTTGCATTGCAAGAGTGCTGTACAAAAATGGAATTATAGTTCGCCCCAAACTTTTTATTTGGTTATTTATTTAATTCGTATCATTTCTTCCCCAAGCTCATAAAATAAATTTGGGTCGCACATAAATTGGCAGGGTCGGTCGGAAACCGGAACCAAACAATTATTTTTGTTAGGCCTAATCAAAGAATGTTAACACATCTTCACCACAAGCAGAAAAACACTCCGCTAAATTCTGCAGATTTGTGGATCACCGCTGAAAATTGGAGAGATACAAAAATCAGCAGATTCCTTTTGGGCCTGCAGATCATACACAAATCAGCAGATTCCTTTTGGGCCTGCAGATCATGTACAATACATGCATCGAATGTTGGTGAAACCTGACGCTCAACTTTAAATCACGATAGGACTCCTGCAGAGTTTATAAATCAGACTTCACTCCGATGATCTTGTCTTTGCCACAACCAGCCAGCATCCACTTAGTCCATTGACTTTCCTTGGTTTAAGTCATTCATAGTTTCCTCTTTTCTCACGCAGCTCAGTTCAGAGAAATGGAAGAAAACCGGGGTGATGCCACCGCTAGGCCTGGGAGGATGCAACCATAACAACATGATGGGAAAGTTGTGAACTCTCATCCAAGAGCAGTGTCATGTTGGGATTCTTGACTATTGTTCCCAGAGGAAGGAAGGAAGGAAGCAGGCAACCTTAGAGGGGCGTTGGTACTACAGCTGGCTCTTGCAAATGGAAAAGGTACAATGATGATTATTACTTGACAATAATTGGTGCGGAGATGCCCTGGAGAGGACACTGCAATGTGGAGCCAAGTTTAAAAAACGTCCGGGCACCATTACAGCACGAAAAATGTGTCAGAGGGTATGATACATACATTTTGATAAGTTTAATCTCTACATGGGGGGAGCGGTGGAGAGAGGAGGAGGGAGTGAACGTGGGATATGTGCTGCGAGGGAGCACCGGTACACTTGGGAAAACTAATAACTGCAGCCTCGGGTGCTGTCCACTTACTTGTCGGCCCGCTCATCCGCAGCTGAGGGGATTAAGTTGGTGGGCAAAGCGACTGCTGTGACAACAGGAGGCAGAGGATTGGAGGCTCGTGTTCGCACTGAGCCGCACGTATTCAGTGGAGAGCCAGCCAAATGTCTCCTCTCAAGGAAAACAGCAGAGCAGGAGCATGGTGGCATGTGGATTTTTATCAAACATGGTGTGTTTGTCTAAGACACCTTCAGCTGACAGTCATGACAAAAGGTAGAGAAAATAAATCCCTCAAGGTGAGCGCGATGAGGTAATCTTATACAAATCTAGAAGTCAGATCACTTTTAAAGGAACATTTCATTGATTGGTGTTAAGCAGAAAACTTGAAAACTAAATCCAACCGATTAATCAAATCTTAATGAACAGTGTTAATGCCTCGAGATGTCAGAAGAGCTCAGGATCCAAACTGCAGCTTTGGGGCCCTATCTTGCACTCGGCGCAGCACAAAGCCCGACGCAAGTGTCTTTGCTAGTTTAAGACCGACGCAGTTGTCAATTTCCCGTCCAGCGCCCACGTCATTTAAAGTGCTCATATTATGCTCATTTTCAGGTTGATAATTGTATTTAGAGGTTGTACCAGAATGTGATTTAAGTTTACCATACATTTGTTGTACTGCACATTGCTGCAGCTCCTCTTTTCACCCTGTGTGTTGAGCTATCTGTTTTAGCTACAGAGTGAGGCATCACACTTCAGTTCCATCTGTGTTGGGAGTCGCACATGCGCAGTAAGTACAGCTAGCCAGTCAGAAGCAGAGTATGAGGGCGTGCCACGCTAGCAGCTAGGCGAGCATTATAACGTGTGTTACAAAGTGGCGCACGTTCGTCACGTAAGTAAAGGCTGGACTACAACAGAGCTGTTTGGAGCAGTTTGTGAACAGTGTTTTCCGTTGGAGATGTAAGTCCCTTTGGGGGTGGACTTTGGGCTTTTTTACTTTGTAAACCTATAACGTGCACAAAAGCCCATGGGCGTGCTGGCCTTACAGGGAGGTGTGTTCAGGTGAATTCTTGGCGTATTGCTATCTAGAGGCAGCGGAAAGTGATCGCGCCATTGACCAACAAAAACCTGGTCTAAAGTCAATAGCGCAGCATTTCACTGTTATTTTAACAGCACATTAGTAAAATGTGCCAAGAGTTGTGCACAGCACGTACACACTATGCTTGTCACACACACACACACACACACACACACACACACACACACACACACACACACACACACACACACACACACACACACACACACACACACACACACACACACACACACACACACACACACACACACGATTATTAATAAAATTACAATGTGAAATACTATTATATGATATGCTTGGGCGCTTTCACTTCACGCACAAGCAGATCAGTTTCTTGTGAAAATCTCTCCTTCCTGCTTAGCAAATCCACCATCATAACAGCAATGCGCCAAGGTACAAACGCGCCTGGCTTTTAAAGGGATTAGGAGATGACACTGATTGGTTTATTGCACGTTACGCCCAAAACACACCTATGATTAATTAAGACACTAAGTACAACCCATTGACTCCAACCTGTGGCCTTTTGCTGCATGTTATTCCCCCTCTCCCTCCCCTTTCATGTCTTGCTGTCCTCTATAAATAAAGGCCTAAAATGGCCAAAAAATAATATTAAAAAAAGAGTAAATTAGTAACTAAACTAAGTGTTGCTGCACTGACCTCTACTGGTCGAAAGGTAAAAGTCTGTTGAACCTGTTGGGCGTGGTCGGGTGGGGGCTGTTGTACTTGTGATCATACACAGCCTTGAGGTACCATTGCACTATAGTGCACCATTTAAAGCTCTAATTGTTGTAGTTTTGGTTGCTGTAAAGCACTTTCTAACATGTTTTAAGGGGTGGGGAGTAAACTCTGAGCTCTAGATAATTTCTGTAAGTGCAATAGCAGATCTTAAAAGTGTTTTGCCTAGAGACTTTATTACTCAACTTCATAAATGTACAGATTTAAGAGGAAAAGGAGAGATACTGGAGAACAAAAAAAAAAGAAAGAACTAAGGTTTCTGGTGAGATGAGTCATTTGTGTTGCTAGCTAGCTACAGCTAACATCTATACAGTCAACATACTGGCTCTTGGAGGCAAACAAACATGGACTGCAAAACCAGTGCAAATACCACAATGGTCATGCTAACTGGTTCATTACATGGCACAGTTTAAAAAGTTTTGGCAGTATTGATATATGTACAGTATATGCAGCCACGTCTGAACTAATGCAACCTTAACGACCACGTACTGCCAGTTCAAGAAAAAACAACCTGCAAATGACTACAGTATTAAGGATTTTTTGTTTTTTTTATTTATTGTTCTACATGATAGAACGGCACATAGCCAATGTGTTTAAGATATGGATGCCTTTGTTTAAGATCTAAATCTATGCATCATTAGAGACAGGGAAAACAAAAAAATAATGGCTGGCTGATCTTTTAATGTCCAGAAATTCAACAAAAAAATAAGTCAACCAAACTTGGCAGCATTGTGCGCTTCCCAAAGAAGAATAAAGTTTTCTCTTCTGGCTTGTTGGAAGCATTGTGGTACTGCTTTTAAAAAAAGGATAGGAGGTGATGTGACTGGCTATGACTCACCTCAACCCTTCACACACCCGCTGATAATGGTAATAGATTATTTAATCCCAGCGCGCCCCTCACAAAAATAAAGAAAGCGTGCCGTCACATTAGTACACGTCTGTTCACTAAAACAGAGCCATCTATCTGAGTCATTGTTAGGTTTACACATCTCCAAGTGTAATAATATTATTGTTTATTCATATTATTACATTTCATTTTGGCATTGTGAAGGCTCTGTCAGATTAGGGCAATTATTATTATTGTTACAAAGAGGTCAAGTTTACTTGCATGAGACCATTTGTGGTTAAAACATTGTAATGTCTATATACCATGGAGGCCAATGAGGAACAAGGTGTGCGTTTGTTTTTTTTCTTATCTTTTTTAGGCTCTGTCAGATTAGTAAATTTGCCAAAGCTAGGGCGCCTGGGTAGCTCACCTGGTAGAGCAGACGCCCATATATAGAGGTTTACTCCTCGACACAGCGGCCGCAGGTTCGACCCTGCCCTGTGACCCTCTGCATGTCACTCCCCCTCTCCCCCCCCCCTTTCATGTCTTCAGCTGCCCAACTGTATATAAATAAAGGCCTAAAATGCCCCCAAAAAAATCTGACAAATCTGATATTTTTTTTAAATCCCCAAAGATGGGTTAAATAAATAAAAGTATAAATGTTTCAAATTGTTAAAACCAATGGTTCTCCTGTATTTTATAGTACCTGTACATATTTGATCCACTGCTCTTACCATCAATCTACTGTTAAATAACACATTTGGTTTCTAAATAGAGACTAAGTTAACAGTGTAGTGCAGGGCATGGAATACCACGTGCATATGCCAGTAGTGCATGTCAAATTTGAGCTGTGTGCATGTAATCCTCACCTCTACATGCACCGGTGCACGTAACTTGGTACACAGAAAATATGTTGTGCAGGGCTGGCAACTCTCACGCACTGACCATGAGACTCTTTTTGAGAAAATTAAAGGGAAAGTTGAATCAAAATTACATTATTTAACACATATATGATTTCCTAATATTGAAACCGTCATAAAAATGCAAATGTTGCAGCGGTCGGTGTTGGATTTCTTTCAGTTTGATCTGGCTGTGGCGGAACTGCCGAGAAAGAAGGACACGTACACCAAATAGTGCTGTAAAAATATTTCATAAATATATAATAAATAAATAGTGTATGTCATTTAAAAAGTTATATATTCATTGCAAATTCTGCATTCAACCCATTCAGCCTCTTTTTTCTTATGCAACAGTTATTTTGTATGTATAAATTTGTTTTTCTGTATTTAATGTTTAATATGTGTGTTTGTACTTATTGTGGCAATAAAACATTTTCTGATTCTGATGTACACAGAAAAAAGTATTTCAAGCCTTGTCATCACAATGCAGAGATAAGCCTTTTTTTTCAAGGTGTGTTGCTATTTGGCAGAGTTAATAAATTGAGGATATCTGCTGCTTTGGAAGGCATCAGAAGTTCATGTTTACATTTTACATAATGACAAACCTGCTTTCATCACATATCAAAGCTTCCAGTGAAACTCTTTATAGGCAAACAGAGCCAACAAGGGCACAGCCATCAAATTAAAATTCACTCCATTTACTTCAGTTTTCCACTCAAGTAGAACCATGAGGGCAGAGTATTCATTACCCTGAACAAATGGCCTTCAGATGAGTAATTAAAATGTTGAAAAGGAACAAAGAGCGTAGCAAAATAAAAGGATTATCAAAAAAAAAAAAAAAAAAATGAAAGAGGCCAGAATGAAAAAAGTTGCCTCCCTGAAAAGGAAAATTTTCTTTTTGTACTAACTTTATCAGAGGGGTTTCAAGGACAACCAAGATTAATGATGGGAATGTGATATTTAATGACAAGAAATAGAAAGAGAGAGTTATAAAACAGATAAGACACTTTATATGTGATTATAGTGGGCAGAAAACTAGAATCACAAACCCACTAATCTAAACAGGAGTGCCCCCCCCCCCCCCCCCGCCACACACACACACACACACACACACACACACCCAACTGTAATCTAAGCAGTTCACAAAGGCAAAGACTTAGCTGCAGACAAGTCACTACCATCACCATTGTACACTGTGCATTCTGCGGCTTTTCAGAACTGCCTCATCAAAAGCATACCAGTTAGAAAAGTAATCTATCTAGCAGCAATCTTTTCCGTCACCTCCCCCCTCCCCTTAGCAATCAGTAAGGACAGCTATCATATGGAACAGTTATTATCCACACTTAACAAATAGCAACATGTAGAAACTACTTCCCTGTTTTGACCAAATGTTCGTGAGGGGATGTTAGTTGAGACAAACAGCCGAGGAGCCAGAGAGGTGTAATTCGTCTATGGCAGCCGAGCGATAGATCAGTAAATCATCGGAAACCGCCAAGACTGGAAATATCTGAGAACATGTGAGAAAGGATGAAAAATATTTCCATGCCCCTTAAAATAGAACTCACAGCTATGGGCAAGTACAATGTTACTGAAATTCATAGAAGTTTTTTTTGGATGGATGGCAAACAGTAGGAGGAGAGGAGAGGAGAGGAGAGAATGATACAGGAGAAGACACAAGGGAAGGGGAGATGAGAGCAAACAAGAATAGAAGAGAGGAGATGGGGATGAAGGACAGCAACCAATGAGAGAGAAGAGGAGAAGAAGAAAGGAGAGGACATGAGGAGAAAGGAGAGGAGAAGAAACAAGGATATAGGAGATGAGAAACAGGAGAGGAAATAAGGATAGAAGAGGAGAGAGGAGAATTTTGTTTTCAAAAATCCAAAGTAGACACTTGGAAAAGTTGAGACAGTCCTCTGCCACACTTTCCTTTTCTTTCTCTTGTTGCTCTACAAAACAGACTCTCTCTCGGTCATTCCAGGAAGCAGCTACCGTTACCCTTGTCCCACACCCTTCCTCGTCTTTAGTGTCTACACTTAATCCTCTCTCTTGTCTAAACTTGACAGCCTTATCAGTTTGAGTATTATCACCCGCTTAAACCCTCACAATGACAACTACTGTACATCATGGATCTAAAAGTATAATGGTAGCATGGGAGAAAAGTAAAAAAGAAAGGGGAAGAAAAGAGGAAAAAAAAAAAAAAAATCACTGCTGGACTGCTGAGCGGACCATGCAGGCCGGCACCCCAGCTGTGAAAACCTCCAACCACATGAGAAAGAGTAAAAGATTCCTTAGAGTCCCGTTATTCCACTTATTGAATTTTTACAACCTGGTGGACTGCCAGGCACTTGGCTCCACCAACACATTTCGTGCCAGAAGGGTGAGACAGACAGAAAGACAGAGAGCAAGACAGCTGGTTGAATCATCCCTCTCACCCACAGCGCTCTGCTTTTTTGACCTGTCTGCCTTTAGAAAAATAGGATAGCCTCTGTATTACGTACGTACGCGTGCGTGCGTGTGTGCCACCGTGGATAGACATGTATAACGTGTAACCACATTCGGGACCCACGCACAGCCTGGCCTGCCTCACTCTGGTGTCAGAGACCTGTCTGTAGTCTTGTGGTTTTGAAGTTGGGAGTGGGGGGCGGTAGGGGGGGAATGGTGGGTTTGGGGGATGAGAGCTCACACCTTCACACAGAACAAAGGTGCTACAGTTTCACTACTGTAAAGTGGTGGGAATACAGCATTGTGATGACACAGTTGGTGCCAACAATGAATTCCATTCGAGTGGCTCACAATAGCTACTTGAATCATAGTTTAGTCTGCGTCTGAGAAAACAGCCCTGAACCTGAACTCTAACCCCCTAACCCTCTAAAGGCCCTGACGCACCAAGGAGATCGTCGGCCGTCTGACGCCCTATCTTCCGGTGTCCGCTGTCGTCTCGGCGGGGAGGGAAGCAGAGGGACCGTAGGCTCTGTGCTGCGGCTGGCTGATTCGGTTTGTTGTATGTATCGCAGCAACGGTTTATATATCCGGTTTCCTTTTTTAAATGCCGCCGCCTGCTGTCATGGCGAGTTATTTCTTCTCATGCAGGGGCAAAACCAGAAATTTAGGGGGAGCTCTAAAATATCCTCATTTTTGGTGCCTATTTTCTTCCCCATACTGTATTTTCCTGTAAATGTAGGTTCCCTTCAATAAATAATAGGCTAATAGTAAAGTGTGTGTTTATTTTGATCATTTGTGTCTAAAAACTACAATGCTGTCTATTACTGATGTGGCCATCCATGTGTGGGTGCGCACCTTATGTACGAAATGTATGGATAGTATATTTTGCACGTAGGTGGGCACATTTCTGTATACATGTGCATGTGTACAGTACCCTCCCACCCCCTTACCCTGACAGATAGGGCTCTTCCAAAAGCCACGGTGTAATTTGAACACTATCAGTTAGTATTAATCACTGTGTAACAGTTGAACAAAGACAGACTAAGGCTACATCCACACTACTAGGTTTCAATAAAGTATGTCTTAATCTTAAATCGATTGAATAAAAGCTCATGCATTGATCCTCTGCTCTTAACTACCATGCACATGTAGGAGAATTCACCGCAGATAGTCAGTTTTCTTCTAGAAACGGGTCACGTGATGGGGGGCATGACAAATCAGGGAAGGACACGTTGTGATCGATAAGACACAATTTAGGAAGCAAACGTGTATATTGTTTCCAAAGGTTCTCCATTTCTGCCCGTCCAGACTGCAATACAACCGCTGAGATTTTAAACTAATACGGGGTCAGCAACATTTCCAGATGTCTCCAGAGTGGGGGCCCGCAGGCGTTAACGTTGCAGAAGATGTGGGTTTTAAACGAAAACGAAATAGTGTGAATGTAGCTTAAGAATCTGTACTTTGGCACAGAAGTGCTTTGAGCTAAATGATATAATGCTAATGTTTGGCAGGTATATTGTTTACCATGTTCAGTTTAGATCATTGACATGCTAACATTTGCTAATTTGCAGTAAACACAAAGTGTGGCATCGACTGCATGTCTGTCTGTCCTGGAAGAGGATCCCTCCTCTGTGAATCGAGGGTCTAAAGATAAGAGGGTGGCGTAGGCTGTACTGTAGTAGCTCCCTGGAGGCAAATTTGTGATATTGGATAATATATCACATGTCAGAGGTCATCAGTTTACTCAATGATGGAGAAGGGGTCTTTCAAGGAAAATAGTTGGGAACCACTAGCACATCATCCATGTCTGTCACTATATATGGGGTTTGCCACAGATGCCTCTGGTGAAGGAATCGTACCGATTTATAGTTTAGCGTTTACTTCAGCACTGTACATTATCTTGCTGTGTAATGCTTTAATTATATACCCTTAAGCCTTTACATTCCTTCATTCACTTTGTGAGAGAGAGAGAGCAGCAACTGCACCTTACAGACTTCTTTTACAGTTTTGCAAAGAAAACGGCTTTGATAGATCACAATACATGTCCACGGTTACTGAAAAGTAGATCCCTGAGCCTTTCTTGCTTAAGCATTAAGTACAGTTGTCAACAAAGAAGGATTTGCTTAAGAACAGGCAGTTGAAGGATCTTGTAAGAGCACAAAAACACGGGGAACAGGCAACAACCACGCAAAAGTACAAGCAACAGAAAAGCCACACTATAATCTGCCCCATTCAAAAGACATATGCTAGAAAAACACACTACATAAATGTGATGTACTTTTTTTTTTCCCCCACAACAGAAGGAACACAATGAAGAACTTATATACTGGTATACAACACCATTATGTTCACCATTTCTGAAAGTAAGATTGGTTTGCTTGTCTGTCTCAGACGAATGACTGGTTTGTAGTTCGTTTGGCTACTGGTCAGAATTAAGTAAGCAATTCACTTTAAGCTCTGCTAATGCAATTGTCGTTTTTCATATTTTAATATTTTATCGTCTCAACGATTAGAGGGGAGAATAGAGCTGAATAGGGTAAACATTTTAACTATTTCATATCACCATAAAACTTTCCCAGTTGAAAAGTTGATACTTTTTGTATAATAAGTTTTCTGAAATGTTATGTTTGAATATACAAACATCGCATCTTGTTAAGTGTGCTTATTTGCATACATTTCCAGAGCAGAAATCGGAAACATTGGATGGAGCCAGTTCAAAATTCTTGTTGCTTCATTTTGTTGACATATTAGAGTCAAGGGCTTTTACAACGGGGATTTTGCAATCTCTTTTTTATCACGCCATAAATCAGAAAATATTGCCAACAGCCATAAAAGAATTGCATGTTTTTAGGAATGAGTGTTGTATGAATCAGGCTCTGAATGATATACAGTATGAATAAACCCCTCTGTAAAGCCCTTCAGAATATAGATAGGTATGTAAGTGCAAAGTTTGGTGGAAGTTACGTGCTACTGAAGTGGAGATTTCTAGCTCAAAATATGAGAAGATTTTGAGAAAACGGCCTTTAAAAGATAAGTACTGTAAGATTGAAGATAAGACACTGCAGGTGAATAGGGTAAACTAATAGATATCACCATAAAACTTCCCCAGTTGATTACTTAAGAGTAGGAAACATTTTTTGTTTTGCAAGTTTTTTTAAAATGTATGTTTAAATATGCAAATTAGGCACTGTCTAATACCAACTTTTAGTTAATTTAGGAGAAATCTACAGACGCAAATAGACAAAGTGTAGTAAAATAAACACCTGAATGAGTATTTTGGAGGATTTCTTTCCACTAGTCTAAAAGAGGACATGTTATGGAAGCAAAAATAGCCAACTTCTCAAATATGACCAGTGCATGAAAAAACTATGTTTTGCCTGTAGTGTCTCCCCTTAATTTAAAAGAAAGTCAGCAGATTCTAAGGTTGTACCTGAATCTGAATTTGCCAAGTTGACTGAGTCACCAGCGCTGGTGGGACGCTGATGTTTCTCTTCAACCTACAATGTATTATTCACGGCTCCGCCCAGTCAAAGAACAGTTCAGCTCACCTGCACAGCAGCCACCCCACTTTAAACACCTATGAGTTGGTTTTACCTGCAACACGTCACCGTGCATCCAGGTCATAGTTATGTTATAACATTCCTAGCGCACCACGGAGCGCCTCTCCTGCCGGGCTGCTGACAACTTAAGAGTCACACTGGACGCCAGTAGAGGAGGTTGTATCAGCTTATGTTTCAAAAGTAATTTAGCTGATTTTCGGAGCAGCAAACGAGTCATGCTTCCCTGCATTTAAATTACCCTTCTTCCATTTGGTTTGGAGTTAGGTAATTCTGAGACAAGATTCAGTTTGTAAACGTTTATAGCCTGCCATGCTATTATCCTGGGTTGCTCTGTGTACAACAACTCAGATTTTAAAAAAATTTAAAAAAATAAAAATACATTCAACATGAGATTAAACTCTGAGGTTTCTGAAACAAATTAATCAAATTATTGAGGTTTAGGCGGCAGCCCAAACAGATTATTGATGATTAAAATAATTGTTACTTGCAGTCCTACTTGGAACTGACTCTAGCCTTCAGCCAGCCACATGGGCAATTGAAAACCAGCATTGCCAGGCCTTTCTCCACAGCGCAGCACATGAGGGTCTGGCTAGTACACACAGCATTTCGGGATGGGGGGAAAAATGTGCTCTGGTTTATTGGCATTTCTTTAAACCAATCACAATCGTCTTGGGTGTCGCTAAGCACCTGACGGAGCCGCGGTGCCTCTACAAAATAGCATCGTGAAGGAACTTGTTTTAGTCGTGCAACAGAAAACTCAGATTGGACAGATAGTCTAGCTAGCTGTCTGGATTTACCCTGCAGAGATCTGAGGAGCAGTTAACCATAGTCCTCAGAAATCCACCGGAGTTTAGAACGCCAACACAAAAGGAAAGAGGAAGGTGACGGACATCCGGCCGAAATGAGGGACATCCGGCGGAATGTCCGGCCGCACCTGAACAATCACAGAAATGAAACGTCGCCGATATAGACTACCAGTACGGTAATGAAGCTGCTTAGTGGTGTGAACAACATGGTCACAAACTTGCCATCTTTGTGCTAAGCTACACATTACACAGAACAGTGAACTCTGTTCTCATGTCCCCAAAAACGTCAGCATTCTTTTTCTACTTTCTTCTACTTCTTACCATGCCGCTAACCCTGACGTCGTAAAGCCGCCCCCAGTCATCTTCATGGCTGTCCACCATCATCATACTGTCATCTTCTTCCAGGAACCACTCAGCCTGCAGGTCAACCTTCACCTCTTCCCCCATGGAGTGCATCCCTACGGCGGGGAACAGACCCTCTGCCGACGCAGGAACCTCTACTGAACCAACCTGCACAGGAGAAGGATGCAAGGAAACAATGGGTGAAGAAACAAGAGACAACAACATACACACAGACAGTTCTGCTAGTCCTTGCTTGAAATAAAGCATTACAGAATGTCAGTGTTTAAAAACACCTACCTCCTTGCCATTTTTGGTAAAAAAGACTGTTGTAAGACCTGCTTCAATATTTTCTGAGTGTATTCCGCAGCCAATGCGGTCATTACGCGCACACTTTGGCCCAAACTGCTGTCCCACAGGGTTGCCATTGTATAACCTAAGAAGAGTGAAGAGATAGAAAACTTTATGACATAAAAGCTAGCTAGTGACTGCAAAAAAAAAATAACCGTTCCAAATGATTTGCTTGTGAAGTGATCTCTTCGTAGACAGCAATAACTGTCATTGGTAAGCTTCCTTCTTGCGTTCTCTCCTGCAAGTTTACGATACCAGTAGAGTAACATATCATAGTCATTTATAGAGCAAAAATGCAAAACACTCACTGGTTCCAGCTCCTCAATTATGAGGATTTGCTGCTTTCTTTGGGTTCTTTGGGTTTTGGACTATTGGTCAGAAAAAAAGAGAAATTGCAATCTGCATTTTCACTATTTTCTACTTTATTTCTTTTCTACTACTATAAATCTTAAACTAAATAATTAATAGGCGTGCAAAGTTCAGAGCCATTATGACATATACTCAATTTCTGTGACCAGCAACTTTTATGGCAGAGAAAAATGCAAATAAAAAAAAAAGAGGTAGGGCTGAGGAGAATGCTATATGGATGATGTAGTTATGTGTGGATGCAGCACCAACAGGCCACAATCCATTTTCTCAAACCATGCAAGAAACCAATGCTGTACTGTAGTGAATATCTGACTGTGGTTTGACTTACTTGCCGTTGTCAGCGTGGTAAGCTACAGAATATGGCAGCCAGCCAGGCTGGTGGTCCAGCCTGTAGAATTTAGGCACCAGGCCCACAGCAATGGTCCCCCTCACCCCTGTGTCCACTATTGTCACCTACACACACACACACACACACACACACACACACACACACACACACACACACACACACACACACACACACACACACACACACACACACACACACACACACACAGTAACTGCATCTGTGGCACGAATGCCACACTTGGAGGAGGCCTTTATAGATCGTATGTGGGTTAAATTTAAAAGGTATTTCTAAAAGAAAAACAGCATGAATTTACAGCAGAGAGCAGAAATCAAAACACGTCTTATATTGTTGAAACTTCACCCTTAATGAAAAACCAGACTTAGGAAAAGTCTAGCCCCCTAGTAAATCTCTGCCTTTCGTAGCCCTCATTCTGTCTGCCCAGAGTCTGACTCCCTGTGCAGATGTTAAGCTGTCCAGAGTAGGGATGTACCGGTTTTACTGCATACCGCCAGCTATTTCTATTGCCGTCATTACTGTGATTAACACAGTTTTCAGAGGGCACCGTGAACACGGCACTATACTACGGTTTCACAGTCTCTCTCTATTATGTTCTAAAGTTCTGTCTTTTAACTGTTAACACCCATCAGGAAACACTTACTACAATGCACTTGCACTCTAGAAAGTCTTATAGACAGGTGGGTTAGATCATAAACCCCAAAATACCGGCAACAAAGCACTACCTTATATTGATATAAGGAATGAAAATAAATGAATAAAGTGAGTACAAATGGTCGACAGTGAGAAGGATTTTTTTTTTTTGTGATTATCGCAACTATTTACACCCACAAGAAATCAGAACATGTACAAAAACTTAAATGGGTGCACAAATTCTAAGAGACACAGCCACTGCGCTGTATTTTAAGTACATTTCAGTCAGCTGTCTCTGGTGTTTTAGTATATTTGATGTCTAACAAAGCTGCAAAATACAGCACACTGTTCAGTTTGTTAGGTTTAATTTAATCCAAGATCATCATGGGGTGGGTGCAATTCCAGCAAAGTTTGACGATTATCATGATAATACTGTTTACTGTGATATTTCTGGCCACAATAATTGTAGCATGAACATTTTATACCCACACCTCCCTCTTCCAGAGCCCCGGTGGCTTCAGGGGAAAACCTCCACAACCACCTCCTCCCCTCTGACATGACGCCAGCCTGCTAGTTCAGTCCAATCAGAGCAAAATGACACACACTACCAAGCAGAATTAGGTGAAAGGTAATGCAGGCAAACACAGGAGAATAATGAGTCTGCATTTGTTCCCATCCTTTGTCATTGTCAGTGACTTTTCCTGGTTATTTCTCTCTCTCGTCTAAATAATCTGGCTCTGTATCATTCCTCGCATGTCTTTCTCCCCTTCCCCACTTTATCTGCCTCCCTCATTCTGTACCTCCGTCTTCAGCCCAGACCCCCAAAGTCGCTGGCCCTGCATGACAGCTCATGTGATGCGATACCAAACTTCTTGGTTTTCTCCAACTAAAAATTCCAGGACCGATTCCTTTTCAGTATTGCACTTAAAGGATAATACTCCCATACCCCTGCTTGGTGAAATAACTAAATTCTTAGCAGGTCATCACTTCCACATGTCAACTGTTAAAATACTATTTGTGTCTGTATGATTGAAAGAAGCTAAAATACATGTGAGATGGGGGGGGGGGGGGGGGGGGAGAGCAGGAATGTGCTCACTGATGAGCCGTTTAGTTATGTTGATATGAATTTCTGTTTGAATAAATCTATTAAAACAAGTGGAATGCTGCAGATGTTCAGCTCGACTTGAGGAAGACAGATGATGAAAAGTGGAGAAAGTGCAGCAGCAGTGACAGAGGTGAAATGGATTCCTTGCGAAAGCAGAACGAGGAGACACACGAGGACAGCAGTGACGCATACGTTGACAGAAGCCTGACCTTTATCAGAATAGTCGCTCCCAAATTTTCGAGAGATCTGGGAAACTGACAGCATGTGCGTCACACAGTGGAGAATAATGTAGCATAAAACTCTGGGTAATGACCACACTAAAATCCACTTGTTTAAATGTCAGAGAGATCTATCAGGCTGCAAATGTGATTCTTACTTGAATATAAACGTTGTTATCGTTGAGATGTTCTTGCTAGGGAGGAAGAGGGAGTGATCCTGAGGTCAGATGAGAGTTTGAAATCACATTTAATAGAAATGCCACATCTGGCACAAATCTGGGACACCACACAGCCACGACAAATAATGTCAAATCACATTGTCAGCCTGTTCAAAATCTCACTGAAGCAGATCTAAAATGTTTCAACACATGTCTAAAGTGGGGCTTCTCTTCAAAAACTGAAAGAAGTCTGAAAAGAATAGCGGAAGAAGAAAATAATTTACACTGATGCTGCATGATCTTTCTGGCTCTATTTGCAGCTCAGCAGAATGACGCAGGTTCACAGCATAATGTATAGCCCCAATGTCCTGAAGCCTAAAAACTGCTTCACCTGCCCTCTCATAACCACACGTCACAAGGCCTGCTCTGACGTGCACCATCAACAAACAAGCTGGCTCATAAATTACACAGTGCAGCCCTCTGCATCCAATTTATGACTGAACTCTCGCAACTTTCCTGTGCTAAATAACCAAAATACCTTTCTCCTGTATGTATAAGAACTATTAGAATGGCCTGAAACAGAAATAAATGCTAAATAAATGTCCAATAGTTTCTCCTACTGCCAGTCTGCCTGCCTGTCTGCTGAAAACACTGTGTGTTAGACTAATCTTTGTGCTCAAAGATACCGCCTAACCCACACCCTATCCCTCATTCCACTGCAGCTCGGACATTCTTGAGGTAGTGGTTTTGCACTGGTGAACTGGGACTGTAGGGGGGCGCTTAGGATTTAATATGAAGTTAAGAAAATTGTCAGCAATGGGATTCCAGGGGATAAAATTGCTGGCTGGATGGTAAAGCAATATTGGGCACACACAGAGGCGATGGTATGTGGTAAGCGTATCATATTGTGAATAATCCCCCACCCCAACATTTCAAAATGAACGATTGTGCAAAGGACAAACAGTCTTCTTATTTTTGAATGATTACCATATATCCAAACAAAGTAGACGCACAAAAAGCAACACAGTTAGAGATCAGCAGTTGAACTAAGCCAAAGGTCAGGTCTTGCAACTCAATCAGAAGTCAGTTACAATAACAATGTCAGACGCTGATTTACAGCATCACCATCAATGAGCCTTACCTCAAAGTAGCAATTTCCCTTCGATAAAGGGTGGCCTGCCACATAGCAACCCACCTCTTCGGAGTTCCCTTGGTAACTAAAGAGAAGAAATTACAGGTTAACAATAGGTGACTTCGAATGGTGCTGCATGCACAATCAGAAACATCTTGAAGAAAGACTGTCGAGACGCTATCACTATAATCATCAGATGCACCAGACATGTGCAACAGAAATGAGACTAAAATATGTACCCATTATTAACAATTACATAGAACCTCTCCTTAGCTAGATGATTAGAGAAAGATATATCAAATGACATGCACATGATTACTGGCTGTTACTGTATTATAAGATATGATGTCCATCAGCTTTATATAAGAAAATAAGGGATGTTTTAGCCTGACGTCGTCACACTCAGATTCTAGTCAGAATATGAGTCTGATACTGCTCCATTGGGCTGTGATTATGGGGCGTGTTTCAACCGAACCAGGAAAGAAAATGCCTCTGCACTTAATTGGATAGACCTACAACCAATCAGAGCCACCCCATCTTCTTAGCGACCATCGGGGACGGCTGACAAATTAAACTTTTGCCGAATCCCGTAGGAAGGACGGCAACAACATCTTTCCGATCGACAAATGCCTTGATCGCGGTTCTCTGTTCCTCTTTTAAAATTAATGCGCTGTCAATATCTTCTGTAACAGACGCGATGGCGGAAACTACACATCTTAATTCTCCAGCGGCAGCCATCTTTGTTGTAAACGAATTCGATCCAAGCGCTCTTCGTGACGTGGTTGATTACGTTACTGTTGATCATCTGTCCATCATCGTATAAAGCCCGCCCTGACAATTTGATTGGTCCGAACAGCTCTGGTTCGAGCATAGTTGCTCCACAACGGATCAAGTCCAGACCGAACTTCCCAAACTCAAATGTTGTGAGCGGGGCTAAGTTCAGCTGGCATCCAGGCTAGGGATGTTTTGTTAAGGAAGGGAGAACTGGAGACATACAAGGACAGACCAGTATTAAGCAGCTGAATAAGGAGGTGGCAGTAGCTCAGTCCGCGGGGACTTGGCTTGGGAACCGGAGGGTTGCCGGTTCAAATCCCTGTACGGACCAATTACGGAGTGTGGACTGGTAGCTGGAGAGGTGCCAGTTCACCTCCTGGGCACTGCTGAGGTACCCTTGAGCAAGGCACCGGTCCCACAACTGCTCAGGACACCTGTTCATTAGCTTAGCAACATGCTAAACCTTTAGGATTTTATTTACAGCAATAGCTTCTGAGTCCTATTATTTCTTAAAGCTCCATTGTGTCCTTTTTTGAGTTGATTCTTAGCAAAAACCCCTTTGTTCTTTCACAAATATGTGCTCATTCATGTGTAATTACTTCCACCAACTAATCAAAGTATTCGCGCAAGCGTAGAATCTGCCATTCAGAATACATACGAGCGAGTCGCTCGAGTGACGGCCGCCATGTAGCGCCTCCCTGTTTAAAATACATTAGCCAAAGAGGGACATACCTCCGCCTTTCGTGCTTTTACACTCAGTGGCACTGTGATGAATGCCAGGGAGGAGGAGAAGATTACTCGCGACTGCCGGCAGATTTGAAAGCCTATTCTCGAGGACATGTAACGGAGTCGCCAAGGAAGTTAAAAAGAGAATTAAAACGACAACGCGACAGGCAAAGCAACAAGACCAAAGTTAATATTGGAGTGGCTTTTCCAAGATGGAAAGAGCTCATAAGAAGCAAGGATTTTAAAAGGTAATTCTGCCTATTTGTGTAAATTCTAAGTTTTATAGTTGCTTGCCTAACTATAGCATGGTTGTGCATAATGCTAGAACGTCGTCTAGGATACTTTTCCTCGCGTCAATGATGAAAAAGGATTATCTACCTTGTAACATAAATGTAATCATATGTGTCGTGATTTCCCTGGCAGACAACTCATGTCATGTGCAGTTGTAACACTGACTAGCTACAGCTAGAACAGCTGCGTGGAAACGATGGAGATACTAAGAGTTAATTTCGGTTTCATTGACATTGTTCATACTGCTCAGAGAAATATATTAAAAACACAAACCGCTGTTGCTTCTCTCCTACGCTGTAAACATTGCCTTACACTATTAATCTCGTACAATATGCAGAATAACGATAGCACTGATACTTTACTAACATTAGCTTGCATATGTTTGGGAACCTGATAGCTAATGTTAGCAATGAAATGGTACCAAAATAACGTAAAACTGTTATTACACTGGCAGGAACACTCTTGGAATAATACGGCCACCGTAGGAGTTAAAACGTGCTCGGAATGGGAGGGGCTAGAAAGTATTATTCAGTTGGTTGTCATATACCATTTCACCGCTAGATGGGAAAAATTCTTACACAGTGTAGCTTTAAATGAATAGAAACACATAGCCCATAAGAATGATTATAAAATAGTAATTTCTGACCCAATATCTTGCTAGGCAAAACATACACAATAGAGGAAAAATGTTGAAATGCGTATTAAACACACACATTTTGCCACTCATTATAAAAAAGGGCATCAATGACTTGGCACATGGGAAACCAACACAGAGAAACAAAACAATATAACACAGAAGCATCTTTCTATATAAACCCAAACAAAGCCACATAATCACATCAGCTCGAGAACAGGCTGACCTGAGTGTGTCTCCATCCTTCTGTAACCTCATGTATCGTTCCTGTGCAGGGCGCCCATCCCCAATATCTCTGATTCGACGCCTCAGATTCAGGAGGCATCTGTGGTGTAGTACGTTGATGTCATCCATCTGAATCAAGAACATGGGACAGTGGAAAAAAATTGGCACTTTAACAACAAGTTCAGCACGTTGTGCAATGTTTTCTGCTATGGCTGTTTGTTGCCTGATGAAGACAATCACAGCTAGGAGGAAACTGAATTACAGTGCCAAGACTATGGGATCAAGGTATTTGGTCAAGAATATCGTGATATAGGGCTGGACGATTTTGGCTAAAATCATAATCATGATTAATCTAACAAGTTACCTCGATTACGATTATTGATTGATTATTAAAAAAAAAAAAAAATTCTTATACTGTAAATATGTTCACGGTTATTTTTACGCGGCGGCCGTGATATGTTTTAAGGGGAAAGTACATTAACACACAGTGTTAATATTAATAGGATTAAAAGACCGAAATAACTGACTTGGTAAAATTACGTCGGTTATAGGCTCTGAATTTCGGTTTCGATTAATCATCCAGCCCTATCGTGATATTAGATTTTCTCCTTATCGCCCAGTCCTACTTTAGTTACATTATTTGAAATGTATTTCAGTTTACATAATTAAGTGTGCGTAAGTTCATATGTGAATAAATCTGGTACAAAACAGATATACAAATCATTCTAGAATTAGCCTACAACCTCTATAAACATAATACAATGATAAAATAAGTTTTTACAATGAGTGAGTTCCTGTGCCAGTTGCTGTTATGAAGACATAAGACAAGCTTCCATACCTCTCTTTAGATGTTTACTGTTCTTTTGTACACCACCATTACCCTGTTCATGATAATGAACATATCAGCTCTACATGTTTATATAACCCCCATGTGACGTAATTAAATGTGACCTTATTCTTTGCTGTATTTCCTTTCATCGATAAGACAGAATGATTTCGCCTAATTGTCTCATGTGCCATTGAATCATTTATTTGCACAGAGAAACATGAGACCAGCCATCCGAACACAAACACTACCTCTTTCACACATGCACACATTGATGACGCTGTTGTAATAAATACATTTTCTATGCACTGATTGTAATGAACACATTGTACATTGTCATATACACAATTGTAAGGTACATTGTAATATACACTGTATATACTGTCATATCCAGCTACCTCAGATATATAAGCAACCTGTTTACTAATAATATACTAATAATTCTTAATTTATTCTATCATCATTTGCACTTTTGCAATGCCCTATTGTATCACAGTTTACAATCCTCAGAGCATATGTATGCATGTGTAGAGTATATGTACATAGTATGTGTAGGTATATACACACTTGTTTATATACAAACGTATATCTGTATATATTAGTCAAATGTTTATATTTACCAAGTTCAGCTTTGTTGTCCTTGGGGGGGGGGGGGGGGGGGGGGGTTATAGATACATTCGACTTCATATACAGTATCTCTATATATAGTTTTCACAGCTTTGTGCAGTCCAATTCAGACAAAAAGATGGTAAAGTTGAGTTTCTGTTTTGCAAATTTGTAACTTGGCCATAAAGCTGATTCTGATAATAATGTAATGCTTTTGGTTTGGGATGTCGTTCAGTGACGTTGGATGATGTCGTTAGGGCAAAGCAAACACGTCAAACTTCCACACTGCGTACCACTTTCTCTTAAAACCTCATTTAGATATTTTCCAAGTGATTTAAAGGAATACATGGAACCAATATAAAAACAAAAGACGTCAAACTGCCGCAACAAGGCGAAGGTGGGCGTGCCAATGTTTACATATAACGCTGCCAAGCTTTGGAAGCTACAAACCGTGCTAACGATGAAGCTAATGCTAGCATGAATGTTCGGACAGGTAACTGATGCCATTTAAACTGAAAATGGTTAACAGCTTAATGTTAGTTTGAAAATAAATTCAAATTTAACGTTAATTGTCCATATGTCAGTTGGTGACCAGGGGTCAATTCAGTCGCAAAGCTATATGGGTTAGCAACATTAGCGGCTAACGTGCTAGCAATTTGCTTTGAAAATGAGGTTCGGTGCTTAGCAAAGAGGATGGATGTTTCTAAAAGTGGAGCGCAGAACAACGATTTATTATAGGTAATTATCGATTAGTCAATGGCTTACCTGTTATCTAGGTGGCTAATACGACAGAAACTCACTTTTTTTATCCATCAGCTATCCATAGCTTGTCATTAAAACTTTGGAAACTAGCTAGAGTTCGGCGCTTCCCATTGACATCACACCCTCGTTACTGAGTAGCCAATCCATCGACTTTTGAGAAATGGTGACAAGCTTTCGGCCAATCATGTCTCTCGGATGTGTGTGTGTGTGTGTGTGTGTGTGTGTGTGTGTGTGTGTGTGTGTGTGTGTGTGTGTGCGCGCGCGTGTACGTGTGTGTGCATGTGTGTTCTATTTTGGCTCCAATTTGCCATATTTACCCACATGGAACTATACATTAACATAACATGGAAATATTTAAGTGAACAAGTACCATAACATTTTAAGTACAGTTCTTGAGTAGATGTACATAGTTACATTCAAACACTGTTTTCATGATCCTAAACTAAAATATGAACAGCTTAACATATTTTGTGTGGATTCTGGTTGCTAACGTTTTCTATGGTGAAGTGGCAGCAGAGAGACATTCAGAGCCAGCTGGGATAGACCTGAGATAGGGAAGCAGAGAGGAGGAAGAAACTGTGTGGCTGGAGGAGGAAAAATGACCCAAGGGCAGTGTGGAAAAGAGAGCCCCCGTTGGTCTGGCGTGTGTCTTGGAACATTCTACTGATATGTGGAAACAGACTAGCTTGCAAACTGATGGGAACACAAGACGGCAGGTGATTTTTGCCTTCCTTGCCAAGATTAATCAGAACAACAGGCTGCTGATGGCATGGCAGATTTTGGCCTCATGTAGCCCTGCAATCCAGTGGGATGTACAGACCAGTGGGTATGTCTGTGTGTGTGTGCCCTGTCATGTCTGTACTACCGCTGCTGCAGCAAATGACCCAATACGAGGCAAACTGCACACAGCACATTTTATGTGTACCTAAATGTCCGTCTTATTTTAAAGGTAGCGAGAAACCATTACAGGTCAGCATTGTCTTATTAATATCTCAATTCTGGTTATGCTGTCATTCGGTATTTTGGTATCATGTTCACGTTACATCTGTCCACAGAGCGCCCACGGCAGCAAGGTAAGGTCAGATAACACAGGAGACCATGAAACTTCAGATAGGAGAGGAATTCCTCTTCTCTACCAATTATCTTCATGTGCAAATCCTTGACATTGCTTTCAATTTCTCTTCTCATGTATTCTTAAAGTGCCATAATGTGCTGTATGGATAAAATATCTTTACTCAGAACCATTCCTAATATTCTTTTGCACAAATAGAGTTGCTGATGCCTTAAATCTGTGATTATAATAGAAAACTTTTTCAGCTACATTTTCTCACCGAATTACTAAAAGGCTTACATAAAATTATAGGCTTTATAAACTACCCAAAATTGGAGATTGGAGAACACTTCACAGGCTACTGAAGTATCCTAACTGCAGTAGTTGCAAAGTAACTTTTTGCATCAGAGTAAAAATAATGATTTATTTTTTAATATAACATAATTTATACAACAACAACAAATAATTTATTCATCAGAATACCTGACAGAACAGTGCACACATGACAGATCAAGTGTTGTGTGCTGAAAGTGAAGGGCTAAGTAGTGATCATTTGAAGATGCCACCTGTGTAGAAAATCCTACCTGGCTGAGTGGAGCAATGGATTATTAGCAGTTTGGCTCGGGCCGGTTGATGTGCATTCCTGCAAAAGTGAGCTCTCCACCTCCTCCTCCTCCTCCTCCTCCTCATCCTACCAATTATCCAGATGATTACTCTTCCAATTCAAACAACTGGTGAGCAAAATCCTTCACTGCCCTCACACTCCAACATGTGATATGGTCCATGAAGTCAGTTAATACGGGATAGCTGCTGAAATGTAATCTAGGAGTTAAATTGCTTATTAAAGACTGGATTAGTCTTCTTGCCGAGGCAATGTATTACATATCTGACTCAGCAGTGGTTTGATTATGCTGAAGCAGAGTTTCAGTTAGTGTATGTTACATAAATTGTCACACTTCTGTTTTAACGTACATTCAGGAGATCACTGACTTTGTTTCTTTACTTACTTATTTATTTAGCATACAACTCATTCATTCAAAATTCTCTAAACTTTGATGTGTTTCTGTAATTTGACAAAAAAAGACTCAGGTGTGGAACTTAGCTGTAGCATTACATGTTTGTCCAGGAAATATTCTCTACAGGATTCAAGCAGGAGATTACACACAGCTTAGCATGTATTGTAGCAAATGGCATTGCAGTGGTGAGGATTATGGAGGCACATATACATTTTTATTTGTTACCATGGCAAATGTTATTCCAGAAAGGTCTCTGACATAAGAAAGAAAGTGCAAAAAGCTGAACATGACTGCGCATTTGTAATGTTGAGCATGAGTGGAAGAAGAAGGATTGGATGTATGTGTAAGTATAGAACAGGAAAGGGTGGAGAGATTTTGATAATTTCTGAAAGGAACATAATCCACCCCCCACTTGCTCTCTCGCTCCCTGCCACCTCCCTCTCTCTCTCTCTCTCTCTCTCTCTCTCTCTCTCTCTCTCTCTCTCTCTCTCTCTCTCTCTCTCTCTCTCTGTCTCCCTTTCTCTTTCTCTGAGTCCCAGCCCCTGAAGGTGTCATAACTGTGCTCTCTCTCTCTCTCTCTCTCTCTCTCTCTCTCTCTCTCTCTCTCTCTCTCTCTCTCTCTCTCTCTCTCTCTCTCTCTCTCTCTCTCTCTCTCTCTCTTTCTCTCTCTCTCTCTCTCTCTCTCACTCACTCACTCTCTATCACCGCCTTTCAGATCTTTAAAAGCTGGTGCTTTGCTGTGTCTCTCTCGATCTCCATTTGTCTCCTCTGGCACTGCAGGGGACTCAACCGGCAAAGCACCAAGGAAAGCTACTGTATAGAAACGGGAAGAAGACTGAGGAAAGGGGAGAGAAAGGGAAAGAGAGTAAGGGAGAAATATACATCCAGAAATAGCATCAGCCACATTTAAGTGACAGAGAGTGACAGAGTGGAGAACCTGAGACCTGGACAGAAAATGCCTATCCTTTCTAACTTAACAACCGTTGTTTTGTTGCTGATTGCTCACTGCGGATCATGGACCGGGGCAAACCGCTTGGGCCCCTTCAAGGTCTGTCCCTCCTGCAGGGATCCACTGGGGGCAGGTCGCCCCCCCAGGGACCATAATGTTGCTGGCAGCACGTCAGTGTTGGCCCAGGGAGAGCCCTGTGGTGTGTACACCTTGAGCTGTGCCAAGGGGCTCCGCTGTGTTCCCCCACCAAGGGAGCACAGCCCCCTTCAGGCTCTGTTGCAGGGAAGGGGCATTTGCGCCAAGCACAGCAGGACTAGTCCCACTGAGAGGCCCCACCCCACAGGTAAGATACTGTACACACACACACACACACACACACACACACACACATGTGCATGAAATCACATATGCACATGTACATGTATTAACCTACAGATGCACACAGATACATGCATGAACACTGCAGGTAGGCTAGACAAGTGCAGTAGCACAGCCACCACATCTAATTGTATTTACAGTGTGTCTCCTGTATTGCTGTGAATTGCATGTGATGCTGTGTCACTCACCAACAAAAAGAAAGGCCAATTAGTGTGTGACATTTAAGCCTGGATGCATGTGTGCACCACAGATGAATTTGCAGACCTCAAGCATCCAATACTGCTCAGCAGTGCCTCTGGAGTCACTGTGATAAAAAATGTGTTGTTATTACAGTCCTATTGTAAAATGACTGTAATCATTGTTAATCAGAAATGATGACAAATCACACAAAAAACAAAGACCTTTTATTTAGTCTTAGGGGTGTATAAGTGAAGATGCATATCCCTGCATTTATGTAAAAATCTAACAGTGTTATGTATTTCATCTATTTGAATGACAGGGTGCATGACAATGATGTGTCCTACAAGTCAGCCTCTCTGGAGAAAATTTAGAATGAATGTGAAACTGTCACAGTGTCACCTACATCCTGATCAAGCTGCTTTTTATTGCAGTGATCTCCATCTACTGTTCAAACTGAGATACTGCGATTAACTATCTGAAAAGGAAACTGATGGAAATTAGGTCTCTCGTTGAATGACCACCCCATTCAATTTCATTGTGCATGTAAAATGACAATAAAGACTATTCTATTCTATTCTAGATCCCATCTGAGTGGTTGCTCAGTGATGTTTTATTATATATGCAGCTTATGTTGTAAAATGTGGTTTGATGTTAGCAGCTACGATGGTTTAATGTCACATTCTCATGCCATTGTGTCGTTTCCTCTCAGGTCCCCATCCCTCACACGGTGGTGACATTGAAAAAGTAAGTTCATGCTCTTAATTTACAATAAGTGAAGCTGATGAAGCGTCACCTAAATGATCAAAAATCTGAGCTGTAGTAAGCATTTTATGAAACAAGATTGTATTAATACACATCATATGTGATGGAGAGGGTTGTATATCGAGCTGCATTGCATTATATAGAGTTATTATCACAGATTCTCTGCTGTTTGGGGTGTTGCAGTGGCATGTACACACACTGCCCTGAAGCCATGCATTATGGTGCATGATGTGTGTGCTGCTATGCGGCAGAACTAATTGAGCATGATGGGAATCAGGAAAGTTTCAAGTCGGCCGCTGCCGCCACAGATTTTTCACTTTGCGAGCTCGGTGATCTGCAGCATTTCGAACTAATATGTGTAGTAGTCACATAATAGTCACATAATTGACGAAGATGACACAGATTCATTTCACAAAGTGACAAGAAAAGGCACAGTCACTTCAAACCATTCAGTGACCTGAAAAGCCAAAGCATTGTGTAACAATATGGTTATATAATGCTATACAATATGTGACATCTGATATAAATATACACATTCTCTGCTTCTGGCTCTGATGCTGCATCACTGTAGCCAATCCTTTGTGATTTACATCGACATGTGTTGTGTGTGTGATCATAGAGGATTTCTGCCAACACAATCACCTGAGGGGAGACTTGCCACTGCCACTCCAAAGACAGGTCTCTCTATATTTGCCTCTGGTGATGTTTAAAGTCACACTCTGCGTTGCTGTTTTCAGGCCCCCTGCCGCAAGCTGCTCAATAGTGTCCTGAGGGGTCTCGAGCTGACAATCTTCCAGTCGGACCGTGACATCTATATACCCAACTGTGACACTCGTGGCTTCTACAGGAAAAAGCAGGTAGGGTGTTACAGTCACCTGAAACATCATGAAACATATGACGGCCGGGAACTTTATTGGCTCTTGTGTGACGTGAGAATGGGTCTTTGCTGCACTGACTTGGTGTTACTGTTTGTATTTCTGAGAGCTGCACTCCACTGCAGCTTTCTGTTTCAGTGCATCCGAAGATTTGTCTGTGACCACAGGGGCTGAGAATAACTGACACTTCTCTCTCTCTCTCTCTCTCTCTCTCTCTCTCTCTCTCTCTGAGCCTCTCAGCTGTGAGCTCAGAGAATCAGTACTGCGCTATGATGACATGTCATTTTCTCTCTCTTCCTCTCTCGCCACCTTTCCCACTCTCCCACTCAATCTCCACCCTCCTTTCCCCTTTTCAAAATCTCCCTCTCTGTCTTTTAATCTCACACAGTGCCGCTCCTCCAAGGGCATGCAGCGTGGCAACTGCTGGTGCGTGGATGAACTCGGCACGCCCGTGCCCTCACGTGCCAGCGAGGATGGCACTTTACCATGCGATGGGGAGTGAGGGATGAGTCCGTCCTATTGCTCTGAGTCTGGAGGAAGAGGAGAAGGTGGAGGAGGAGGAGGAGGTGGTGGTGGTGGTGGTGGTGGAGGAGCAGGAGCACAGGGAGAGGGGGTGGCTTTAGCATGTGCTAGACACTGCCTGGACAGGAGGTAGCAGGGATAAACCACTTCCTATGGAAAATACACACCAGTTAATGTTCATGTCCTCTCTAGAAGCAAGACACACACACTCTCACAGTCCAGCAGCAGCAACAACAACATCTGCCTGAATGTTCGACAGTTGCAGCAACGTCCTCTGCGTCGTCCGGTGACATGCTTGCTGCATGCTCACATTAATGCTCCGTGAACTGCCTCAGTGATCCAAAGCGGTATTACTCCGAATGGTCTCTATATTCCCTGGCTCTTGTCCTGGCTTTCTGGTAGATTTTGATTTCCCTTTTTACTTTAGGATAGCTGACACTGCCTGTGTTTGTTCTGATCTCAGTGGGCTGAAATACTGTTACGCAGGTGATGTGACACAAGTGTTTGAAAAATGTGTCTCCCTCACCGTCCTCTCTCCCTCTCTCCAAAGATACACTGATATCAACATACCTAATTGACAGAATATTTCTTATTTCTATTAATTTATTTTTGAGTATGTGTTTCCATCAAGTACTGCTTGAATCTTACAGTATCTTATATATAAGTCAAGTCAGAAAAAAATAGTCATACGAATACGATCCTGGATGCTTCTGTTGATTTTATTTGTCAAAATGGCGTTCTGACTGCTTATTAGTTGATTGTTTGTACATATGTTGGAATTTTGTGGTCGACTGTGTGTTCTGAAGTGGCAGACAAAAAGCTTACGGCTGTTACCCTTTTCAAAAAGTTGTAAGGCATATTTTTATACACGTCAATATAATATTTTATATATGAATTGCTGGTTTATTTAATGAACTACAGTACAATGCCATGTATTTTTATATTGTCAGCAGTTTCTTATTTAAAGACAGAGATTATTTTATTTCATGTTAGGGGAAGTGTTGTGCTTTAAAGGCACCTTTATGGAAAAAAACTCATCACATTCATCAGAGCTCTATTTAACTGCTGCACACCTTATGGTTATATCTCATGTTTTTAATTTCCTTTTTTATTTATGCTTTGTTTATTTGAGAATTGAGAATGTCCATGTTACTATTATGTTTTATTTTTGGCACATCATACTACAAATTCTGATTTCAGTAAAGGGAAAAAATGATCAAATTTGTTATTGTTATGTCTTTCCCAAGTCCTTGCAAAAGTCATGAAATTGTGTGCTATTAAAGTGTGATTAGAATTTATCTATTTCTGAACAATCTTGTTGTGCCAATGTGTGTGCTGTGATGAAAGGTCCATGCACAAAGGACCTGTAAGATTTGCAAATATGAAAATAAAACATAATGATAATAAAAATGGAGAAGAATTAAACATATATTAATATAAAGATGGCTGTTGGTTGTGTTCTTTTATTTAATATTGTTATTTAATATTGTACTTTTTACTCCACTACTTTTTTTTTTACGTAATAGAAAAGGAGCTACTCTGCATTATAGGTACATTTTGCCGATAATTCTGTACTTTTACTAAAGTAAGAGTAAGAGTTTTTTACATTGTTGAAGTGCTCCTTTTACCTAAGGATCAAAATACTTAATTCCACCAATGCAGAGATCAGATTTAAACTGAAATGGAATCATAAAAAAAATTCTCATACAATCATACAAAAGATTTCATCCTTAATAGCGCCTAAGACCATAAAAACTAGAACCTAACGCCATGCTAGAGGCTCTACGAGTCTCTGTGTGTTCAGGCACTGCAGTTCTTTGAGGTAGTCATAAACCAAAGTATTGGACAAATATAATTTATAGGAATCTGATGATGGCGCTAAAAGAAAAATGAAGGATCATCCAAGTAATTACAATTCATTCTGAGGGGGACAGTAATGTCTCAACCAAATTTAATGTCAATCCAAGAGTTGTTCCATTACAGTAAGACAGACAGACAGACAGAGACAGTAAGACAGACTGACTGACTGACTGACAGACAGACAGTTACTGCCATCGATAGAGTCATGCTGCTAGTGTGGTTAAGAAGGCCAATCTAAAACAATAACTTAATGAGACTAACACATCAAAACATCAGCAGCCAGAGTAGAGAGTTTACTGTTTCTGCAGCAAATCTGAATTCATAGAGCGAGACACCAAATTTCACAAATTGTGAGGTCTGCCCCAAGTGGATCCCTGCAGGAGAGATCTCTGTCCAGGCCTCAGAGAAGCAAGCCGTGTTTTCACAGGCTTCTGAACATGGAGCCTGAGTCAAAGAGAGTCATCTAGAACAAATCGTAAATATTTATAAGAAAAAGTGTGCTCAACTGTTCTGCCAGGATGGAGATAATAGTGACGAAGATGATGAATTGTGACACTAAATCAGTTGTCTAACCCCATTAACAATTACAGAGACTTCTGCACAGTCACCCTCCTGAAGCCTTGGCTGCTGTACTGAGGGTTCCTCTGAATCACCACCACCACATGAACATGAACAGGTTACTGTGTTTCACTGATTCAGTTTGAGGCTGCATGCAAGTACACATTCCCTCTGAGAATTCCCTCTGTGGTCACAGTAACTAGTTGCCAGCAGTGAAACAGAAATTACACATTAAAGCACATTAGAGCCATGCTGCTTTTCTGCCATTATAGGCACATAAAGGATGATTTTCTCCTGCTTCGTAACACAGGGACCAGATACATGCCTGTTTCCAAGGTAACAGCATAGAATATCCCATTTGTCCCTGCGTAATATGGAATGAAGGCCTTGCAGAAAATGAAGGAGGAAGCATTATCCTTTGTAGAATCACACCACCACACGTCCTACTTCTCTATCTAGGGTGGTTTGCTATTCTTGGAGATTATTTTCTGTGCATTGAGCATGAGATGAAGCCTGTCAAGCACAATACTACTACCTACTATTCTGTATGATTCCATTTCAAATAGTCAAATTATGATGTGAGTAAAGACACAAGCACATTTCACATTTCTATTTAAATCAAGATTCTTGCATTCAGATAGATTGGAGTGACTCAATTCTCTGTGTCAAAGTTCAGAAAATGTCCAGATGTTAAAGCTGATAATTGGCAACTGATAATTACTTCAAAATATTTTTATAACACACACATAAAAATAATTAAAAAAAAGATTTTCACAGAGAGAAAATGTATTCAAAATGTATTCATAGCATATTGGAAAAATGGAACTTCTAACGCAATAGAATGACAGGCCTTCAATTTGGAATACAAGATAAAACATACTTCCTTCCATACATTCAAATAGAAAACTAGGAACTGGAAACACAAAAATCGTAACTTATAGGGGACATCTCTTGCATTTCACATTTAGGTAGCCTATCTTACATTTGGATTTCTGGAGTGCCTGCCAACTTAAACTGAGAAATAAGACTACCCAGTCAGTTTTTTTGTAGGCTGCCTTGATCCGAAAACATAAGATTCAGCAAGCCATTCAGATTTTGCACCCCCCCCCCCATCTGAGTATCTTCACCCAGCTTTTCTTTTTGGGAGGGGAGCTCATAGAGACAGATGCTAAAACTACTACTTATTTATAAAATGAATGTGAAATGTAAAGCAGAATAAATTAAGTAGAGCTGCTGACAATATGCTAATACTTTAATAGCTGCTGAATATCAATAAAGCTAAAAAATAAAATGTCTTATATTAACGCTAAATAAAAGACTCTTGGTGATGTGAAAGCTCTGCCTTTGGAGCATTAAAGGGTCACTCCACCACGTTTACACATGAAGATCAGGTAGGTATACTCTGCCCGAGAAAGCAGGTGTATAATGTCTTAACCCTGATGTCATATGATGTCATCAGGGTTGGGCTTGAATTATGAATTTATAACCGAAAGTCTGTGTTACAAACTTAATCCTGTTTGGAAAAACTGGTCTTAATACCAGTCAGCGAAGGTCTAATAAAAGACACTCTTTAATTGCATAATGTGAAATTATGGATGAGGTGTTTTTGGAGCTTTATTGGGGACTAAAAGTTTGGATATCTCAAACTCTGCAGCACAAATTTGAACCACTCTCTTTTTTGAAAAATCTGTCTCTCACAAGTCCATCATCTTTATGAAAGTTCAATATAACATTGCTGTAGTCCCTTTTAGTGACAAAACTGAAAACAATAGTGTTTTTTATAAAACTGTGGGCAGCTCTGTTCCTGTCAGATGTGTACGTTTGTCCCTCGAAGCATGATGTTGTGACTTTGTTTTGGGATCTTACTGCCCCCTAGAGGTTACACATCTCTATCCCTAATGAAAGCTGCTGTGTCACACATCTGCATACATCAGGGTTCCTCTAGCTAAAGTAGGATGCTGAGGCACACAGTCATAATAGTCTTGCATGGTTCGAACCAACAAAGCTTACTGGCACCACCTACAGCCTGTAGTGCGATTTGCAAAAATCCACAGTTCCCTGTTCAGATGCACCAATCAGGGCCGGGGGGGCAGGGGGGTGTCTAACTGCGTGCCAATCACTGCTCATGCACACGCATTCATTCTCCCTTGTGGGAGGACGGGCTTAGGAGACAGTTTTGGACTTTAGCAGAAAGGGGGGAGGGACTGAGAAGTTGTCGATGTTCAAATTTTTGGGCTAAGTCCTGGATCTTCACAATCCTACCTACAGCACCTTTAAGTAGGCTACAGAGCCTGCCTCATGCTCTGCTCAAAATCACAAATCTCCTTTAGGGTTAAAGGTTAGGGTAACATGTAAGCCCACTTACTTTGTCTAAACGATCTTTGAGTAAATTTAATGCCATCAGTGTATCGGTAAGTGATGGTTAGTCATAATTTTGATATCTGATATCCAAAATAAAAAAACATTCCAGATATCTATAATGTAATTTTGAATATCCAAAAACACATTTAGACTAGTTAAGGATATCCACAATTGGCATTGTGACTAGTAAAATGCAATTTTGGGTATCTGAAATTAAAATTATGACTAACAATTGGATTGTACATATCTGAAATGGGAGTTTTTCCCTGTAAGAATTCTAATGCAGACATGTGGATATCAAAAATACAATTGTGGATATCTGAAATTAAAAGCCCTGTTACACATGATTTGCAAAATTGACGTCATTTGTCTTAGGAAGATAGATAGAATTCCTTTATTGTCATTGCATAATGAATTGAAGTAGTAATCAGCACACATATAAAAACAGCAGGCCTATCTAGAAATAGATAAATATAAAAATATAGGTTAAAAAAATGATATATACAGTATATATAAGAATATACCAATAACCTTATGGATATCTGAAATGTTCCTTTTGACTAGTAATAATTGAATTACCGATATCTGCAATAAATATCCAGTCCAGCTATTTAAGTTTTTCTCAATCGATTTGGCACATTTACTGAAACAAACTTACAGTTTTCAAAACTCTATCCTCACACCACACGTTACATTCAGCACATCACTCTATGTGACCTCCAAAAGGTGATTACTCAATCAAAATGATTAACTCCTGTTTCAAATGTAAATAAATCCCTTAATGAATAAATCATTGTCATCACAATAAACTGTTCCTTTATAGTATTGATGTCAGCCATGGCACACACTATAGGCTACTTTGTCATTGTATGGACACACACCAGCCAACTGTAAAAACATAAAGAAAGTTTTACAGAAAAAAAGATATACAACAGCAAAATTATCAGGAAATACTGTAAAAAATGTGCAAAAAAAACCCAAAATATGCTGCAAATGTATCAACCTCAAGGGTCATCCAATCTCTCCTCTCTGTCTGGCCACAACATTTTATCAACATCACACCTGATATCCTACTTTGCAATGCAACGAGGGAAATTTTTTTGGAATGACGCAGCCAAAGACAACTTTTACAACAATACCACATAACTATTATGTATCTAATATACAGTATGTGTGTTTGTTGCTCTATTTGGCATGTAGGGATTTACACATTGACATATATTTACACAATGAACATGTGTATAGTTGCATTTGAGAGTAATATGGTTCATTAGCAACTGAATGCTAACTATTTTGATCTGCAAGGCTTACTCAATACATTTTGTGCCAAAGCAATGATAAATGACTATAGTCATGTGAACAACTGACCAAATATTCAATTCAAATTCATATAAATAGTCATATAGTTTGATTTTAAGTTTAATAGTCATTCGACGACAGAGATACTGTAATGTTAAAACGGCTAGCCAAGGATAACTCCGACCGTCGACCTCAACTTGAACGCACCATGTAACATCGCAGTACCCGCCCATCTGGGGGGTCATCTGACGCCATTGTATCGATTTTACTGGTCCTACCACCTGTCAATCAGAAACTCACCGCGTGGTTGATAATAACATAGGTGGGCTCGAGGGGGCGGTGGTGTACTTGTCAGCGATGATTTAGGAATATGTAGTCACGCATTAATGAATTTAAGTAATGATTCATCGCTCAGGTTTAAACGTTAAACTGTGCGTTAGAAAAATAGCATCAGTGTAACAGAACCGGAGCTCGACAGGTGACCTTTGGTTGTCGTCACCGTGTCGGTGTGTGAGAGACCCGGGGAGGAGCAGCGAGTGAGACGTTAGCTAGTTCAGCCATCAGGAAGAAGTGTCAACGCCTGCACCAAGGGAGTAGGAGAGCCCGTTTGTGGTCATGGCTGCCCTCGGTAACTCCGGGGCCGCTTCCAGTCCGATGGTGGTCCTGGCTCCGAAGACTAAAACGAAAAAGAAACATTTCGTGCAGCAGAAGGTGAAAGTGTTTCGAGCCAGCGACCCCGTCATGAGCGTATTCATGTGGGGCGTCAATCACTCGGTGAGTCACTGGAAGCTAACGATGCTAATGTGTCTTAAATGTAGCTTTAGTTAGCAGTTAGCAAGTGAGCCAGCTGGTAGTGTTGCACAGAAATCACAAGAGGAGCATCAAAAACACTGACGCTTTGAATAAATATCGACACTGTGGTGTTCTCCGGATCTATATGGTTAACTTATGGGGTCAAAATTGTTGTTAGGAGCTATTTAAATGCTATTAAAATATTATAGACTTTGTTAACAGACTCTATCAAAATACAGTAGGAACCATGGTTAAACAAATACAGGAGTGCTAATATCTTAGCATTGCATAGAATCTGCTAGGAGAAAGAATGCAGAATAACAAGTTCAGTGGTGGAATGTAACCAACTACATTTACCCAGGTACTTCCATTTGATCCTCCTTTATACTTCTACTCTACTACATTTTGGAAGGCAGTACCGTACTGTTCACTCCACTAAATGTATTTAACATTACTTATCAGTTACTTCATAGAATCAGATTAGTAATACAAAATATCAATGAACTAATAAATTACAATGTTTTATTAAGATTAGGCTACCCGGCAGTATACAAGTTGACATTTTCTCCACACATTAATTCATAAATATTTATAATCCAGTGATATGATGTACAATATTCTTAAATGGGTCATTATGAATAATGAATACTTTTACTTTTGGTACTTTAAGTATATTTGTATAATGTTCTTTCACTTAGATTTTGAATGCAGGACTTGTAACGGAGTATTTCTACACTGTGGTTTTGGTACTTTTACTTCAGTAAATGATCTGAGTACTTCTTCCATCTGATGTTGCGCTGGTCAGGTGTGAATGGCGTTTTTGTAGTCTCAGTTTCAAATATAAGTTTGCATTTTCTTTTCTGACATCATAATAAATAAAATATATCTCAGTTTTTGGTTTAAACAAGACATTTGGTTTGGCAACATCACTGTAGGCACTAGGAAGTGGTGATGGACATTTTTCATTGTTTTCTGATGTCAGAGACCAATCAATCGGCAGAGTGGGGCTGCAACTAAAGATTATTTTAACGATTAATTGTTGAACCGTATAATAAGTCTATAAAACAGATGAAAAATGCCTGTCACAAGTTCTCAAAGCCCATCTTCTTATTGCTCGATTTGACCGATCTATAGTTTAAGCCCCTAAAATATTCAGTTTACAGTTATATTAAATGAGAAAAGAGGAAATTTGAGACGAGAGAATAGATGAATTGATTGATTATCAAAAATGGTTGGTCAAAATAATAGGTTTCGGCTCTGCCGGCTGCCGTAGAGCCGAAATATGATGAAAATAAATGTTTGTTGCAGCTAGGGATGCACCAATCCGTCTTTTTCAGTCCTGATACGATACCGATGCCTGGGCTTTGTGTATCTGTCGATACCGATCCGATACAGTTGTTGAATTAATAAGGAACGGTATACCTTCCACCTTATACCTTCCTTCCACCATGTGGAAGAGACTAAAGGCACCAGACTTTCCTAACTAAACATCGCTTTCCTAACTAAGACAAAATAACATAGATGTAATGTATTGAATTCTTATTGAGTTGTTATTTAAAAAACAATTGTGCATTCAAATCGAAAATGGAATGTAGTCAAACTTCTTAGACGTTTTTTGGATGTGCTTGATTAAATTGGTAGTATTGTACTTTGCAGTACTACCACCACCCCTCGAAACATTTACTCTGCAGACATTGCAAACATCCGATGAACTAGTTGGCGTGGCAAGAGTGAAATATCTCCACACAGGCGACTCTTTGGCTCACTCCATGTCGCTTAAACGGTTAACTCAACTCTTCCAGCATGCGACACACACGCTGCTGACGAATGACGTAGCATGTGCTGCGACAGAGGAGAAAAAAAAACTGGCCCGTGGATCTGTTAATTTTTCCAATCCAGCTATTTTGTCAATATTGGGGCCGATATCCAATTTTAATATCGGATCGCTGCAGCCCTATTTTAGACACTCGATATTGGCTCTTAAATGATGATTGTCTCTTAGCAATTATGTTCTTTCTTTCAGATCAATGATCTCAACCAGGTACCGGTTCCTGTCATGCTGCTGCCGGATGACTTTAAAGCCAACACTAAGATCAAAGTCAACAACCACCTCTTCAACAAGTAAGACACAGAAACAAGTGCAGTGTAAAGTAAAAGCAGGATTGGTTGGAATGCAAATAAATTAGACTTAAAATAATTGAAACTAGACACTACTCTCCCAGTTACGTAAGACAGCTCCAGAGGTCTCTCCAGTGGTTAGGAGTCGCCAGTAGGGGCTTGTGATGGCACTGAAGAGACAGAGACCTGCGCAAATCTTTCAGGAGAGGAACCATGTTTTTGAAATGTTTAACGCCGATTAGTTACATAAAATGGTATTGTTTTGGGCAGAGCAGGCATAAAATATCATAAAATCTGGGCTATATGTAGGTTATATGTGTTAACAGCACACCGGTTTAAAATTTGTATTTAAGACATGGTGGAAAACGTGTTTGTCTTTCATTTCCAATGTGTATATCATAATGTATTCTCTTGAAAATTCTTTATTGTCAAATGTGTGTCAAGTACTTACATTTGACTACTTGCCGAAACCGAGTACCGATATGAGTACTCAATAATCCCTCTGGGGGTCCAAGGGTGTTTTCAGACACCCACATGATTTTGGCCTTCTCTGATATTGTTATCAATTAGAACAAAGCAGTATTTTCAAAGTACCATGCCTTTTTTTTCTATTCAAAGCTCAGTGCCACAGCCTGGACATTTCCCCGGGCTAGTGTCAATAAAATAAATCCTATATTTCCTAATATCAAAATACTGAGTGAAGTTTAGAAAGAATGAAGAATGCAAAGTTCGATGACGTCATCCACGTGCATATTAAGTACCCGTGTGGATTTGACTGATCCAGCGGAGAGGATGGTTTGTTAACGCCAGCGGCTGAGTTCACAAGATGTCGTCCAAATGGAAAGACTTGTGGCAAACTATAACAGTTAAAACCATTAGACTACACACGAGAGCTTTCGTTTCAGCATGTTTTGTGAGAAGAAAAAAAAAATCGCTATTTACAGAGTAGCACTGTGGTTGATAAAACAGCGCTGTGTAGAAATCGCATGCAGACAGAGCAGATTGAAATATCGCTTTCTTCATGTTTGTGGCCGTTAAGCTGATGAGAGGCAATGGGCTAACACCGCTACTCCAAATATCGGTGGTGAAGTTGACGGGCAACAGGCTGCTGATGTGCGTTTTCACAAAGCAGCTTTGGAAGCTCTCGGCTCCAGTACACTGAGAAGATGTCGAAACCCAGTATTATTAACACCTGACAATGGCTGGCCGTCAAGTGCCATCATGCATTGGCCAAGAGCCTAGTTATTTTTTTACTGCCAAAAATCTCCAACCGGCTGGCATTGCTCCTCTTCCATCGCTTATACCTGCTTGACGGAGAAGTTATTGTCACATTGCTCTGAGGTGATATCGGGTGTGGTAGTATCGGAGTCATTTTATGACTACAAAGTACGGGTACATGCGCACGGCATCGGACCGATACCCGATACTGGCATCGGTGCATCCCTACTCTTGTGTCAATTCTTCGCAGTGTTCTTGTGAGTAATTCTCAGAGGCTTGATAAAAATACAGGCCCCGAGGTCTATGTTGGACATTCGAGTTTGACAGATTTTGTAGTTCTTTAAGAATTTGGCAACGAGTATGTGAAAGATCTGTTTGTTTGTTAGGCCAGCTCCGTCTAACTTCCCTACGCCTTCTCCTTTTGCAGAGAAAATCTTCCAGGACATTTTAAGTTCAAAGAATACTGTCCTCAGGTCTTCCGAAATCTAAGGGAACGGTTTGGTATTGAGGATCTGGACTATCAGGTATGCGATGCACTATTCAGTATGCTTGTGGTGTCACTCTGTTGGCGCACATTTGTAAATACAAAAGAGGTGTATAGAAGAACTCATGACTTTTCAAGCAATTCTGTTTTAAATCAAAAGGTAGATGATCTCGGCACTTACCTGTGTGCTTCGTGTTCTCTAGGTTTCATTGACTCGCAGCCCCCCGATGAGGAGTGTAGATGACCAGGGGGAGGGTCTGCTCCTCAACTCCTACGACCGAACGCTGGTCATCAAGCAAATCTCCAGCGAGGATGTTGCAGACATGCACAGCATCCTGTCTGAGTATCACCAGGTAAGGTCTGGGTGGTTAACGGAGAAGTCTGCCGACAGTCTGTATTTTTCTTACTATTAACAAATCTCACGAAAAGACCAAAAACCAACAACGTGTTAATTTATCTCTCCATACTTAAGACTACCCTGTCTGTGGCACTCAGACACATACTGTAAGTCTTTAAAAAAAAAGTGTCAAAAATGTATAGTTTGATTTAGGTATAAACCTGCGGAAGGTTACGGCGTTTGGGATATGTGGCAACCTATATCATTTTTGAATATGCATAACAGTGACACCCATGCAGGTGGTCCAGGCTCACCCAAGAAGTCCTAAAAAATATGATGCATTTTGCAAGTGAAAAAGTTGTCCTTAACCTTATATTATTTTGCCATATCCCCTAGCCCGTGTTTCATTGTTAAAAAGGCAAAATGTTTTTTAAAAACTGTTGGTTTTGTAGTTTTTAGCAAACGTTACTCAAACAGGAGTAAGTAGCTCATTTTTTGGGGACTATCGGCAGCGGATTAATCCACATTTGTTCCTCTAGTGAGTATTTGGGGATGTGATGTGTTTTAACAGCAGTGGCACTCTGTGGCACAGAGGAAGAAGGCGTTGAATACACAGTCCTTGCTGGTAGGATATGTTTATTGTTGGTTTAAATCTTTTTATGGGCTTTAACGACAATCAGAAAAGTGTAGAATATCATCGGACTTGTACTTTAATGTTCAGAGCTCACACGTGACCTGGATTTGAAACGGCGAGATCACGTGTCATTATTGTTGATTTGAATTTGAATCTGACCCGACAAAGAGTCGGGTGACATGAAATTTGGAGTAAATTACAGTTATTGCTGCAGTGAAAGTCAGGCTATATGCATCTTGAATCTGAATTCTTTCTTCCCGTCTGCTGTTTGGTAATTCAGTCATCCCCTCAGTCATTCATTAAAGGTTTGCCTGTCAGTCTCCAGACATGGTAACATCACATCACAAAACGTAGATCGGTTCCTACTACACAACAACTACACATTTAGTTTTGTTCAGGCAGTATGGTCAAGATGAATAAGAGTTGCGAGCTCTAAGAGTCAGCCGTGCGCCATGGATTGCAGGTTTTCTACTCCGCTCCGATCGCCAACAGCTGTTTGCTGCCAGCGCAGCCGACAGCCACCGGCTCTCTCCCACTCGTGCACACTCTCCGCACACACAGCCACACACAACATTCTCAACCCAGTGGCATGTTTTTTCCAACACACAGGCAGAGTGGAGCGAAGTCTCAGATAAGCAAAGTAGGTCGTCAGCAGTGTCCTGAGCGTGGTCCCATATGAACACATTATGCTGAAACAGCTAAAAAAAAAGTTGTCAACCGTAACGTTACCCAGGTCGAAACAGCATGTACTTCCTTTTTAGCAACACTTTGCATTTCTCAAAAGCTTCATATGTCTTACAATTACATTCCAATATATAATGTTAGTGTCCTTTCTCTCACTGAAAGAGTCTTTGGATCAAAATATTTTTTTTTACTACTGTAGGGCCGTTCGACTTTACAGATATCACACACTAATACACAATTCCAGATACATCTTGCAAATTTGCATCTCGGATCACATTTTCACTCACTATGGCCACTACTACTGTCATTACTAAACATTGTGCCAAAATATGAACAATAACGTTGCCGTCAGTGAGCTTATTTGCTAGATAACCTCCGCTAAAGAAAAATCCAGCACCTTTAGGATAATGTTACGTGAAAATGGTGATTTAACGTTTCCATACAGTTTTGCAACAAAACTAAATGCTGAGGAAACATTACTACGTTATTTTAATGTCTGTTTTAAGGAATGCACCCCTGCTGAGGCTGAACAAATAATCTGAATATTATTGAAATCGCAGTGTGGACTAGTGCAATATTCAAATCGCAAGAGGGGCAATATTTGTCGAGGCAAAATATTATGAAATAAGTATTGTGGTTCTGCAGATGTCCCGGCCTACAAATGGTATTCTACAGACTTGAGAAAAAAGATCTTTGGTTGGACAGATCCTCAAAAAAATATCACACCATGATCATTTTAATATATTTTTCAATAAAATAAGAATAACAATCCAAAAATGATAATTTCCTCCAATATCATTATTTGTTTCCCAATTTCAATATCAGTCTACATAATCGTAGTTAGATTTTCTTTCCAAGTTGTTCAGCCCTAATCCCCACTAACCTGGAAAATGTTTTAAACAGTAAGTGAATACAGAGCATCGGGAATAAAACGTCTCCTGCAGCAGTGAGTCAGAGGGAGCGCAGCATTCGTTACGAACGTTAGAAGCTAACGTTCGTTAGCAAACGTTAGCTTCTTGTCTCACCTGAGGTCTGATAAACAGTAAATTCATTGAAGTCAGTGCCCATAATGCTATTTTCCAAGCTACTGTAGCTGTCCTATTTCACACGGCTTTCATGGTAAATCAGCTGCTGAGGCTTTCGTCGCTGTTTTTTTTCACTCTGCCTGAGGAGAAAACGCTGGACTTGCGCTGTTGTTTGTGGTTGGCGTAACTTGCGAGTGAAGACGTCCTGTCACTGTTCCAGTTGCGTAGTTCCCGGCGCGAGTTGGGCGAGCCATAAAATGACGTTGCCACGGCTGTCGTTTCCACCTCTGGATTTTTGTAACTCGGTGCGCGCTGCACTTTCAGTTCAACGCGGTTGGCTTGGAAGACTGGCCGAGCAGCTTCGTCTGTACAAACATCTGTATGATTCTTCATGTACAGACCACAGGGAGTCAAACAGCCTTAAATATGTAGTCATGCGTTGAGCATAAACTTCTCCATGCATGCTCGTAGCGTGTGCGCGCCATCTACGGAGGCACAAGCCACAGTGTCGCGCGAGTAAAACCAAGCCTTGACCGGTCGCTTGAGTTCAGTGGAGCAGACGGCTCTGGAGACTCGTGGAATTACGACTTCGTGACATTTAATCACACTCTGAAGCAGCGGTGGCAATAATTAAATAGCGGTGGGCCGCTGCTGCTAAATGTATATAGCGGAAACACTGTCATATTATTCAATAACAGCAACAAAATTAAACTATATGCAATTAATTTACAGGTTCCATAAACTGTATGAAGTCAATTGTGAATATGAATTGTGTAAAGTTTTTTTATTTTTTTTTAAATAAGTTTCTTCTGTGAGTTAGGTATGTGATTTGTTTTCTCCCCGCCCCTCAAAGAATCAAACTCAAGAATCGTTAAAGAACCGGAATCGTTAAAATCCAAACGATACCCAGCCCTACTCCCAGAGCCAGGACCATTCACCTCCTGTCTGCTTTAGAGAGCTGTGTATAAAGCTTCAAATCTATGGCGCTGTGTGTCCTACTTACAGAATATTTTCTTTAACCCTCGTTTGGACCTTTTTGTAGCTAAAAAAACAAAAATAAAATAAGCACTTCCTAGGGAATGTTTTATTGTTCTGCCTCATAGGTTGGGGAAGTCGACCCAAATATGAGTGCAGAGTGTTGCAGTAGGTAAGAAGACGGAAACATATTCAACCTGAGGACGGCAAACATCTGTCCTGCTGAAGTGTCCTTGAGCGAGACCCTAAATTTGGCTTTTAGGTGCCTGACTGCTGACCTCCCTGTGGGGAAACTGAATGAGAATACAGACAAAACAAAAACCTCATCAAGAAGGTTACAGCACTGCGGAGCGTTGGGAACAAATGCAACGTTATATGATTGTTGTTTTTTTCAAAAGATATTCAAATGTTCATATCAACACTATCTTCATGTAAATAGCAGGATGTTTGTATTAGTTGTGTGTTTGTTTCTATGAGGTTTTGTTTCACATTTGCTACCCGGCCTGGCATTCCTGTTCGTGCTTGTTTGGCCAAGTCGTGTGGATATTTCCGAACTAGGTCTCACTTCAGGCTAAACATACCACTCATTAAACTTTTGGCTGCTTTGAGCTCTTATTGAAATGTGTAGCCTGTGGTTGTACAGCCTACACAGAGCTGGGAGGGAGATGAGGGGAAAAAATGGCAGCTCTGTTTCAGAGTGATTTTGAATTTACTTGGTCCTGAATGAATTCATTGTTATCACAGTTTCTGCGTTGGCACTGCACAGCTTCTGTGATTCATAATGATTTACAAGTTGCCGTTCATTGTGTCAGTTTTCTTGTCATCATTTAGTTGCAGGGGTACATGTTTGGCTTGCTAAACGACCGCTTTGTATTAAGTGAATTCTGAATTATTTATTTATCAAAAGAACGGCATATTGGAGATTATGTACTAAATCATTTCGGCTAGGCATGATGGCTTTGCTGCTGAAGTCTTTTTCATTGCTGTACTTTTGGCTTCAAGGCATTATTTTGGATGAATTTTTGGAGTGTTTATGATCGGGTTAGGTGTTTTTGGCAGGTGTAGGGATTTGGTCTTGAGACCAGATTTTCAAACATTGTCTGTACTGTTTTTGCACTTGATAATTGTATGACAGCATCTGAAGGCCAATTTAGCCTTTTTTTTTTTAACCACATAACATTAGTAATGCTCACATATAAAGATTATAGATGGAAACTTGGCATCTTATGTCTTTGTCAAATGAAAGATATAGGGCTGTTAACCGCTACACCTTGACCACAAAGCATTTATAGTAATGTTTGAGTTGTTAAGTTGTTGTTTTGGTGTTATCCCATGTAATTACAAGTGTGAAATACTATGTCATTTTTAGTACATCCTCCTGAAGGTCAATTAAAAAAATCTTATATATATTTGAATATAAAATAAACAGATGGGAATCAATTGATTAAATACCCCTCAAATCAAGTCACTTCAGTGATTTCCTGTACATCCAATAGTGCCATGAAGTTGTCCTGCTCATTATACTGCTAAATAGAGGTGGGAATAAATATCCATGTCGCAACATGTTTGTTGTCCTGGTTCGTGCGCTAAGATGAACGATACGCTAGCGCCAAATATCGATATTTTAATTGATAAAATGAGGCTCTGAATAGATTTCCCTGCTCCCAGCGTCGCTTCTTCACGGCTCCCCGAGGTGGCGCTCAACACATGAACGAGGGAAACTCGAACATAAGTTAACTAGAGGAAGAGGATTTGAGCGGGCTGGCGGACAGCAGTTTGAGGAACAACAGATGTCCCCAGCCACGTTTTAAGTCCAAAGTCTGGACCCATAGTTGCTCTATAGTTCTGTCATTTTTAATTTACAGACTGAAAAACTTGCTGTAGAATTGTGTGTCTGCAGTGGCAAAGACATGATCCCTGTTTTCACTGGGGGCTCCTGGCGAATCTGAGGCACTGTAGCAGGGGATTGAACCCAGCTCGCTGTGGTGCTGGGTGAGTGTTATTCTACTAGCAGAGGAGCCCAGGCATTAGAAATATACAGTATATAAAAAAATAATAATGATGCACAAAACAAAAAACAGTGTTCGGACATTTAGAGCGGCGTATTTTAACGCCCCGCCCAGTGTGTTTTAAGGGGACGCTGAATGAGGTCAGTCTGAAGCGAGTGTCTATTTTAACTGACTGAGCATGGCTCAAAGTCTAACCTGGATACACTCAGTAATTGCTTTGCATTCAAAGTGACCTTTACAAATGGCCTAAGCCTGTATTCTGTTTAATTGTTCATGAAACAATCTTTCATCTGTGAATCTGTTTTTTTTTTTAAATTTTTTTTATGTATTTCACTATTTAGCATTGACTACGTTTAAATGCACACTAATATTCCCGTTACAGTATTCTGAGTTTGACACGGGTCATATAAACAGCATGCGGCGCTTGGATATTCCGAATGTAGCATTTTCCGCTTAAAGGTGCTCTAAGCGATGTGACGCGTTCTTTTTTAGGCTACAACATTTTTTGTCACATACAGCAAACATCTCCTCACTATCTGCTAGCTGCCTGTCCCCTGAACACACTGTAAAAAACCGCGGTCTCTGTAGACAGCCCAGGCTCCACAAACGGCAACAAAAACAATCTGTGCCAACCTGCACCATCAAACATAACAGTCTTCCAGACAATAACCGACTAGAAGGATTTGGGGGTGGGGGTTGGGGGGTTAGTGCGCGGAAGGGAGGGGGAGGGAACGGGATGAGGAGGAGGGAGGGGCAAGCTAGCCTCCGTTTTGTTTGACAATACTTTGAACGTCAACATGAAGTGACCTCACCCAACGTCGCTTAGAGCACCTTTAAGACAGGTGGGCTATGCCAATATTATGTGGGTTTTAGGAGCATTATTTGGAGCACATTCAGAATGTGCAACTCATTTAGGTTTTTTTTTATTTTTTTTTATTACAGTTTACACAACACGGTCTATTGCCTCTTTACGGTCAGCTCCGTGTGCTGTACACAAACCAACCAGTCAACAGTTTGCAAGGCTGGGATGAGAGAGAGATGCATGCCTAAAAGAAAAGCCCACATTTCTGGTCAGAAGGAGAGACACGCCTACTTCTAAATATTATGAAAGACTTGAATATCAAACAGTTTTTTGGATATGCATGATGTGCCTTTTCAAGAAGGTGGTTGAAGGAATAAGTAATGGAGGCTGTGGAAGTCCGCTGTTGTTGACGTAAATACGCAATATAAATTGTAAAAAACGTAAATATGAAATGTTTCTAGTACGCACGGCTGCATGTTTAAAAAAAAAAAAAAAAATATTAGGGGAATATTCATTTTCATTAGCCATGTAGTAACAGCCTTGTATGAATATTGTCTTTTTTGGAATAAGGGCAAAACCCGACCCATTTTGTGAATGTTAATGTAGTCATTTGCCCATGACAACAATATTCCACTCTGCACCCGCCATGCAAATTGCCAGTTGTTTCCTCTCTGCAGCACATAGTGAAGTGTCACGGCAGCACCCTGCTGCCCCAGTTCCTGGGGATGTACCGGGTGAGCGTGGACAGCGAGGAGACCTACCTGATCGTGATGAGGAACATGTTCAGCCACAGACTGATTGTACACCGGAAGTACGACCTGAAGGTGAGGAGGAACTTCACAACCTGTAATCTCCCATCTCACTTCTCATCACTGGTTCAACGAGGAAGTTGTATAGAAATTAATTTTCTCTCTAATATCAGAACAAAGTCAAAGTAACCTTTGTTATCCCTCAAGGGGAAATTCACGTGGTCTTACACGTCTCCTTAAAATAAAAAGAACCGCAACATTTTAAAATATGGTCAGTACGCACAATACAATATACAACACGTACATAAAACACTCGAACAATAAGCAATTCATAACCAACAATAAAAATATCTAAAGTGCAATTTTTTTAGGGATAAAAGAGAAATGAAAGTGCCAGAGAATTGCATTATTGTGCAACGATGCAGTGAAAGAGCCAAAGACCGTTTCAGTGCATTGTCTAATTGCTGTCGGCACAAATGATTCGCTGTACCTCGTAGTTCTGTTTTTCTGAAAAGCAAAAGTGGCCTAATACTCCTTTTTTTGTTTCCGTATCAGTCACAATATTTCTAACAAGTTGTTCTTGCAGGGCTCTCTGGTGGCACGTGAAGCAAGTGACAAAGAGAGGGTAAAAGAAACATCTCGCCTACTCTCCATTTTGAATCATGATGTTTCCTCCTCATCCCGTATGTCCTGCTAAAGATGCATTTTATTATTATTTAGGGAAAAGAGCTTCCCACCTACAAGGACATGGACTTCAGGAACAACCTGCAGAAGGTGTATGTGACGGATGAGCAGAAGGAGAAGTTCATGGAGAAACTCAACAGAGATGTGGAGGTAGCCGACCTGTTGAGAGTATCTTAGTTGTAAAGGCCTTTTTATGGTTGTGCGTCGAATCGACGGCGTACCCCCGCAGACCCCTCTGCGTCTACACCGGACCCCACGCCATAGCCTGACGCGCACTTCTCGAAAAATGTAACCACGCGTCGCAGCGACGCACGTCGCCTGGCTGTGGCTTGGTAGCGTTGCATTTCCCCCCCGACTCATTTCTTGGTTCTCCTCCATAAACAACATGAAATCAAGGAGAGGGTTAACTTTTCCCACCGTGGTCAGAAAACACAGGGGAGACACTTTGTTTCTCTCACTATGACTCTAGAGTTGATACTCGCTCCAAAGCTAATCGCTGTACTCTCTCACTTCTCCCTCGCTCTATCACACACACACACACACACACACACACACACACACACACACACACACACACACACACACACACACACACACACACAGACACAGGCCGGCTCAACGCACACACCAGCACAAAAGTATAACCATCGGGCCTCTTACGTAGGCTACGGCGAAAGCTCTGCGTGGAGCCTCCGCAGGACCATAAAAAGGCCTCAACACTTCAGTGTTGTTGCACACCTCTACCACACAGTGGCAGTATCATCCCATTAGGGATGCACCACTCCTGTGATGCCATTTTAGCAGCAGGGCGGATGGATGTGAAATTCATTCACTAATGAAAGAGCTAAATTTAGATATTAACTTCATATAACTTTATCAACATAAAATGATTAGTAGAGTCCTCAATTGATTGAAGATTAATCTGAATATATTTTCATAATTGTGTAAGTCTTTTTTTAAGCCAAACAGGTTCCAGCTTCTCAAAGGTGAATTATTTCAGAATCAGAAAAAGAAAAACTTGATTGTACATACAAAACCCCAAGAACTGCACGTGAGAGTATCATAATAATCTGAATATCTTTGGGGGTTTTGGACTGTTGCGCAGGCTAAACAAGGCATTTGAAGACATCACCAGCATGGGCCACACACATCAGATCCTTACATTTAAAGAGTTGGAAGCTGAGAAGTTTGGTTATTTGTGCTTACTGAAATGATTAATTGATTATCAACATTGTTGATGGTTTCGGCTCGTTAATAGTTAATTTATCAGCACTATTTTACCTTCAATCTCTCTGTCTTACTGTAAATCAAAGCTCTCTGTTAACAAGGGCTGCAACTAAAGCCGTACGTTGGCGAGGAAAATGCTGCGACGTGATAGCCAATAAGGAGTTAGCCTTAGCCCAATGTTAGCCCTTTGTTTACGGTCTAACCCAACTTGCCAGCACTTCCGGTCGGCGGAGCTGTGTTGATAGACCTCGGCAGTGCTGTAGTATTCGGTCTCGTCACAAAATCGGCTGCAACATTTGCCACATGCTGCGGTACTGCTCCCTCACTTGGGCGAGAGAGGTTACGTTAGAGACGCGAAGTGAGGAGACCGCTTCTTTGAAAAAAAATATAGGCTGCTAAATATATAAATCTTACCTCATAAAAACAAATAGTGCTTGTGTGAGTATCGTGAGCTCATCTGTCTCTGGCTCCCGCATCACTCAATATTTCCCACACTGGCTGTTAGATAGTTAGATACCCTCTTTCCATGGAAGTCTAATTACAGAGACATTGCTATTTGATTGTAACCACCAGTATTAATGTCACAAATACATTTGATTAAGCTATTAAGCTTAAGTTTCATATTCATATGTTTCATGGGTCATCATTTTATAATAGTTGACTTATCAACTAATCGAAAAAAAAATCAACAGATTAGTCGACTACCAAAATAATCATTAGTTGCAGCCCTACTGTTAACCTTGTTGTAAATAAAAGCTTGTCCCTCTCCCATTTCCTCCCCCCAGTTTCTGGTGAGACTGAAGATCATGGACTACAGTTTGCTGCTCGGTATCCACGACGTGGGGCGAGCTGAGCGGGATGAGGAGGAGGGCGAGGAGGTTTCCAACGAGGAAGAAGCCGACGCGGAGAACGGCCTGGCACCGGGCGCCACGGTGGGCTCCTACGGCACCTCTCCAGAGGGAATCGCTGGTTACATGTCCTGCTGCAAACCTCTGGGGGCCGGCGAATTTGACCCCTATGTGGACGTGTACGCAGTCGGGAGCTGCCCAGGTGAAAACTTGGTTCAGGCCACAAAATAAGACAACTAGGCTGAAACTAAACTGATGTTTGTGAAAAAAAACAACTTCATTTAGGTATGGATGCACTGATCTGTTAATTAAATTCAGGGTATCTCCTGATACCGTGTACTAGAGCTGTAATCAGGCCTTAAAGGTTAGGCAAGAAAGTCTCCTATATGGTTTCAGGGCTTTGATTATGTTGCTGCCTTGATTTGTTACCCACACTATTCGGCTGAGGGAGGGAGCTAGGGTCGAGCTTTTTTTATGTTTCTTAATTCGGATCCATTTGCGATCCATTCTGAATAAACAACGCAGTTTACATGCTTCGTCCTTGTTGCATTATTCATTAAGATAATTCTAAACAGATTTCTGTAGTTCAAAACACTCGGAATTGTAGTTGAGAACGTCAGTTATAACGGCCCACGTTTTTAAAAAATTGTCGGGTTTAAATCGGGCTTGGGCTCACAATTCCAGTTCATGTGTCGGGCCGGGCTCGGACACAACGTGCACGGGCTCGGGTAGGGACGGGCTTGATTTTTTTTTTTTTTGGGCCCGATCTAAAATCTAATTTTGATTGACAGCTTTTTAAAAGCCCGAACCCATTTACAGCCCTTTTTTAGACATTATTCAAATGTGTGCACACAAACGGCTCTTTTGCCTTTTGTCAAGAATGATTCATTGATACATTTTTAACATCATTTATTCATGACTAACGTAGGCTATACCAGCCTCTGTTTCACCTCCTCAGTATCCATTTTCGCCCTAATCGAAACGCATCACCTGACCACTCATTTACTGTGCAACCCGGTGCCCGAGCCCGTGTAAAATGATAGAAATTAAGACAAAGGCAAAGAGCTTATGCTCTACCGTGTACCAGTCCGATACCAGTGCTTTATTTTCCCGAATTCTCATTAGAATCATTCTTATGTAAGTTAATATGCTGCAGAGCTGAAATGGTTAGTCGTTAACTCGATTAGACGATCGTCAGGAGAATAATCCACTGCAACTATTTTAAAAATCAAATTCTCTTGTTTCAAGCTTGTGAAATGTGTTGATCTCTGTAAATTGAATATCTTTGAGTTTAGGGCTGTTGAACAAAACAAGATATTTTAAATGGTCACCTCTTTTAGCTCTGGGAAACCTGAGTTTTTCAAATTTCAAACATTTTGAAGGGCACAAAAAACAATCTGTGGATTAAAGGTGCTGTAGGTAGGATTGTGAAGATCCAGGACATGGCCAAATTTTTTTTGTCAATATTGACAACTTCTCAGTACCTCCCCCTTTCTGCTAAAGCCCAAAACAGTCTCCTAAGCCCCTCCCCCCACAAGGGAGAATGAATGTGTGTGCATGAGCAGTGATTGACACGTAGTTTTAGAGGCTTTGATATTGATTTCTTCCCAGGGAGCTTTAATCTTGATGATTGTTCTGTGAGACCTGTCACAATCCCATACTGTTGATGCAGGCCCAATACATCAACCTTGACTCTCCTCTGCCTTTGATCCCAGGAGCCCCTCAGAAGGAAGTCTATTTCATGGGCCTGATTGATGTACTGACTCAGTACGACACCAAGAAGAAAGCCGCTCATGCAGCAAAAACTGTCAAACACGGGGTGAGTAGCACGAGAGGGGACGGCGGTGAAGAGGCGGAGGGCTGCTGTCACTCCGTTGCACCTGTCCTGCACGGAGGCCAAACGTCTGATGTTGTGAAATGTATACAGATGATGTTGATGACCTTGCTATCTGTCTCCATCTCCTCTCTGTTTTGTCGCAGGCTGGTGCTGAAATCTCCACAGTCCACCCTGAGCAGTACGCCAAACGATTTCGCGACTTCATCTCCAACATCTTTGCGTAACCCTCGGCTGTGACCGCTGCCACAAGTCGATCCAACTGAGAGCTAAACTTGTCTTTTTATCATTGACCAAAAACTAGTATGCACACACAGATCATGATTTAAATGTGGTGATCTGAGGCGAGACTACTTAACGTTTGTAGCAACATAATGTACTACTTCTGATGCATATATTTATTTTTAAGATTTAAGACGCATTTCTTATACAGTAGACATGAAGCACTCTTTAACAGAATAACTCTGGAGCATCAGGGTAGATTGAAACAAACTGCTGTTGATCAGTGTTAGACCACATCCGTGCGAGATCAAATATTATTATTAGTTGTTGTTGTTTTTTTGTCACTTGGCTGTGGTTCCCCAGGCATGAACTATTCCTTAAAGGAAGAGTTTGACATTTTGGGGAAGTGCGCTTATTTGCCTAATGACAATAGTTAGATGAGAAGATTGATACCACTCTCATGCGTCTGTTAAAGGTTCCCTGTGGAGTTTTTGACCTCTATTCCTTTCTTTATGAATGGGTCCCTGTTATGTTTGCCTCGTACACGAGGACGCCACGTGCACACCATGCTCGGTCCTGCCAATGGTGTCCCACTACGCCGCTGATCTACAGGTGGCGGAAACACGCCAACATGTGCAGAAAAGTGCCAGCAGTGAAGAAAAAGAAAGCTAGCAAGGGAACATAGGTGTAAACAATGCTGGACTAAAAAGACTTAAAAACTCAGCTTTTCAAATGTTTTATGAGAAAGGAAATGTATTCAACACCTTTGTTAGACCTCAATGATACACCCTATGTGTTTTTCACTGAATGTAAACATAACTTGTTTTACAAGAAACCCCAGGCCCCTTTTTAATGTGACACTATAGGAGGACCATGCAACCGTTAGCTTAGCATAAAGACTGGAAACCGGGGGAAACGGCTAGCCTGGCTCTGTTCAAAAGTAGAACGTATCCTTCTGCCAGCGCCTCTAAAGACTACAATTTTGTTATAATAGTTTGAGAGGTTATGTGCACAACTTGTCGTTTTTAGTGAGCTTTAGAGAAGCTGTTTGTCAGATTTTGTTATCTTTGAACAGAGCCCGGCTAGCTGTTTCTGGTGTTTCCTGGGCCTCCTATAGCGTCACCTCAAAAGGTGCCCTGATGAGTTTTCTTGTAAACAAACAAAAGTTTGTGTTACATTCAGTGAAAAACACATTGGGTGTGTCCTTGATACTAAGCTAAGCTAACCGGCGGCTGGCCGTAACCATGTATTGGTGTTGCTCCTCTGATCTAACTCTCGGTAAAACAAAAAGCAAATAAACCTAGTTCTTAAAACGTGAAACTATTCCTTTAGTCCTAGAATCATGTTTAATGGAAATTGGTGTCAAAAGCATAATGGTAGTCTACACTCGAGACATATTATTTATCTATTGAAGCAGGCCATTTGAATGTTTAGAGTGCCAAATGTGTGGGATCAAAGCTTTATCCTAGCAGGTTTCTGCACTTTGCATACAATTTAATTAACTGTCCTGACAGAGCAGTTAAATTAAACACTTAAGTCTCTACTAAATTTAAAACACAACGGCCTTGTCAATTGAAATGGTAAATGTGTGGTATTTAAATAGAGAGCACTTCAAACAATTTAGTCTATAATCATGTTGGGCAGCTCTTAGCTACCTAGCTTCCTTTCCCCACAGAACTGGGCCTGCATTTAGGATCAGTTCTGCCTTTTTAATGAAATACCTTCATGTGTCGACGTGTAATTTGACATCAAAACACTTCCTGAAAATAAGCCCATCCATCATTATTCTGGACAGACTTTTTTTTTTAACGTGGTGTAGCGTTTTGTGCATTAAAATGGCAAATGTGCACATTGTGAATCATTGTGATAGGGTGAGATTTAGACAAATATAGCACTAGAACTAGGAACTATTGTCTGTGTATTGTAATGGCATTCCGTGATAACCAGTGTATTGTGTAAAACATTGTTGGCAATAACACTACATTTCAGTAGCTTCTGCAGTTAGCCTTAACACATAAATATCATACAGCATTCCTAGACACTGGCAAGGCAGCATAGATACAGTTCACTCTGTATGACGCCTCATCTACTCAATGATCGCACATGTTGTATTTTTGCAAATCAGCTTTTGGACCAAAATATATTTTACAAAGAATTTCTGAAAAGTGTTTTGACTCGTTATTTTTGAAACCTGTTTCTGTGAGAGTCCGTGTGTGATGATTCTACCGCCCTTCAAACAAAGCGATGTCTTTTCCTGCTGTTGCACATCTTACCGTCGTCCGCCATAAGACAGAGTGGATGCGTGGAGTGAGCGTGGCGTTTCTGTTGCGTGGCGGCTGCGTGGATTTTTCTGTTAGCTGCTACTGCTAGCCTTGTCTGTACACATGTATGTTTTCCATTGATTTACTGCACTCAAGCAGTAGTATACTTCATGTTGAACAGAAATATAAACTGACTTGATTAAAGCAAAGACAACGTCGGCAGTATTGACGGCAAAATAGGCTACAGAATATTTCGTTTTATTGACAGTTGCAATATTTGAAATTTTTTATTTTAAATTACATTTATATCTGCATTTATGTCAAAACCTAGAGACTTTCCAACATCAACATGTCATTTATTAATATGTATTTGTGTTAAAATGACAAACATCTTTTCCTATTCTATTTTGCCTGGAAATGCTGAAAAATAGGCGTTGGTTCTATTTCTAGCATGCACGCGTTTTCGGGAAAATAAAAACGGACACGCCACGCAGCTGACACGCTCACGCAACGCATCCAGTCTGTCGCCGGCCTAATGGTTCAGACAGAAATATCTCGCAAACTATCAGATTAATTGTCCCCAAATGATGAATCCTACTGACTTTAGTGATCTTCTGACTTTTCCTCTAGCGCTGTCAGCAGGCTGATGTTTCAGTTCACTTCAGTCACGGTTATCCCAAATGGGAAACTTGATCTGTAGTCAGGAGTGCAAAAAGAAAAACACACATTCAAACATTAACAAAAGACAACAATACAAAGACATGAACTACAAAAATGTTTCCTGTACGCAATATATACAACACAATTTTACACCACAGGAGCAATCTCTAAAAATGTTTACATTATATGTGCAAATTAAGCCAAGTTATTGCACATGGTACAAAGGAGTTTTTACTCCTTGAACCCGGGGTTGCCATGGAATGCGGTACACACACACACACACACACACACACACACATTCATGTTCCCCTCAGAAGGAATTGTTTTAACTTTAGTGATCCTTTAAAGTGCCCATATTATGAAAAAATCACTTTTTCTGGGATTTGTGGTGTTATTTTGTGTCTCTGGTGCTTCCACAAACATGCAAACTTTGAAAAAACCCATCCGTGCTGAGGTACGGGTTTCTGAATGTGTCCTGCCCTCAGTCTCCGGGTGAGCTGGTCAAAATCTGCACGGCTTTCTACATAACTAGCCGAGATGAGTGGCCTAGGGGGTTAACCGTTAGCATGCCAAGCATGCTAGCTTGTTCTCAATGGCAACCACTGCTACAACACACAAATTCACCCTAATCTACAAAATACATTGTAAAGAACTACTTACATGGCCCTGTTCTGCAGGTAATCCACACAAAGTTGGAAGTGCGCCCTCGTTTAGAAGAAGTCTCCCGGCTAATCCTGCCTTGTACAGGCCAAAGTTGCAGAAACGGCTAGCTAGCTCATGTAATCCTTACCTAGCTACTGCCCATGTGCGACTGACAACAAAGATGTTACAGAAGTTGAGAGGTCTCACTCTGTAGCTAAAACAGAGACCTGACACAGGGTGAAAAGAGGATCTGCAGCAATGTGCAGTACAACAACAATATGGTGTTTTTTTTTTAAATTAAACCATGTAAACCTATTCTGGTACAATCTCAAATTACAATTATGAACCTGAAAATGAGCATAATATGGCCACTTTAAGTTTTTCTCTAGCGCTGTCATCAGGTCAAAATATTCAGTTGTCCAATACTTCATTTTTCTACTGAATATGTACGTGCAAAACTAATGACTTTCCCATCAGCCTCAGCTGTACTTTGTATTTTATTACTAATTAGTGAGTGTTAGCGTGCTATCGTGCTAAACTAAGATGTGAACATGGTAAACATACCTGCGAAAACATCAGCATAGCATTGTTGTTGTGAGTGTGTCAGGCTCTTGTACCTACAGTAAATGGTATTGTCAGAGGTAGTCGACTGGTAGCTAAGTGGTATTTTGCAGGTCAGAAAATCAGGAAATCTTTATAGTTGTTTTAATCCTCATGCTGAGGGGTCAGGGACTGCTTTTTGTCACGTTCTTTCCAGAAGATGTGTTTTTTTGCTGACTGGTTCCTTCCGGTTTCATCAGAGGAGACAGAATTTGCTGACTGATTCCGTCTTGTTTCACCAGAAACTGAATGGATTTAGACAATGGGATGAAGGCAGGATGAGCAGCGAGACAGAAGGAGGTCAGCGAGCTACAAACTGCTGACGATCTGACGAGGCAGTGTAGGAACACCCCGTCCAGTAACCCATTAATCAGTGGAGCTCACAGCCAACAAAAACGCTTTCTCTGTATGACGCTGACCTCAGTCATGAGGAGGACACATCTGGGCTCGGTTGGCTCAATGTCATCCCTTCACGAGGAGATGACAACTTTGCAATTTAGGATGGACATGGAAAAAGTTCAACCCCTAAACTGCAGAGTGCCTGAATTCAGGCATAGAGCGGTTTTACATTTATATAAACTGCAGCTCACTTTAAAAGAGTGTTGGCATTTTGTGTGTGTGATTGAGTGGCTTGGTGGTGTTTTAAACCCCACCGTTGACTTCAAGGCACATAACCCTAACCTTAACTCTAACCCTAGGGCCTTCCATGCAGCGTTGCATGGAAGATGACGTGGGGGCTTAAAACTCCAAACACAAAGTGAGTGAGAAGCCCCCTTTCCTTAGTGATGCCCCCCAGGCCTCCCACCTCCTCCATACTGTGCCCTTCACTTACCGTACCCACAGTACAGGAAGGATTGGGGGGCAGGCATGGGGGGGGGGGGGCTTCCAGGGATTGTTCTCTTGTTATGTGGTGCCTGTTTTTACTGTTTCTGCACCATTCCTACCAGCCTTTTTTTTGTAATTCAAGTTTTCTTATTGCTTTTTCCTTTGGTGCATGACAGTTCAGCGTATCACAAACCGAGACATTTCCTGTTACAATACAAACCGAGTTTTACATATACACATATATATACATACACACATACATACCCTACCAGCCTTTATGTATGCACACAGGATCATGCAAGGTGGATCATGCACTGAGGAAACTCACAATGAGTAGAGGGGTGGATTTTCAATCAAGATTTAAAAAATGTCAACTGAGTGAGCTTCTTTAACATGTAGTGGAAGGCCATTCCACAGATGAGATGAATTTACTAGAGGAATGACTAGGAGACCAGCATCAATGGAGCGGAGACAGTGTGCCGGTGTAAATGGTGAAATAAGCTCAGATAAAGAAGGTGGTGCCAGTCCATGCATAGGTTGTTTTTCCTACTCTCTATATGGCCCTGGGTCAGTACAGGTGGACCATGCCCACGTACTGTATTGCATATACAGTATACAGTAGTGGAACAAGTCCTTTTTTTGGGGGGGCATTTTAGGCCATTATTTTTATAGGACAGCTGAATACATGAAAGGAGAGAGCGAGGGGGAATAACATGCAGCAAAGGGCCGCAGGTCGGAGTCAAAACCGGGATCGCTGCGTCGGGGAGTGAACCCAAGGGTGTTGGACTAGGGGTGGAAAGGGGACTGAGTACCCAGAAAAAATATGCTAGAACGAATAGCTGTGGATGTGGGTAGGGGCCTGTAGAGAATTCCTTTCTACAGGGCCCAGAATTTTGTGCAAAGCCCCTGAGTGAACCTATATATATATATATATGGGCGCACGCTCTACCAGGTGAGCTACCCAGGCGCTCCAAGTACTTTTTTTTTAGTAAAGTAAAAATACTAATAACACAATGTATAAGTACTCCATTCATGTTAAAGTCATTCATTTGAAATCTTAAGTAAAAATGCAGAAGTATTATAATCAAAATGTAAAATACCATATACTGTACTTTATTGTCCCCTTAGGGAAATATGTTTTGGACTCCAAGCTGCACGCATAAATAATGCCTTGACAGTTATTGGACAAAACACTATAGCACCAATTGTAGCAGTAACACAATTAAATTGCACAAGGTATGTATTGCACACATCCCGTGACACACATCTTAATTTGAAAAGTAACTAAAGTAGTCTGAACACAGTTTTCTTTTTAGAAATTAAATTAACTTCCATTCCCTGTGTGGGTGTCCCTGGACTCCTACACCACTCCCCACTACTAACTGAGGATGTCCTGTTAGATCTGTGTCTGTGTGTGTGTGTGTGAATGAGAGATGGGAGGGTAGAAACTCCTGGCTGCATGACTGCTCAGATAGCCCTCCACATCAGAGCTGGAAGGAGTGATCTGGTGTCTGCAGGCTTCACGCAGAAAGACAGCGAGGCCTCAGGAGGGACCTGCCCTCTTCATCTCCACAACACTTTTCATCAATACCAAAGGTACGGTGTAAAGTCCAAATCTATATTTCTGGAGATGTAACAAATCTGTTTCCAACCTAAATTTCTATATGAAAGGAACTCCGCCGATTTTACACATCAAAGTATGTTTACAGGTGTTAGGATGTGTGGAGTTCAAAAGAAGTGTGCATACAGACCTCTGTAGCCTGCTGCTCATCTCTGATTCAGGCTACATCAGCCACTACTAGCATTACACACTCACATCTCATACCAAACTGTCGGAGGTCGAGTTGAATCGTGGGTAATGTAGGCGACATGTTTTGACAAGGAAGAAAAATGTAGTAAAAAAGTGAGTCAAACGATGTTATAGGAAGGCGGTGGAGTACTCTATAAAGTATTCTCTAAATCAGCAAGTATTACTTTAATTACAAACAAAGCTACTCACAGCCCCTCAAAGTGAGAACTTTATACCATCTGAACTGCATGTTGCTGGTTGTGAAATGGCTTTCTAACAATCTGTTGTGGTTTTAGTACCCACCTCAGAAAATCTTCTGAGAAACATTTCACCTCGCCACCCCCGCCACCCTCCTCCTCCTCCTCCTCCTCCTCCTCCTGTGCTTGTGTGTTGTGTAACGTCTGAAAACATAATCAGATTAACCCCAAAGTAAATCTCAACTCTGTCCAGATATTAAACACTTTCCCTCTGCTTTTCACTCCAGACCATGAGCACTCACGAGCACAACCACTCACTGGACTACTTCAATGGCACCCCGTGGTTCGTCTACGAGTGCACCCTGGACCTGGACTCTGTGAGAGACTACCGGCGCATGGCCCTCTTCCTCGTTTACCTTTTCATCTTCATCGTGGGCCTGCTGGAGAACGCGCTGGTCATCTGGGTCAACTGGCGCCGGCGCCACTCGGCCAACGGGGTTCTCTTCTGCATCATCAACGTCAGCCTGTCGGACCTCATGGTGATTGTGATCCTGCCCTTCTTCATGATGGAGGTAACCATGGACAAGGTCTGGCTGTGGGGGCGCTTCCTCTGCAAGGTCACCAACCTCGTCTACGTGGTCAACTTCTACAGCAGCTCCTTCTTCCTGGCCTTCATGACCCTGGAGCGCTATCTGTCCCTGACCCGGCCCTCGTTTCCCGCCTTCTTCCCTGTGCTGGGCCGGCGCCGCTGGTTGCTCTGCGGAGGCCTGTGGGCGCTCTCCTTGTTCCTGGCTCTGATGGAGAACATCCACGTGGATCTTCTAGAGTGGGACGAGCCAGGCTGCTACATGCTGCCCGAGCACAACTACACCGAATGGTTCGTCTCGGTGACTTTCCTTTGCCTGATCTTCCAGTTCGTCGGCCCCGCTGCTGTCATCATCACCTGTAACGTACTGATCGCTCGGGCGGTTCAGACGGCACCGGACGTGCGGGGCCGGCGGGACGTGTGGCTGGTGCACGTGTACTCGCTGGTGTTCGTCATATGCTGGCTGCCGTACCACCTGGTCATGTTCCTGATGATCATAGACGACCTGGACCCCTTCCTCCTCAGCTGCAACACAGTGGAAGCCCTCTACTTCTCATTCAGCGTGGTGCAGAGTCTCACTCTGTTCCACTGTGTCGCCAACCCCATCCTCTACAACTTCCTCAGCAAGAGCTTCCGCAGCAACCTGATCAACACTGTGGTGACGTACATCCCCAGAGAGGGAACTGTGGAGCAGGTGGGAGCAGGGACCCAGCCCCACGCTCCCAACGGAGGCGGGGGAGACCCGGGGAAGCAACGCAAGTTAAGTAACGCCAGCACCAGCCAGTCTGATGTTGCATCATAAAAAAAGAAAAGAAAAAGAAACTGAGATAAGAAAAGAGAGAGCGACAGGAGCGAGACGGAACTGAATCCAGTCTTGGTGCTTCAGAATACCAGAGGCTTAGATTGCACAACGTATCATCTCACTCATGGTCATAGACTCACTGTGCTGTTTGTTACGTAACAGAGGAGCTCACAGACACCTTCCTCTCATAATCAACTTCCTGTTTGGTTTTTTTTTGTATCATGTATTTGATCTGATTTTAAACGGAGAAAGGAAGGAAATGTTTGATGTGCTCCCACAGGAACTCATGGCAACCTCTAAAAATCTCATGGCACAGGAGAAGAATAGTGCCACACCAGGAATGTGTGTAAACAAATGTGCGGTCCGTCCAGTGCCAGATAAGACCAATCCTCATAGTCACATAAACATCTTGCAAATGTAAAAAAATATTTTATTTCATTACAAATCTAACAGATAAATCCTAATTACTAAATGCTTATTTATCTGTTCCTAGATGCTGCTGTAGTCTACATGTGCTGTAACATGGTTGAAATGCAATAAAACAACATCAAACACTATTTGTATCAATTTAAGCTGCAGAAATTGTGTTTGTACTTTGTTTTAAGATTATTTCTTTGGCATTTTAGGCCTTTACTTGAGAGGACAGCTGGAGACGGGGGGGGAGAGAGAGAGAGAGAAAGAGAGGAGGGGGGGGGAATGACACGCAGCAAAAGGCTGCAGGTCGGAGTCGAAGCCGTGACGGCTGCGGTGAGGGCTGAGTCTCCATGGGGCGCACACGCTCCACCACGTGAGCTACCCAGGCGCCCCGCGTTTATACTTTATCGTAAAGGCAAAAGCAGAGCAATGAGCAAGCTTGGGGGCATGCTTAATGGAAGCTTAATGTGTTTATTTTACCGAGACGTTTTGCTGTTCTTGAACATTAGCTATCTCCCTTCTCGCAGTCTTCATTACATTTACTTCCCTTTCTGTCTCCATCTGGAATGTGTCACGTTCAACAGTTTAAATGATAACAAGGCCGAAAAAGGAAAAGGGGGTGTCAGTTCGCAGATGGCACAATAGCAGGAAGAGACCGGGGCTTTAAAAAAAAAAAAAGGGGCAAAGGTCACAAGCCCCTGGAAGCAGGAGGTTCACGATGCTACGCAGGTTTCTGCAACTTCATCACTGAAATCCTGATGATGGATGGGTTTTGTGGTTCGGGACACTTTAAAAAGGTCATCGTAAACATATTCATCTTTTCGGGGTGATAACAGTTTTCCTAGAGGCATTTATTAGATTTTTTTCAAAAACAATATATAAAAAAAAAGGCCAACATAGAAACAGATAATGTATAAAGGCATAAAAAATATTTAGTTACACTTTCATCATAAATATGAGGTAAGACACAAATATCACACTGAAATGTGAAGTAAAAACACGTTTTTATGTTTCAATGGCAAATAAAATGCACTCTTATGTGTCATGTTGTACCTGTGGATTGAAGAAAAAAAACTTTAAAAGACAATTTAAAAAGTCTGAAAACAGTGATAAATATAGGAAAATAATTTCTATGCTACCTTGATAACAGTGTGATTCTCAACCACTGACATTAAAAACCTATCCCGATATTTCATAAAGATACAGACTTGTTTGGAGTAGATGGATACAAGCGGGGCGCTGCGAGTCGGTCAACGATCCGGCAGCTTCCCTTCTTGCACTGACATACGACGGGATACACTGCCACCGGGTGGCTTCTTTTCATCTTAGTTCAAGGAGACCAAACCCTCCAAAACAGGTTGACTCAGTAAACGGCATCTGACAGATAATACGTCCACTACATTCTAAAAGTCTAAGTCTATTATAGAGCTGATGCCATTAGTCAATTAGTCGTCGCAAGCTTCTCAAACGTGAGGATTTGCTGCTTCTCTCTTTTTTTTTTTTTTTTTTAATATAATCGCTATTAACTGAATATCTTTGAGTTTTGGACTGTTGGTGGGATAAAATAAGCTATTTGAAGATGTCACCGTAACGTAGGGCTAGGCAAAAATATTAATATAAATCAATATCGTGATATGAAACTACATATCCCTTAGATTTTGGATATCGTTATATTGTAATATGAGTGTTGTTTTTCCCTGGTTTTAAAGGCTGCATTAGAGCTGGGCAATATATCAATATTATATCGATATCGTGATATGAGACTAGATATCGTCTTAGATTTTGGATATCATAATATGGTATATTCCTGGTATTAAAGGCTGCATTACAGTACATTTATGTCATTTTCTGAACTTACCAGACTGTTCTATTATTTCCCTTTACCCACTTAGTCATTATATCCACATTACTGCCGATTATTTATCTAAAATCTCATTGTGTAAATATTTTGTGAAAGCACGAATAGTCAACACTACAATATCGTTGCGGTATCGATATCGAGTTATTTGGTCAAAAATATCGTGATATTTGATTTTCTCCATATCGCCCAGCCCTAAGCTGCATTACAGTAAAGTGATGTACTTTTCTGAACTAACCTGACTGTTCTAGCTGTTCTGTTATTTGCCTTTACCCACATTATATTAGTCATCGCAAATCTCATTGTGTTAATATTGTGTGAAAACACCAATTGTCAACCCTACAATATTGGTAGAGGTATTTGGTCAAAAATATTGTGATATTTGATTTTCTCCATATCGCCCAGTCCTACCGCAAAGAGCCCCTATTATGCTCCCCCCCCCACCACCACCATCTTTTAGTGTGTTAGTTTTTTAGTGTGTGTAATAAATGTATAAAGTACAAAGAAACACATTTCACTCCAAATGGAGCTTCCTCTCCCCCCCCAGACAGCACTTCTTCTCTGCCTGAAAACGCCTCAGTGAGGTCACTGATTGAGAAAGCCAACCCAGCTTTTCATCTGTGCTGCTCATACAGTAGGTGCTGCCTGAGCAAGCACCAATCAGAGCAGACTGGGCTTTTCAGGAAGACGGGATGATGTTTTTTTTAATCAAAGCATGTAAACCTATTTTAGTAGACCCCAAGAGTACAAATATGACACTGAAAAAGAAGTATAATAGGGGCTCTTTAACTTAAGCAATTGTGACAATCGTTTTTAAAATGTTTTGACATTTTACAGCAATTTAAAAGAAAAACGATAATTAAAAGAATCGTTAGTTTCAGCCCTATTCGACTACCGGTATATGCAGTATGTGGTCCACGACAACCAGACACAGAGGAGGTGTAGGAGAGAAGCCCGGCGGGCACATCAGGTGTCCACAGCGGGCAGCGGTTCTTTAGAGTGATCGTTGTACATGAAGGTCTGCTCGATGTTGAAGTCTGGGGGCAGGTGGTCCTTGTGGAGCTCCATGTGTGACGACACCAGCTTCAGCGTGGAGAAGAAAAGGCCGCAGACGGTGCAGCGGTACATGAGGGCGCCGGCGTGCGTCTTCAGGTGGCAGATCATGGTGGAGCGGCCTCTGAAGAAGCGCTGGCAGACCTTGCACTGGTAGGGTTTCTCGCCAGTGTGAATGCGGAGGTGGTAGGTGAACTCCCCCGAGTGGGCGAAGCGTTTGCCGCAGTAGCGACACCGGTACCATTTCTCGCGGACGCCCGCCGCCCCGACTCCCCCGTCCTGCCCTGAACTCCCGTTGCTCATCGCCCCAGAGGGCAGGCCGTGCGTTGACCCTTGATAAAACTTATCCGGCATGCCGAAACTCATTCCCAGCCCCATGCCCAGGTTGCTCATTTTAACGAGGCCGCCGACCTCCCGTTGAGACGATGTGGACAGAGGGCACTCCAGAGAATCGGCTTTACGTTTGCCCAGCCAGCCCTGGCCCCCGGCGCCTCCAAACCCCGCCAGGGACTCACTAGTGTGCAGGCTGAGGTGGTACTGAAAGGCAGAGGGGGAGCGGAAAGTCTGTGGGCACAGGAAGCAATGCAACTCCTCCGCTCCTGTCATTGCGCCTCCGTCCGCCCGGACTCTGTACGCCCTCAGCGCCGAGCGCTCCCTCTCCTTAGCTGCCGCCTCCTCGGCGTGGGCGATCATATGTCTGTCCAGCATGGAGCGCTCCACGAAGCAGCGGGCGCAGTGTGGGCAGGTGAAGACAGGCAGCGAGAGGTGGGCGAGGGCGTGCCACAGTAGGGAACACAAGGAGAGCTGGGGGAGGTGGCACACGCCACAGCTCAGGCTCTGGGGACACACGTGGCTCAGCAGGTGGTCTTTGACCGTCTGGGAAGGAGGTAAAAGAAAACACACAAAATAAATGTGAGGACAGCATGGAGCAGGTGGTTAAAGAGTAATTCCGTATTCTTACTTTCTCTCCGTGTTACTGTCAGACGTCTCGTTGTGAAATCAGTTTTCTTTTACTTATTACACAAACGCCTCAACATACTGTAGGTTTCATTTAAGTTAGATTTCCACTTCAACCTCCGTCTAATCTCAGATCATTCGCTATACTTTTAATGGTCTGATTTTATTCAATTTTATTAGACTAAATGTTTTTTATCTTGATTGACTTTGTAAAGTTTTTTTTTTTTTTTTTTTTTTTTTGCAGCTAGAAACTGGCATACCCTACACCCAAAAATTGTTGAATGTCCGCTTGTCTCGCATTGCCAGACCTATCTCCACAGCACTGTGGAGTAAGGTCTGGCTACACCACAGATGCATTCTGGGACAGGAGAAAAAAATACACTCTGGGGTTGTTTGCATTTCTTTAAACCAATCGCAATCATCCTGGGCGGCGCTAAGCTCCGGACGCAGCGACGGTGGTTCTGCTAAATAGTCTCGGGAAGGAACAATACAGTAACGTGAGCTATTTAAATTAACTGGATACATGGTTAAACCTCACTGGCTCTTACCAGTGTATCTCCGTATGTACTTCGTCCACAACAATCCCACCAATCGGTCCCAAAACGTCCCAGTTAGAGAGGAAATGCCCTAAACATATTCTTTTTAAATCTTTACAACCATTCCCCGATAGAACCAAGCAGGCCTGCCATGTTGCACCATCCACATTTTCTTCAAACCTTGACATTTTCAGCGTGTAGCTCGCTAGCTCGAAGTTAGTTGTTGTTTCCCGAAGCAAACAGAGTTTGAGAACGACAAGACACAGAGAGTGGAAGGCGAGGGACAAAGCCTGACATCAGACGCATGGATGTCAGACTTTGTCCTGGACGTGCACTTCCATCGATCCAGACTAAATGTCCACTAACCTGGAAGTCCTTGCTGAGGGTCTTGGTGCACACTGCACACTGCAGCTCCAGTCCCTGGCTGCTGTTGGTCAGCGCCACCTGTGGTATGGCGTAAGTGGAGGCTGTCTGGCGGTGGTGGCGCAGCAGTTTGTTTTGGCTGCAGAACTGCAAGTGACACATGTCGCAGGTGAAGAGCTGCACCCCCACATGGGAGAGGGAGTGGGCGACAGCGGCGGGGCGGTCCGGGAACGAGGCCCCACACACTCTGCAGTGCCCCAGCTCCGTCAGGTGGGTCTCAGCGTGTCTCCTGATGGCGGCGGGGTCCGCTGGGAGAGACACTGCGCAGGCTTTACATGACGGCATGTTCCCCGTCACCTGGAGGAGTGAAAAGCATTGTTTCTGTTGTGTTGACTTGGGGCTGGGCAATATATCCATATTATATCGATATCGTGATATGAGACTAGATATCGTCTTAGATTTTAGATATCGTGATAGCTTAAGTTTTAAGTCTTTTCCTGGTTTTAAAGGATACATTACAGTAAAGTGATGTCATTTTATGAACTTACCAGACTGTTCTAGCTGTTCTATTATTTGCCTTTACCAACTTAGTTATTATATCCCAATTACTGATGATTATTTTAAAAGACATTTTGTGAAAGCATCAATTGTCAACATATATTGACAGTGAGGTATTTAGTCAAGAATATAGTACTGATTTTTTCCATATCGCCCAGCCCAATGTTGACTCATGTTCATTGGAAATATTTTAAAGCTGAGAAATGCAATCATTACCTGGCTGCTTGAGTTCCCCCCCTCTCCATTCTCCACATACACAAGATCGTCTTCATCGTCCTCCTCGTCTCCCTCGTCCATGAAGGTCTCATCGTCGCTCAGCTCGATGATCTCCCCTGCCAGCTGTCTCCACTGCTCCTCCTCCTCGGCTCCCTCCGTGGCTCCATTCCTTCTCAGAGCCTCCCTCTCCTCCTCGTTCTCGCCCTCCTCTACCTCTCCGAACATCAGCCTGCCGTCCCTCGAGACGTCCACCACGCCGCCCTCCACTGATCCCACCTGCAGGCTGCCTCCAGGCTCCTCTGAGGACAACGGCGGGTCGCAGGCCTGATCTCCGAGTGGAGCCGAGGAGACGGCGAAGGAGCGGGAGTCGGGCGGTGCGGCGTCGATGCTCTGAGGCAGAGAGCTTCCTGTGCTCTCAGAAACCACTCGTCCATCTGTGTCTCCGTCCTCACGGCTGCCCTCTGCCTCTGCCTCCTCCTCCTCCGAGCCCTGCTCAATCTTCAGCTGGAGCACAGGCCCCGGAGGCAGCACGCCATCAATCGGACCTCCTGGTAGTGGTTGATCTGCAGCCATCTGCCCGTAGCCGATATGAGACTGCATGTCTTCTGCCTTCAGCTCCAGAGACAGAGCCCCGGCGTGAGCGTCGCAGCCGGCGTTGGCCATTCTGGCTTGGAAGACGGGCGAGGGAGCGGCAGCAGGGGTCGGGGCAGCAGATGAAGACAGAGACGAGCAGGAGGCGGCAGAGGAACACACAGACGACGCAGAAGCTGCACCAGCGGCAGCCACTGTGGACACGGCAGCTGCAGCAGCGACCATGCTAGAGTCCAGGGAGCGGTCTTCAGGACTACCGGCATTACAGTTTGCAGACCCAGAAGCCTGCAGGTCGGGGAAGGTAGCGTGACAGGCCCTCACCAGTTCACTAACGCCCAGCCTCTCAGCCAGCTCATACAGCACCCCGACATCTATGAGGTCGGTCAAGATGTCCCCCGTGTAGACGAACGTAAGCACCTTCTCGAAGTTGGCCGGGGAGATAAACTCCAAAGAGAAGGCGGCGGTGGACGAGGCTGGAGTCCGTGCAAACAGGTTACGGAAGTACGTCCCGGCGCAGGCCAGCACTGCACGGTGGGCTGCGAAGGTGCGGTTTCCAACTTGCAGGAACACATCACAGTACTGGCGTGATTGCCGGCAGCGGTTGAGCTCAGTGAGAAGGCTGGCAGCGTGGCCGGGACCCTGCAGCCGGATCCTCATCCCTGCTGCAGCTCCTGGTGCGCTACAGTCCAACTGCAGGAGCAGAGAAGACAGTCAGGCACAACAGAAGAGGAATACGTGTGGTACCTTAACAGTCAGGCAACGTTTACTTTCTGTCCAATACTTGAATGTGCAGTCAAGGCCAAAGAACATACAGTATGTTCCGTTAACTGTCACTAGGGCTGCCACTAAACATTTTCATTATTAATCGAACTCAGCTTTAATTAATAACGTTAAAGACCGCAAACTAAGTCTGACATCTTGTGTAGTCATGGACTAACCCTTTAATTTCAACATGACATCACAACACATCATTTTGTCTATGGAAACATGCTGGATATTTGCTACTTTGGTTGCTGTCTTCAATTATTAGTCAAGTACTTGAAATAGTAATTAATGTATTGATTTACAGTGAAATAGTCAGAAAAAAAACAGACTTCCAAACACAGACAGCTGGGGCATTTGCACCGGATGTATATGTATTTTAGATTGTTGTTATAAATACTTTAAAGTGCTTAATAAAACGTGAGCACGTGAAAACTTTAGCTGTGGTTAATCTGATATCTGTCCCGCCAATACATACAAAGAAATGTTTCCATAAAAAACCTTTTGTTACATCGCTTTGTTTTGACCATAGGCTGTATATACAACTAGTTTCAACACATTTTACACTCTGAATTGACATTTTATAGACCGTTTATTCCAACAAGAAGCTAACTGAGCTTAGCCAGTTTTCCAGACACATTATGTCAACTCTGTTGACTAAATCAGACACATTTCACAGATTTATTCGTGACAAAAATCGTTCTCGTTGGAACGTTTTCGTCTCGTTAGTCTCATGATTATGACTTACCCATTTAAAAGACGTTGGTAGGTGACGAACCTGCTCTTTGTTTTAAAGCAGTGTGGTGCTCGTCCACGGACTGTAAATCTTAGAAATGATTACCCTTCTGACAGGCCGTCGCATGTTGGTGACGTATGTCAACAAGAGTGCGCTGCAGGCGCCCCCTACAGTCTGGATGAGTCATACTGCACCGTGAAGGCGCAGACAGCATGCTGGGAAACAACTACTGTCAACAGTGGTAAAAAGTAACGAAGTACTTTTACTCAAGTACTGTGATGAAGTAAAATTTTGGCATATTTGTAATATTCTGTAATAAGCCCTTTTGCATAATGAGTACTTTAAGTCTATTTTTGATGCAAATACTTTGCTGGTATTTTTTTTTGTTAAATATTAATTAATTAATTTGCTCTCTTTGAGCTTTAATCTTTATTGTATATTTTTTTAAATGTAAAATCTTTTTTTGTAAGGTAACTGGTAACTTTAGCTGACAAATAAATGTAGTGGAGTAAAAAGTACAATATTTCCCTCTAAAATGGAGTAGAAATGTAACGTAGTGTAAAATGTAAAAACTCAAATACACAAAGTACAAGTACCTCATCATTGGACTTCTTGCACTGCCAGTGGAAATCATATCACATGCTTAAGTAAAAGTAGCAATACCACTGAGTAGAAATACGCCGTTACACGTAAAAGTAGTCTGGTGTTAAAAGTACTAGCTAAGTATCAGCATCAAAACACACTTAAAGTACTGCACAAAAAGGAAGAAGAATTATGACCAAAAAAGGTCATTAAAATTAAGTCCAGGCACTCAAGGTTGGTTACAAAAAGTGATAAAAGGCCTTTAATAAATAGGGCAAGACATTAAAAATACACCAATGAGTGTCGGCTTGAGCCTTCCTCAAGGTGTAGTACACTTCAAGTACTGATTGTGCAGAATGGTCCATTTCAGAATCATATATCACATAATTAGAATTATCGATGCATCAATGTGCAATGTAGTGTAATGTAAGTATCACTAATGTTGCAGCTTGTAAAGGTGGAGCTGATTTGAACTACTTTATATACTGCTGATAGCTTAATCCTTTATAATAAATCAGAATGTATAGTGATTTAGATTTTGAATGAATTATCTGAATCTGTAAAGTAATGTTGTCAAATACATGTAGTGCAGTAAAAAGTATAATATTGGCTTCCAAAATGTAACGGATTAGAAGTATATAAAGTACAGTATAAAATGAGACACACAAAGACAAAAAAAAAAAACACAACAAATTATCCTAATAATGCTAATTAAAAAAAGTTTATTTTATTCCGGTAACCATTTCTTTTAGCTCATTAGAGATTCACACAACCCACAAAGTGTCAGAAATAACTATGACACCTGCAACTCTTCATACTTCACTGTAAACTCCGGGGAATGACGTACACAACATGAACGGGAATAATGTCTTTATGTAGTCGATTGGGCCATCCCAAATGAAACTTAACAAATAGCCACATATTCACATTATGTAAAAGCCTTTTGTTTACTGGTTTATGCTTTCATGACATGTAGGATAATAAAAAAAACTATAAGAGACAATGAAAAACACAAGCTTAACATATTTTCAAAACTACCAGTAGAAATCATTTACAAAATTGAGTCTTTGATTTTTCAGTTGTGTCTTGGTTACAGAGTTTAACATTAAGTATGTAGTATAGGTACATTTACAGTATATTAAAACGCCATATCTTTGACCTGTGAGAGTAACACTGACATATTCCAAACCATTCATTTTTCTAGTCTAAGCAGAATTATTTCAGCTGATTCGTCACTGAAAAACCATTTATATCGGCCAAACTGGCCTTTATACTGCTGCGACAGGCACACATAACTAACAACATGACATACTGTAGCTTTTATTTGTAAAGCCAAAGAAAATAAGAGCCGTTTTGGTCCAGTCACAACAAATTTGAATAAAAGCAGCACCCTCTTGGTGTATTGACCATACAGTCGTCCGACACGGTCCGCTTTAAAACATGTTGCTTTTCATCATCATAGTTGGATTATTGCACTTCTTGTGGTGGAAGTGAAACAGGAAGCAGTTTGTCTGCTCTAAAATTACAGAAGACAGCTACAAAGTTCTACTTGAGTCATTTTTGAAATGAGGTCACAACAACACAGTATTTCAGCAACATATCTGTCATCAACAAATTGAATGAATATTGCTTTTAAGTTGTTTGATATGTTGTTCAGTCTTCAGAAGCTATTTTTTTTTTTTTAATCCTTAGTACTATGATAGAGTCCTGTCATTTTCCCTAAAGCACGCCCCTCTCCAAAGTATCCATGATTTCAAAAGGTTTCTAAACAATAAGCATCTTCCAGAGGTCAACAGCTCCTCCGTGTGGTGGCATCTTCAGTTGGTGCTACGACACCCGTTTCCTGGAGCTGGTTCGGCCCAGGCTGGCAGTGCTGGACCGGCGGGACAGGACGGGTGTGGCAGTGGTGGGGGACGTGTCGTTGGGACAGCCGTGTTGAAGCAAAATATCAATGCAGCCTTTGCTCCCTGTTTTTCTGGCCACCTTCATGGCTGTCTGGCCTTGGTTATCTTTTGCTTTCACGTCGATTCCGTACTGTTATGGGGAAAGAGATGATATTAACTCCTTTATAAGCTTATTCGCAGAGTAAATATGGATTAAAGGAAGAACAGTGTGTGCAGTGAAATGCAGTGTGCAAACGTGTTGCTTTCTTATTAAAGGACAATTCCGGCGCAAAATTAACCTAGGGGTTAATAACATTCAGTCGACCGTTCTCTGGGATCTGTTTTCATGCTAATCGAATGTGTCTCTAGCTTGAAAGAAGCTAGCGCAAACCGGTGATTAGCAAACGACGAATGCCGTGTTTGAGCTATGTTACTGGTTACTGGTTACACGCCGTTCGTCGTTCGACTGGTCATGACTGTTTCCCAAGATGGTGCCCGCATGTATACATGAACGCTATCGTCTTTATAATCTATATTTTTAATAAACTGTCTGTACACTTACAAAGTTCTCAATGCTTCGGTTTACATGTAGGGACGCTCATTATGTTACGTGGAAGCGTTGTGCTATTTTGAGCCTTGTTAGTGGTATACAAATAGCGATTTAGCCTCTGCCCCGAAGGCTAGCGTTACAAGCTAATCACCAGTTTGCGCTAGCTTGTTTCAAGCTAGAGACACATTCGATTAACATGAAAACATATCCCAGAGCACGGTCGACTCGGTACACATATGTTATTAACCCCTAGTTTCATTTTGCGCCGGAATTGTCCTTTAAACTGCATGTTAAGTATGGCAGCTCCAATGGGACAAAGCAGACAAGCATCTTTGTCTGTAAGACCCAAGACCAGAATATTAACTGGGGAAAGCAGGTAACTCTGGGGCCCCAAGATTCCAAAGTTTACTGCATGTCAATTGTTTTTTGGAAATTCTAATGCAATATGGACGCAGGCGAGCCCTGCATTATTAGCTAGTCTTATGTCTTGTAGAGTACAGGGGCCGTTTGCCCAAATCTCATTTTAAGACCTTTATTAGATTATTTTGTGCTCAGATGGTGCATATTGCTAAATCTCTTTAAGTTGTGTTTAATCAAATGAAAACAGGTAATGGAGCTCTGGTTATTTTCTGAGTCTCTAGACAGATAAAGCTGCACAGAGCCCCTGTTGATCAAAAGGTTCCAGGAACTGTGAAACCACAGGAACTATACTAAGAATTAAAAGTCCCTTTTGCACATTCATGTTAAACCACATCTAAAGAGATGTGTAGATAAAGCAAATGAGACTGATGCATTCACAGAAAGAGGAAACAACAACAGAGTCATGCTGTATTTACTGTTGCATGTTCTGTTCTGGTGTTTTTTTTTTTTTTTTTTTTTTTTTTTTTTTTTACATGGAACTAAAATAACACCATGGTTCCTCAGGTCGAAAGTTCCTGAGAACCTTATAAGGTTCTTGGTCCCCTGGGGAAGCTGCTGAGGTTGCTGAGGCTGCTGAGACCCCATTATTGTCTCTTTTGTGCACTGAACATAATTGGAACTTAAAAGTGACAGGGTATATTCATGTTGAACAGAGCGCAGTAGGTGGCCGACAGGGGCCAAAAGGAATCTTCTGCCTTGGGGCCCCAAAACCAGTTTATCCAGCCATGGCAAGACCATCTCAATGTGACCTATGTGCTGCTTTATTATGAAAATGTGTTACAGAAAGGAGAAACCCACCCAGATGAGCAGCTGGGTCATGACTACATCTCCCAGCTGACAGGCGGCGTGCAGGGCCGAGCGAGGCGGTGCGGTCGACCCGACCTGTTGAGCGTTGATCTGTTCCTTGGTGCTGTGGGCCAGAAGGAGCAGCAGTCTGGGCAGATCCCTCTCAGTCACCGCAGACAGCAGCCACATCGGCATGCCGTCGCCTGGAGCCGGGGCCGGCTGAAGAGGCGGCACGAACGCTCGTTGTTCGTACTTTGCACGAATCCACGACTCTCTTCCCTCACTTGGAAAACAGACACACGCAGGAGATCCAGTCATGCAAAGGAGTAGGTTTTCACTAATGTGAAGCTCTGACGTTTGAGATCTGACTCGGCTCCCAATTTTTTAAAAGTCATCAGGTTGTTTCTTGCGGTAACAAAGTTTGACAACTTTCACATCTCATATTTCCCACAAGCACTTGCAACAACAGCATACAGCTATAAGGACATGTTTTTATGAATGTATTTGCTATTAACTATAACTCATCCTGTGAAGCATCTGTAAGAAGCGCATGAACAGAAAATAAATGACTGCCCATTTAACATAACAGTTCATATTATGTATGAACAATAAATGTGAGTATGAATATATTTACCAATGTATACGTATTAATAACTACTTCTTCACTTTCCATGACAACTGAGCAAACTCCATCCACTGATGAAGGCCATGAGATGCTGGTAAAAGTACGGGAGAAATCTAGACCTTTATTTGTCAAACTGCTATTTCCATTCCCTGGTACTCGACATACAGTAAACCTGCCTGTGAATGATTTTTACACACGTGTAAACAGTTGATAAATGTTTTGTAACAATAATGTGTGTAATCATATAATGGTAAATATGATTACAGCTATTAAGCTTTGGATGATGACAAGTTATCTGTTAGCACCACTTATGGATGATTCATAGGAGATGTTGGTGATAAATACATTAATGAACACTTACAACTATTCCTTATATTGTGTTATAAACTCCTACATGTTGATTTGAATACTGTACAGGCGTAAATTGAAACTAGTTGTCTGAGAAGGCATCCATCAATCTAAAAAGCTGTGTTCCTTGAGATAAATGTGCTGATCCACCCACCGTGTTGCCGTTGGTGTGGGTTTGGTCCGGCCCTGGGTGCAGCTCTCCCAGATGCTGTTGGCCATGTGGTTTCCGATGGCAGCCAGGACCTGTGTGAGCTCTCCGGGCCAGTCATCCAGGTCCAGCGAGCGGACGCGGGACAGGTGAGTCCCCAGATTTCGATGGATCCCCGAGCACTCGATGCAGATCAGCGCGCCCAGGTTGAGACTGGCCCAGGTGGGATCTGCAGGGAGGAGAGAGAGAGAGTGGTTATTTTCCAAAATGAACTAACACAGAATATAGAGTGGGAGGAGTAGAAAGTGACTTAGTACTGTAGTTAAGTATAATTTTGAGGTACTTGTACTTTACTTACATTTTTCCATTTTCTGCTACTTTGTACACTTAACAGATGTTGTACACGTTTTTAATTACTTTCCAGATTTAGATCAATAATACAAAATATAATCAACAAATAAATTGTAATATTATTATGTCAATAATACTTTATTGACATACATTTACATATATATATATATATATATATATATATATATATATATATATATATATATATATATATATAAAATAAATATATAAATAAATTCAAATGAGCCACCTTTACCAGCTTCAACATTAAGGTGGTGTACAAATCAGTTCATCAATAATCACAATCCAGTAACATAATACATATATATAGTATATATATACTTAATGACAATTTTATTTACAAAGCACCTTTCATTACAGGTAAACTCATAGTGCTTTACATTTAAAGACAAATTATACAAATATAAGCATAAACATAGAAACAAAGCATAAATGAATATTATATAATATAAAAAACTTAACTTTGACTAAAATAGTAAAATATCAGTACTTCTTCCACCACTGTAGAGTAGATATTTAAACAGCGTGAAATGGGGCACGCAAGCAGATTAAATCTGCAGCTGGAGGGAAACTCACTTGGTGCTTCACAGTCGACACACAGACTGTTGCCCTTGGCGTTGCGGATGGCCTGCAGCGCTACAGCCTCACTCTGGCTGCTCCTCCGAGCCTGCACCATTACACACACACACACACACACACACACACACACACACACACACACACACACACACACACACACACACACACACACAATTACAATTACAATTACTTATATCACAAGAACAAATGGTACTTAAAATCCATAGTGGCACATAGGAGAATAACATTATAATTAGGACTGTCTAAATTAATGTGATAATAATGAATTAATGCAAATTCTTAAAAAAAAAAAATGCATTCTGTGATTTGGGACTCGGGCCACTCCGTACTTTATTATTTGAATTTAACCGTCTACTTCATAGTCCATCTGAAGAGATGCAATGCATTTTGGGTTGGTTGAGAACAGTAGGTCCAGTAAGCTCATGTCTTATACCTAGAATGTCTTGCTGATATACATGCACGTACACAAAATCCGCAAACTATGCACTTGGAACTACATACTGTGTATGAAAAGTATATTAGCACAACCTCCATTCACCTGAAGCCCACATCCACGTGCTCACCTGTTCCTCATTCCCCAGTCAGTTACCCCAAAATTGGATTGTGCACAGATTTACTTAATCCACTAATCAAGGCAATTCTACTGGGATTAATTTGCTTTACTGCAGGGTTTAAAGGCAGGGTTGGTAATGTGCCCATAAGTTATTTATTGCTGTTGGGGTATAAAGACCATTTCAAACATTATTTAAAAAAGTGTAGTTTTTTTGCACAGGGGTCAGGGGTTATTACAGGATAGTGTTTTTCAAAGTAAGTATCCTGGCCTTATCTCTCAAAAACTAATGTGGTTCCTCAGGGTTGTGTGAATGTGTTTTTTATCAGACCGTGTGTGTACCTTGTTTCTGCCGCTCTCACAGGACTGCAGGCTGGCCAGGATCTGGCTCTCTATAGCCGACACCCACGCGTCCCGGTCCTCCAGGCTCCCAGCCTCAAAGTGCCATGTCTGCCCCGTGAACGACACTATGATAAAGTCTGCATTCTCTTCCTCTGCGAGTAAAAGGGAAGCAGAACAAACTCATGTAACATTGCATGTGTAAACAGACATATAATTTACCATAGATTAATATAATGGGCATTATGAATCCACAGTCAGTGAAGGAAGTACAAAAAACAAATGCTAAACAACAAAACGGCAGTTTGATGGAAGGTGAGAACAGAACAATCTTGAGGTTGTTACAATGGAAACAGGTCAAATGAACAACTCAAGCTTGGGATGTGAGACACACTGATGAGGAAAATATATTGTATGTAAATCAGAGCACAGGCAGATTAAGCTCCATCCCCCCCTCACTTGTTACCTGTCTTATTAATGTTTCTCAAGCTACCAAAGCTTTTTAATTTCCACATTTTGCGTTTGGCTGCAGAGCGAGAGATAAGCACAGGGAGAGGAAAAAAAGAAGAGAAACAGAGAAAGACAAGTACAAGTGTTAAGAGAAGGCTGTTAAGAAATATTCAGAGAGAGACAAGCGCTAATCTGTATCCTCGCAGAAGAGACAGTTGTGGAAAATAAAGGATTAAGAAAAAGGAAAACTGCATAGGTATATATGTAAATAATGTGAAGATGTAAACATAATTTCTTTGATAGGTTTGAGTTGTTTATAATAACATCTGCAATAATTAAAAACCTCAAAAACATACTGTTTTATTAATGCATTCATTTTCTAGTTATGCCTTAAAGGAGAATTCCGGTCGATTTCAATAGTATATAATACAATAGAATAATACTCACTATAGTATCTGTGTATTTATACAGTCGACATAAAAAAATCTCTCTTTATCACACTACTAGCAGTAGCAATTGCATTTAATGCAAAGACTAGTTCCAAACTGAGTCTCTGTGTTGAGTTACCTTCAGCCTGACCAACGGCTGTATCTCCTTTCTGATTCATGCTCTTCTTCCTCCGGTTCTTCTTCCTGTCGCTCATGGGAGATGATTGGCTGGGATCTTTTCCAGTGGCTGCTCCTTCAAGGGCATCTGACATTTGGTGTGAAAAGAATGTACGTAAAGCTTAAAGGTGCCTTTATTGTCATTTCTAAGCACTTACATACTGTACATAGAAATGGAATGTGTCACTTAACCCATCTTATACATATAGGAGCAGTGGGCAGCTGCAGCACCCAAGCAGGCACGTGCATACATAGACATCAAAAGGGGCTTGAGCACCTGCCCCTTTTCTTTCTTCCTCGAGTGCCCTTTTTGCTGGATGCATGTATTTTTTATTATTATTATTATTAATGAATACAGCCTATATATTTTCCTGTTTGCACACAGCTTCCCTGTCAAACAAATGTATTTATTTAATTGAAAAATCACCAAAATATATCAGATTGTACTTTGTAAGGGAAATATGATAAATTGGTATGGTTGCCAGAGTTGTGTTAATATATTTAATTTTTTGTTTAAATTTCAAATATATATTTATTAACTATTAGGCCTTTTTTTTCCTTGAGCCCCTGCCGCCCAAAATGTCTGTGCACGTCCCTGTATGTATGTATGTATGTATGTATGACAGCAGTAAATGCAGTCTTAGTGCAGCTAAAGTGTTTTTGAAGTGCTGGCAATGACTAAAAGGTTATTACATACCGACACTTTGTGCTTTGGTGGACAATGAGGAGGGGCAGCGTTGGAGTGCTCTGTCTCCACCTTGAGACGACAGACCACCTGACCGATCATCAACCACAGACAGAGTGGCTGGACACAGCTGAGGAACTGACAGCCAGAGAGGAAGGGAAAAGTTAACATGCCGTATGTCAAACTGAAATGATTTGCCAGAATGAAATCCTCTGTTTGTTATTTATTAAAACCTTTGACCCAATGGAATGAAACATATCACGCTGGAACAGTTATTCAGATTCATACATATACTGTACAAGTAAAAGTCTTGCAATCAGTTGTTTTACTTAAGTAAAAGTACAGACGTTGTAGCAACAGATTGTACTTAAAGTGCCAAAAGTGGTAGTACTCATTGTGCAGAATATTTCTTGTTATTATTATTAATAATAATTGAGTTCAGTATTATTGTTGCATTAACATGTCAGCTGTACTTCAATGTTGTCGCTGGTGAATTAGTTTGATATATAACAACGCATCATATTTTATAAGATAATATCTTAATCTGAAAAGTAACTAGTAATTATAGCTGTTTAATAAATGTAGTGGAGTTAAAAGTAAAATACTTCTCTCTGAAATGTGGTGCAATACAAGTATACAATGGAAGGAAATTAGAGTACTTCAGAATTGTAGGCTCCACAGACGAGTTAGGGATGTCAGAAAGAATTTTGAGTTTCCATACTATGTATACATGTACACAGGAAGAAGTACCTGTACTGGTGCTATCGGCGGCTGCCGGCTCCTTACTCAGCCCGTTGACTCCGGGTGCAGAGGCGGGGGGGACAGGTGAGGGCCCCGCAGGAGCCACGGCTCTCGGAGGACGTTTCCCGGGAACTTTAACTGTCACACGCAGCAGGTCGATTTCCTTTCCATGGATGTTCTGTGTGTAGTCCTGAAACCGACAATATATCATTCACATGTTAGACGCTCTTACCAGAAATAGAGATTAACAAGACACTTAATCACTTTTGGAAATAAGAAGTAATTCTTCCTCCTCCAAATTATGAGATGAATTCATAAATAAGTGAACACAACTTTGCTGCTACAGCCTGATATGATCAGTAGCTTATGGTGGCTAATGCTAGCAAACTTTAGACAGAAACTTAGACGTACAGTACTTCAAGTTGTACACAGAGCACTAGGGCTGTCCTTGACTGAAGCAATTCTAAGTCGACTAACAGTCACATAATTTTGTCGACTAATCGATTAGTTGATTTAATCGACAGATCTGTGTGCTTTGAGTGGTCATAAAGACTAGAAAAGCACAATATAAATACATTCATTTACCATCTGTAAAACTTTCAATCTTGTGTTTACCTGAAATGTGCTCATAAGTTTCTTGTGAAATAATTTCTTGGAAATCATTCAGCATTAAAAAAACATTTAAAAATGACTTAATGGACTAAAGAAATCTTAGCCGACTAAGACCATTGCTGATTAGTCAACTAAGAGGATGCAGCCCTACTTTCAGCCAATGGTGGTGCAGGAAAACTCAATGTCAAATACAAATGTTAAATCACTCTGAATGTTTTCTGGGGAAAAAAAGAAGAAAAAGAAATCAATAGTAAAAGTTTCAATGCAATTCCCGTAGTCCTGTACTGACAACCATTGAAATTGAAACTGCAGTTAAATCTGAAAAGCTGCAGATGCGAACTCTGAATCCTTCACTATGTGTTTTACTGCTGCATCGATCCGTCCTGTGGTGTTCTCTTACACTGGAGCTGGAGTGGTAGGACAGCGTGCCATTGTTGGACAGGGTGACGTATTTCTTCTTCCACTCCTTATTCAGAGAGCTGCCGCTTCTCTTCCAAAGGATGCTCTGTCAAAAACAACAACCAAGGTCACTGCACTCACAACAAACCGCCGCTCTGAGCCATCCTAAATTTAGAGTTTCTTCAGAGTGTAATGGGGTCTGACAACAATAGCTGAAAGCACTTGCACGTTATTAATAGAACTTTCTTGTGAAACACATTTGTTCGTGCTGCTTATGTAAGATGAAATAAATAGCTTGTTCCCACCTTGATGCTGAAAAGGGAATCTGTACCTATTATTGTGCTGCAAGCAAACTGAAGCATCATTGAACTAAATAGTGACGCGTCGGCTCTTTTAAGTATACGAATAGAGCTGGAACCCGGACGATTTCTTTTTTCTTGTTTGGTTTTTTTGTAAATTAATGTCTTATTAAGACCAAATAATAGGATTAATCCTATAATGTAATTGTTAAATACATTCCAGAAACGCCTCACTCACTTTGGTAATAACATTAAAGGAGACATATCGTGCTCATGTTCATACTTGTATTTTGGGTTTCTACTAATGGTCAAGAAACACATGGTTTATATTTGTTGTATACTGTCTGTCTGAATGTGCCTGTATTCACCCTCTGTCTGAAACGCTCCATTTTAGTGCCTGTCTCTTTAATAAAGCCCCCCCTGATCAGCTTAAGAGAAAGACATGGTGCACCTTTGCAAAGGTAGTTCTAAAACTGTGGTATCTTTTAATCTTTTTAATGATCCTGCATGTGACATAGGAAGGGAAGCCAAATTTGAATGGCTTGTTAAATCCCATGTTGATGTTGTCTGATTTAATTAGCCCACAAAAAACTAACTCGGCTGTCTTATTATTTCCGAGTTAGTGGGTTGGTAAACACTCCAGGTACCTAAATGTACAGTACGTGCAAAAGCACTGAAAAAGGTGAGTTTTTCATGATATGTTCCCTTTTAGACCCAAGTATGGTGAGACTTTTGTATGTTGCACTGATTGACACATTTCAGTGCTTTATGATTTCAATCATCAATATGGCTAAATATTTTAATGAAAAATCTTTTGTTTTAGTATAATTACTTTGAATAATTTAAGTGATAAGTGATATGTGCACACATACCAATCATAGGTTCAAACATTTTGCTAAATTTGGCTACAATTCTAAAAGCCAGAAGTGGTTCTAAACGAAGAGGTATTTGGGAGGCTCTTACTGCTTAGTGCAGCCAAATGATCTGGCTCTCTAAAAAGAGCTGTGATTCCCATCGCTTACATTTAAAAGTGTTATTTTGTGTTCTGTTCTGTAATGTTAGCCAAACCTGTTTGATGGGAATGCCCCGCGCGCTGCTTGGGTCTCCTTTAGGATCACCGGACTTCTTATCTGTGTCCCGGTTCTGAAATCAAAATCAAACAGCAGGGAGGTGTTTCAAAAGAGACTTCAGGAGAGAGAGAGAGAGAGAGAGAGAGAAAAAGAGAGAGAGAGATTCAGAGATGAATGCAGTGAAATGAGTGTGAGAGATGACGGGAGTCTAAAAGGTGTGAGACAGCCGTCAGTTGGCAACAACTGACCTTAAAGAGGGAGGGCCGTCTGGGGATGCCCCTCAGCGGACGGGAGGTGACACTGCCTCCCCCCTCTCCCTGTGCAACCCGCAGATCTCGATGACCAATCACAGGGGTGGAGGGCAGGGAGTAGGCGTAGCCACAACTCGGGCCATTACTGGCCTGAAAGGTGGTGCGAGGGTGGGGTGGGTGGGAAGGGGAGAGCCGGGTCAGGAGGTCATGAGGGAGGAGGGAGGAGGGAGGAGTGAGGGGATGGAGGGGATGGAGGGGATGGAGGCGTGAGAGAAGAAATGGAGAGAGTAAGAATGGGCTGAAAGATGAAAAACAGGTGAAATAAATGTACAACAATGTGGGCGATGATCGACAGTGGGATGTTTTTTTTAGCTGTCAATCATGGTGAACGAGAGGAGTGATACTGAGGGAGCTGAGATGGATGTGGATGGAGTGATGGACTGTCTGGGGAAATTCCGCTGTAAATTACATTTCAGTTTGATACATGGTTTTAACTTTATAAGGCGCGTAACTCTTAAACTGTTCGGAGAAAGCTTCACATTCTCACTTTGAATCTGGAAATCCTACCTAGTATCCTAGTCATGTTTTTTTTTAAAAAGGATTCTTTTCCATGGAATCCCTTTTTCAGGACGTAATGTTTTTTCTTTTACTTATCAATACTGACATATGCAGAGAAAAATGACTATTTTGACATCAAGACAACTAATTAATGCTCCTGAAGCTTTATGGAGGTGAGCAAACAATAAAGAAATGCTCAGCCAAATTGAGAAAAAGTGCTTCAATTTTAAAGATGACACCAGCATGGCAACAGCCGAACACCTTCATGTTTGTCCTATTTTTATCAGGTCTTATGTAATATCTGTCTAGACTGGAAAAAAGATTGTGTTTACCCAATCAAGAGAACAATAACAAGTTTCACACCTGAACACGTTAGTATTCAGCGCTCTAACATCATTGCATTCCTTGAACGTTTCTTTCGCCCTTCTGTCAGGGCTTTAGAAATATTTCTGTGTGAATCTGTGAGAAAACAGTGCTGTTGGATTTTTTTTTTTGGGGGGGTATGCACAAAAGTCGGCTGTAGTGGGAGATGTGGGATGGGAGATACGTGTGGCTCAGTTGTGTGGATCTGTTCAATGAGCATTTTGTTTTCTATTCTTTTTTGGTTTTGTTCTATTTATTTCTGGAATTCGTGCAATACTGTGTTCAGTGAGATAGAAACAGAAATTGATTTTGTCCACATGGATGATGCACAAAGACTGAATTGGCATTTACGCACATTCATTTTACTTAAAGAAAGCCTGGGAGTTTAGCCATATACCGGGGTTTTTTCTTTCTTCTTCTATTTGGTGTACAACTTGAAGTTATTTGAAAGTACAATGAGTATATAATGGCAGTGGTGGAAGACGTGTTCAGATCTATTACTTGTGTAAAAGCAGCAATACTACAGTGTACAAATACTCGGTACAAGTAAAAGTCCTGCACTCAAAACCTTACTAGTAAAAGTACAAAAGTATCAACATCAAAATATACTTTAAGTACTCATTGTGCTGTATGGCTGATTTCAGAATAATGTATATTATAGCACTGGATTATAATAATTGATGCATTAATGTGTTCATCACTTCATCAATGGTGCAGCTGGTGAAGGTGGAGCTCATTTTAATCACTTCATATACTTACAGTAATATGTAATAATTGATTACTGTAGTTGGTTTATATGTTGTATCATTAATCTAATATGAAAATATTGCATAATGGTGTAAAAAGTACAATAACCCTGTCAGATGTAGTGGAGTAACAGCAGTAAAGTACAAGAACCTCAAAATAAAGTACAGTGAGTAAATGTACTTAGTTATATTCCACTACTGTATCCTTTGGTTTTGTGTTATCAGATGATGTCTTTGGATGTTTTTTTGTTTTTCTTTTTAAGATTATTTTTTGGGGCTTTTCCCCTTTATTTGTGACAATGATTGACAGGAAAGGGAGGAGAGAGAGAGAGGGGATGACACGCAGCAAAGAGCTGCAGGTCGGATTTGAACCCGGGCCACTGCAAAGGACTCAGCCCACACGGGGCGCACGCTCTACTGGCTGAGCAAGAGGTCGCCCCATCTTTATATGTCTCGGTTGTTTGAATCTCCCGTCTTGTCAGTGGGAGAGGAGCCAAATGTTTGTCATGACACACAGAAATAAAAACGAGCTAGCTCCAGCTGTTAGGATGAGGTACGGTACCTGGCCGGGTAGCGATGCTGATCCAGGTGTGGAGCCTCCAGAGTGACTGGGAGAGTTGGGAAGAGACTTGCAGGCCTGCAGTGCCGCCTGCTTCTTCTGAGCTACAATCTTCTGGGCAGCTGTAAAACACAACAGATGTAAAACGGTTTCATCAGACGTTGGTGTCATGTATAGCAGCAACAAGGCCCCAGACCCCCACTGACACTGACTATTAACCCCCCCCCCCCCTTCCCTAGTCACTATACTTTGCACTAACCTTCATTATGGACTATACATCTGCCCATTGCACATACTACTGTCTATACCCATTCAGAATCCTTTTTTCCTATACGCCAAACAGCTATTTTGTGTATATTTGTTTCCGTCTCTGTATTTATTGTTTATTTCTTATGAATGTTTAATATGTTTGTTTGTGTATGTATGCACCAATCACCAAGGCAAATTACACGTCGATGTAACTTACTGCGGCAAAAAAAAACTTTTTTTCTGATTCTGATTGTAATTTCAGTCAGCTCACCCTCTGAAAACACTCGATCGACGTTGAACCCGTAAGTCGCGCAGGTCTCGTAAAACAGCGAGTGACGCACGTCGATACACAGCTGTCTGGCTCTCTGATCCTCAATCACTCGAGGGTTGGTGCTGCTGATTTTATCTGCAACAAACAAACAAAATCAGTGAAGAGAAAACTGTAAATTGGGATAAAACAGTACTGCAAAGAGTCATTCAAATTAAAAAAAATTTAAATGTGACTCATAGACATAACAATGCCTCCGGTAAAGTAGGTGGTGTGCAGTATAAGCAATGGTTGCAATCTGCCATAAAAGGGAAGGAAGATGATGCAACTATGCATGGTTGAAGCAGGGAGAACAATGACATTTCCACCGTAAACTTAAACAAAATTGAAGTAAATTGAAAATGCACAAAATGCAGAAAAATACACCAGAATGCAGTAAAAGATATGTTTGACGCTCAAACTTTTCTGAGGCCCATCAGAACTATATAATAATAATGTATGTGTCCCTACAAATGTTAAAACTATGTTCATGTTAAACTTTTAATCATTAAGTTAATGTAAAAATAAGACTTACTTTCTTAAGTCAAGTCAACTTAATTTGTTTTCATTTTCAGATCACTTCAGAGCTTTTAAACACGCTTTTAAATACATTTACATTTACATTGAGTTCATGACTTGAAATGATGAGTTGAATGAATGCATACAATTTAGGTTTTTAAAGAAAAACTTCCCAGCATGCATTGTTTTAGAGTTAAAACTCTCCAGAGGATTTCTTTTTTTAATTGTAGTCTGAAGAAAACACATCATGATGGAAACTTGCTGTTTGTCTTTTAATACATAGGTTAAAATATGTCACAGTTGTTACCTCTCAATAAAACAATACGAATTATGATGATGATTAGTGTTCACTTCAGTCCCTCGTTAACTTATGATTCAACAAAGCCACTGAAGAGATTGCTGTCTTTACACTGACTCTGGCTCCACAGCCACATGAAAAATGGATTCTTCAAACTGTGAGAGTGGAAATCAAATCTAACGTGCGACTGAACAGTTGTTGTATTTTCACAACTCATGAAAAGATTTCAAAATGTTTCACAGTGTGCAGTATTATGTAACGTGGTTCCAAAATAAATCTGCGTGGCAGGGATTTGTGTGCTGACCTTGGGTGCCGACCACTATGACTGGGATGTCTGTGCGCTGTGTGCTCAGCTGACTGTAGAGCTGGTAGAGCTCCTGGAAGCTGCCCTCGTTCTCCAGACTAAAGACCAGGATCACTGCGTCCACCCAGCTGCTGAACTGAGGGAGGAAGAGGAGGATAGAGGATAAGTCTGCAGGTATTACAGTTTTACACACTGTCTCTCTCTCTCTCTCTCTCTCTCTCTCTCTCTCTCTCTCTCTCTCTCTCTCTCTCTCTCACCAGTGGTGGAAGAAGTATTCAGTTCCTTTACTTAAGTAAAAGTACTAATACCACACTGTAAAACATACTCTGTTACAAGTAAAAATCCTGCATTGAAAATGTTACTTAAGTAAAAATATGTACGTAAGTATCATCAGGAAAAAGTATTTAAAGTATTAAAAGTAAAAGAACTTAATGCAGAAAAAAACTCACATTTTAGAGACTGGAAAGGATCCAAACAGTTGTGTGTTTAATAGTCTAATCATTTCAGCTGGACTTGTAGGCCGTTATATTGTTGGCTAGTTTAATTTAAAATATCAGATTTTACAAACTACATGTGTTTTGGGTGCAAAAATCTTAATTAGTAAAGTAACTAGTAACTAAAGCTGTCAGATGAATGTAGTGGAGTAAAAAGTACAATATTTCTCACTGAAATGTAGTGGAGTAGAAGTAGAAAGTGGCATGAAAAGAAAAGACTCAAGTAAAGTACAAGTACTTCAACATTTATACTCAAGTACAGCACTTGAGTAAATGTACTTATACAATACATTCCAGCACTGATGATGAAGTCTGCAGGTATTACAGTTTTGCACACTTACTGCTGTCTCTCTCTCTCTCTCTCTCTCTCTCTCTCTCTCTCTCTCTCACACACACACACACACACACACACACACACACATAGTGCGTCTCACTATCTTTGTGGGGACCCGTCATTGACATAATGCATTCCCTAGTCCCTTACCTTAACCTTAACCATCACAACTAAATGCCTAACCTTAACCCTTACCCTCACCCTAACCATAACCTAATTCTAACCCTAATCCTAAAACCAAGTCTTAACCCTCAAACAGCCCTTTAACCTTGTGGGGTCCAGCATTTTGGCCCCACAAAGCTGGTCGGACCCCACAAATATACTGAACTCCCGGTTTTTGGACTCCATGAATACAGTTAAACGAGAACACACACACACACACACACACACACACACACACACACACACACACACACACACACACACACACACACACACACACACCTGTGCATCAGGTGGTCCAGCTTCCTCCCGGATCAGCAATAAATGACTCTGTCCGTCCACCAGCACTTCCTTTTTATACCGGCCACCTGACAAGGACAATGACAGACAAGTTATTCAGCAGCTGGTGGTGACAGATGGAGGATGAAACCATATCACACACCACGCTGCATCTCTCTGAACAAAAATAATCAAATATGACACCCAGCAAGCAAAAATATATTAATAATAACATATAATGTTTTATATGACTTGTTATTTATAAACCAAAAAAAAACCTGAAGGACCAGCAGTGGAGGAAATACTCAGATCATATAATTAAAAGAACTAATACTAAGTATTACAAACTACTACAATGGTCTTAAATGACCTGTAACAGCAAACTAGACTAACAGTGAAAAGAACACCGTTTTAATATAGTTTTTAATAAGGCATCTGCCCGGGTCCAATTTTCCAGCAGTCACAGAATGATTTTTGGCAGGTTGACAGCGCTACAGTAACACATTCTGATGGGTCACAGATTTATTTTGTAACACCGGAAAAGCCTGTGTTGACCTCAACATTATTATAAATAAATTGAAATAATTAAAAGGAAAAGCAGAAAATCTTCACGTTTGAGAAGCAGGAACCATGAAATGTTTTTACAAGTAAAGTACAATATTTCCCTCTGAAATGTTGTGCAGTAGAAGTATAAAGGGGCATGAAAAGAAAAAACTCAAATAAAGTACAAGTAGGCCAAGCTCAAATGTGTGCAGTACTTGAGTAAATGTACTTAGTTACATTCCACCACTGTAAAGGACACACAATATAGAAGATGTACTTGTGCTTAATGTTTCTCACCGTCAGGCTTCTCAAGTGCAACATAGCTGCCTGTGATGTATTTGTTCACCAGCGCTGACTTGCCGCTTTTTAGACTTCCCAGAATGCCCTGAGAGAAGAGGGAAGGAAATACAACACCAGAAAGTTAATTCAGGCTCGTTCACAGTGTAATGCATCAAATATAACTCTCAGACAGAATTAGTTCCTCCATCTAATATGTTTTTGTTCCTTTCAGTCATGTTTAGCCTTTCAACAGATTTGATTGCTTTATTGTAGCCAGTGGTGGAAGAAGTATTTAGATACTTTAAAGCAATATCACATTATATAATCAATTGTTACTGTTGCAAGTAAAAGTCCTGCATTCAACATTTTACATAAGTAAAAAAACAAACAAACATTAATATCGTATGGTATCAGCAAAATGTACTTAAATATTGAAAAGTAAAATATAATAGAGAAAGACCACTTAATAAAATATTATGTTATTATGGCCACTTTATTATGTACACCTGTACAAACTACTGCAATCCAATACAAAAGAATATTTTCTCATTTTATTAAGAACTTTAGTGCAAAATGAACATAACGTGCAGGATGTCCTACTGCATCCTGTCGGATTTTGCAGGATGTTAGCCAGCATGCTGCTCTGGCTATTCCGACCCACAATCCTTTGCAAAGCATATATATGAGCAAGAGGGTTCAACGTTCAAGGCACAATGTTATGAAGAAGTAATTGTCACAACTGTATGCATACTGCATGAAACAGTAGGTCACATACTTTGTAAGGGCAGCTGCAGTACATGCTAAAATTAAAAAGAAAAAGTATGCGGTTTGGAACTCAGCCAATATAGAAAAATATAAACGATAG